>JAAFCE010001036.1:7579084-7591057 GCA_013389805.1 Trigoniulus corallinus
TGATGCAGAGACTGCGCAGAGTTCTGATGCAGAGACTGCGCAGAGTTCTGATGCAGAGACTGCACAGAGTTGTGATGCAGAGACTGCACAGACACTACACTAATGTGACAATTTTTGGATACTGACTTTACCCAGTTTTCCCAAGCTGCCACCCATGTTAGTACTAACTGGGATTGCGTTGCTTAACTTCAGTGATCAGACGGGAACTGGTGTGTCCAACGCAATATGCCGCTCCCTTGCGGGTCGCAGGTTTGCCTGTAAAGGGCCGCATGTTTGACATGCCTGGTTTAAGGGCTATTTTTTTACAACTGAAGTAATTCCTTTCGTTGAGTGAGGGAATGTGTTTTTGTTTTAATTTCGAAGCATTCGGGCTGTCCTTATTTTGTTGGTTGACTCATTCTTGAGATTCTCCAAGGAAGTGTGTTTGGTGATGTATTCGCGGGCTGTTGTTAGTAAATTGGTGATGGTGGTGTATTTCACCTCTCCATCTCCCCCCTTTTTTTTTGTATTCGCCGGCAGTTGTTGCTATTTTCTTTTTTTTTAAATGAGACGTAATTAAAACCTTGTACCAAAGTACGGTATTTAACTGAAAGGTAAGTTTAAGTGAGTGTGTGTATGTTTGCATTTTTTTTTATAGTATTGGTGGAGATTTGGTGACATTTGTGTCGCGCACATGCACACACATACTGTACTCACACACGTTTACTTGCCTGTCAGTTTCCACACAAAAAAAAGCGATGACAGTTATGGGCAGATGTATAAACATCATAATTTCTCTGCACATTTGCGATTTCTCTCTCTTCTATAAAAGTTTTATTATTACCCTACAACTATTACTACTACTACTGCTACCAATTTTGGAGTATGGCAGTCCAATTTGGTTCCCCTTCAGGCAGGACTTATCTTGGGAGGTTGAAAGGATCCAAAGGAGAGCAGCAAGAATTGTACTTAATAGGTTTTCTCACACAGAGAGTGTATTCTGCCATGATTAAGGAACTAGGGTGGGATACATTAAGCCAGAGGCGTATATCTCACAGCATTAGCCTTTTTATAAGACTGCTGCTGCTAGGATGTAATGGACCTTTGGCTGGAAGTGTGTCCCCAGCTGAGTATAAAGGCAGAAAGGATCATCCATATAAATTGAAAGAGGTTAGGGCACAGACAGACTCATACTACTGGTCATTTTTGCCAAGAGTCATTCGACAATGGAATAGCCTTGGTGAGGATAAGGTGGAGGGCTTCATCCAAGGAAAACCAACCATAGCTAGTATTGTATTAGGGGAGGCTCCTGAATTATAGCTTAGGGTTTTAGGAGTATTATGTTATCATAAGTAGGATTGAGAGTTAGTCTCTCCACTGCCATATTGGCCAAAAAAAGGCTGCTTGCAGTGTATTAAATTAGAATTACAATTCATTTCTATGGATGTTCAAATCGTCAGTATTGTAATGGTTTTTCTCGATGGTTCACTTTGTTTCACATTGGGAGCGGCGAGTTGCGTTGGACACACCAGTTCTCGTCTGATCACTGAAGTTAAGCAACGCAAGCCCAGTTAGTACTGACATGGGTGGTCGCTAGGGAAAGCTGGGTACTGCTAATACCCAATAATCGTCTCATTAGTGTAGTGTCTATGCCTTAGAACTATGCAGTGGACGGGTCTCTAATGACCTTGTAGTTGACGGGACCTTAAACACCAACAAATTGTTTCACATTGACTTGTTGTCATCAGCTGCAGGTTCGTTAGGGAGTGGCGTATTGCGTTGGACACACCAGTTCTCGTCTGATCACTGAAGTTAAGCAACGCAACCCCCAGCTAGTGCTAACATGGGTGGCCGCTTGGGAAAACTGGGTACTGCTAATACCCGAAAACTCGTCGTATTAGTGTAGTGTCTGTGCAGTCTCTGCATTAGAACTACGCAGTGGATGGGGCTCTAATGACCTTGTAGTTGAAGGGCTCTAAAACACCAATGAAACAAAGAAAAACAGGTTCGTTGCTGTCCAAGAGGGATGGATAGTTTCGGGCTCCAAGTCAGTGACATAGCCAGGCTTTAGAGCCAGGGGGAGCAGCAAGCATATTAAGAAGGCGCCATTTTTCAATCTTACAAAGGCGCCATTTTCTGAATATTTGCGGCCGCTCCCCCTGCACCCCCGCTCCCCCAGCTACGCCACTGCTCCAAGTAAGTACATCTTTTATCCTCTATGGAAAGTAAAGCTGGATGTGTGTTGATGATGTCACTTCTGATTATAAAAGAACCCTTTTTTTACACAAGAATTTACAGTTTTAGGAATTCCTCACCCCAAGAATGCTTTTGTGCCGCGAGGTAGCCTATCCGACTACTGCGTCAACGGTTCCAGGTGAGATACTAGATTGGGATTGGCTTCTTTTGGGGCGAGACAACGAGAGAGAGAGAGAGGGGGGTCCCCAGTGCGCCTTCCATCGAGTAGGAAGTAAAGCCTTGGCCCCCTTTGGTGCGTACGATGTCACCACTGTTCGAGGTGTAGGAACTTGCCCCCCCCCATTAAATTCATGGAGGAAAAGCGTTCCAATTAAGAAGAATAGACCGACAATAAATAATGCTTATGGTCGACTGTGCAAATGCCATTGCACATCCGGACGAAGGCGCACTCGAGGCCTCTCTCTCTTTCGCCCAAAAGGAGCTAACCCACCTCGGTCCAGTATCGAACCTAGAACCACTGATGCAGTTATCGAGCACGCTACCTACTGTGTCGGTAGGACGGTAGCCGACTGCGTAGAAACATCTATCCGCATGCGACTTGAAGATGGACCTTGAAAACAACCATGGATGTTGCAGTTGTTGAAATAAAACGCTGCTGTCGACTTTGGTCGGAATTGAACCCTTGTAATTCATTGCTGGCATTAATTCGGCATCCACGTGGCGTGTAGATAAACGGAGTTCAATTTTCGCCGTGGATGAGTGGTACCGTTCCTCCCGGCTGAGGCAGGTGGCTTGCAGGTGAGAAGGATGCTCCCGGTGATTTTTCCGTCCCGGGTGTAAACGATTTCTTTACGGCACCCAAAAGGACGGTTTCTAAGTTGGGGTGGTAATTTGGTAGATTAGTAAAAAAAATTGCAGGTATGCTACTCAGTTTTCCCTTACGGCATCGGTAAATTGCTTCAAGAATTAGCTAGGCTGGGGTAAACGAATCAAGTAACCTGAAGGAGATAGTCAATGACGGCTTGAAAGTGGACCACTATTGTGGGTTCGATTCTGGTACTGGATTCATTGGTTTCCATCACCAATTTTTTTTAGCCAAGAACCTCCTGTCACTTCATTTTTACTATAGTTTTTCAGTGATTCTCATAGCCGGGGAACCATGTGGCTGTTTGAGGGGCCTAGATTATTTGAAGGGGTGAGAGCTCCCAAGTGAAGGTGTTACACAGTTACAGTAACGGGGCAAAAGAAGGTCAGGCAAATACTGTCAATGCTGATACCAAAAGAAAAATGATCGTTTTGGTGACCTACTCGACAGATGCCCTGTTAAACATCACTGAGCTGTTTGTGTCTTACCACTGTTTTAAAGGAACTTAGGCAGGGGAGGATGAGGTTTAGGATGGTCACAGAAAGAAAAAAAAACAAGGTCGGAAAGGGGTGCGGGAGTGGGGGGGGGCTGGATGATAATAGGTTGAGAAACACTGCCCTAGTTTGATAGTGATATGATGGAGAAGTGGATTTTCACGACTTTTTTTAAATTGAAATTTGAAGTTTAGTGAGGGCGATTTTAGCCCGCCTCGGTGGCGTGGTGGTTAGCACGCTCGGCAACTGCGTCAGTAGTTCTAGGTTCGATACTGGACCGAAGTGGGTTGGCTTCTTTCGGGCGAGAGAGAGAGAGAGAGAGAGAGAGGTCGCGAGTGCGCCTTCCTTCAGATGAGAGTAAAACCGAGGTCCCGTGTTGGTGTACGATGTCACTTGCACGTGAAAGAATCGTCTCTACAACGCAACGGGTAGATGAGGTAAAAGTTTCAAGTGTAGGAGCTCGCCACCCCTGGCTTCGGTGGAATTCCCCAAACAATGAACAGTAGACCGACGATAAATAAGCATAGGAGTTGTAGCTTTGGTCGGCAACCGGCTGCGCAAAAACTATGACCAATATACCCTATCAGATGGGAATTGCCTTTAAACCTGTAGGGTGCTCACGATATCTAGATCTAGGAAGCTACTGGATTTTGGTTACTACATAGGTGGAGTGAAGGTCGAGATCAGTGCCGTAACGGGGGTATGAAGCGCCTGTGGCAAGTGTCTAACTTTCGCTTGCCCGAAATCCAATAATGTGGGGGTTGCGCCCGTGGCGGCCGCCTTCTTCACCACGCCCTCGTTACGGCCCTTGTCGAGAGGGTTGTGACCCACAAGCATCTTGGAATTATTTTAAATAGTCAAGGTACCTGGAAGGATCATATTAGTAAACTGATTGGGAGGGCTGGCCAATTCCTCCGTCTGATTAGTAGGGTCCTTGGGGACAGCACAAAGGAGGTAAAAGAAACAGCATATATTTCAATGGTGCGACCAATTTTGGAGTATGGTAGTCCAATTAGTCACAGGATTTATCTTGGGAGATTGAAAGGATCCAAAGGAGGGCAGCAAGAATTGTACTCCCCTGGTTTTCTCGCAGGGAGAGCGTGTCTGACATGGTTAAGTAATTAGGGTGGGATACACTAATCCAGCGGCATATATCTCACAGCATTAGTCTTTTTTATCTGACTGCTGCTGTTGGAGTGCAATGGACCTCTGGTTGGAAGTGTGTCCCTAGCTGAGTATAAGGGGAGAAGGGATCATTCATATAAATTGAAGGAGATTAGGGCACAGACAGACTCATACTACTGGTCTTTCTTACCTAGGACCATTCGGCAATGGAATAGCCTTCCAAAGGATAAAGTGGATGGCTTCCTCATTAGGGCAGCGATTCTCAACCTTTTTTCGCCATGGTACACTTTTATTAATTTCAAACACTAGCAACGACGCATTTCAGGGCACACAAACGCCAAAGAAAATATATAAGTTGTAATCTAACCCTACGCAAAACCTTGCCTCGGTGGCGCTCGGTAACTGTGTCAGTAGTTTTTGGTTCAATACTGGACCAAGGTTGGTTGGCGTTTTTCGGGCGAGAGAGAGAGAGTGCACCTTCTTTACGCCGTGGTGGCCTAGTGGTTAGCTCACTCGGCAACTACGCCAGTAGTTCTAGGTTCGATACTGGACCATGGTGGGTCGGCTTCTTTCGGGCGAGAGAGGCCGCCAGTGTGCCGGCTTCAGGATGAGAAGTAAAACCGAGGTCCCGTGTGGGTGTACGATGGCGCTTGCACGTAAAAGAACCCTCTCTACTACGCAACGGGTAGATGAGGCAAAAATTTCCAGGTGTAGGAGCTCGCCCCCTGGCGTCGGTAGCATTCCCCAACGAACACTAGACCGACGATAAATAAGCGTAAGGGTGCAGCTTTGGCCGGCAACTGGCTGCAGAAAAAACTATGTCCAATATATCACCCTGTGTCCATTCAGAGGGACAAATGGGTACCCGACTCTGCCATAGGCGGGAAAAGGGTTAGGAGGAGAGAGAGTGCACCTTCTTTCGGGTGAGAAGCAAAACCGCGAGGTCCCGTGTGGTGTACGATGGAATCTTCATGTGGAAGAATCCTCTCTATTATGGAACGGGTAGAGAACCAAAATTTCCAGGTGCAGGAGCTGCAGCTTTGGTTGGCAACCGGCTGTGGGAAAACACTACCCAATATATCGCCCTTGTGACCAATCAGAGGGACAAGATGGGTACCCGACCTCGCGGCACACTCTAGTGAATCTCGCGACACTTTAGTGTGCCGCCGGACAGTGGGTGAGAATCGTTGGATTAGGGTTTTAGGAGTTTTATGGTATTATATGTAGAAATGAGAGTTGATCTCTCCACTGCCATATTGGCCAAATAAGGCTGCTTGCAGTGTAGTGAATTCGAATATCGCCATTGTGTCCATTCAGAGTAGGGTTGCCATAATTGTCGGACCACCGACCGGGACATCCCCCCTTAAAAATAATTTTTTAACAAAATGGCAAGAATTGATATTATAAACATTCATAGCTTTATTAAAAAATTCCATGATCCTTTCACTAACGCATTGAATAAATAAAATATTTTAGAGGACCCAAAAAAAAATCGTTAGGATCAATCAGTGGCGGATCTGGGTGGGGGTAGAACTTCAAAAAATGTGCACCCCAAATATTTTTAAATATTCATAATCCCTGAGTATACATCTAGCTAGCAATTAGAAAAAGGTCTTCTCCTGGCCCATTGACAATGACCTATCTTCAGTGGTTTAGCCAACTACAGATTGGACTGCAACCGTTGGACTGGCAGTATAGAAATGGGGATAGCAATGCAAAAATGCTTCATCAGTAGCGCCCCTTTCAGGCAGTGAGGGGGGGGGGAGCAATTGCTGCATTGCCCCTCGTCTGGATCCGCCCCAGGGTTCAATGGTGGATCATTCCCGAACAGTCAGTTTCACTGGCAAAATGTGATGTGCTTTCATGGACGAATCTGTACCAAATCTCTAGGCATGTACTGTATATGCGCAGTACTGAATGCAATGATATTATCAGAAAATAATTGTTTAACATGCGAAAATTTTAAATCGACCGGGACAAATAACTGTCGGACCGGGACACTGGGACACAGACCTCAAAAGCGGGACATGTCCCGGTGTACCGGGACGTATGGCAACCCTAATTCAGAGGGACAAGATGGGTACCCGACCCTGCCATAAGCAAGATAAGGGTTAGGAGTTGCTTTTTTTTTTATTGAAGGCGTTTTGTGTGTGTGTGTGTGCTTAAGGTGGCGAAAGACTCACCCTTTCTCTTGATTTTTGATGGAAAAAAGGACCCGCGATGTGAAGGGTTAAGTGAAAGTAACAAATGATATAGATCCGTGTATTTATTTGTTGAATTTGTTAGGAAATGATGATATAGTCTTGCTTTTCGCAGCTGGTTTTTCAAGCGGCGTGTATATAAAAAAACTGCGGTCTACACAGTATATTTGTTTTTTACGTCAAGGTCATTGTATTTTTATTGCGATATAAAAAACGAGAATGAGGTGGAAATTTCATAGTCTGTTTTGCTGTTTTTTGTGATAACATTTGCTTCCCGTTACATGACGTTGTTTCTTTTTTTTTTTTTCAAACTTCACTTTAACCCCTTCCGCTAGTTGCCTCTTGTTATATTACAGTTACCCTTTAACGATTTTTCTTCCTTTCATTACCATTACTTTTTGAAATGTGGCTATAGAGTAACGTGCTGATGATATTACTGTTGAAATTTATCTTGACCACTCGTCGTCCTCCGTTTATGTAAAGAGGTGCGGAGATAGAAAAGGGTTCAGTTTAATTTATTACTGTGAATGCAGTGCAGTTGTATTTTTTTCTCTCCTCGTTTTCCGTTCTTCATACTGAAGTGGATGAAATGGCTTTGTATCTGTGTGGTGTCCAACAGGACTGAGTTCAATTCCCAACTGAAGAAACAATAATGTTACCATTTTTTTTTTTACAATTAAAAGGACGTTAGTCAGTTGCCCTTGATCTGCCTCGGTGGCGCTATGATTGATTTACTGCGCTAGTGGTTCCAAGTTCGATGCTGGAGAAGGGGAACCTGATTGCGCCTTCCTTCTGCTGAGCAGTAAAATCGAGGTCCCGTTGTTTGTTTGTTGGTGTTTTAGGGCCCTTCAACTACAAAGGTCATTAGAGCCCCGTCCACAGCGTAGTTCCCATGCAGAGATTGCACAGACACTACGCTAATGCGACGATTTTTCGGTATTAGCAGCACCCAGTTTTCCCAAGCGGCCACACATGTCAGTACTAGCTGGGGTTGCGCTGCTTAACTTCGGTGATCAGACGAGAACTGGTGTGTCCAACGCAATTCGCCGCTTTCCCTCCCCCCCCCCCCGAGGTCCCGTGTGGTGTACGATGGTGAGGTGCGGTGTAAAACAATCCTCTCTACTTTGTAACGGGTAGATGAGGCAAAATTTCCAGGAGCAGAAGCTTGTCCACCCTCCACTGGTGTCGGTGGAATGCCCCAAAATGAATAGTAGACCGACGATAAATAGGCATAAGGGTTGCAACTTTCGTCGGCAGCCGGCTGCGGGAAAACACCGGTCTATAGATCACCCTTGTGTCCATTCAGTGGGACAAGATGGGTACCCTTTCCTACCATAGGCGGGAAAGGGTTAGGAGTTCATTTTGAATTCGATTGAAGTGCTATCCAGGTACGTCATGAGAAGAAGGGGACTATGCATGTGTGTAGGAGAGGGAGGGTCGTTCTTTGGTTCGTTGGGGCTTTAGGACACTACAACTGCAAGGTCATTAGAGCCTCGTCCACTGCGTAGTTTTGATGCAGAGACTGCGTAGACACTACATTTTTGAGTATTAGCAGTACCCAGTTTTCCCAAGCGGCCACCCATGTTATTATTAACTCGGCTTGGGTTGCTGAACTTCAGTGATGAGACGAGACCCGGTGCATCCAGCGCAATAAGCCGCTCACGTTGGATGAAATACTGTATAGGTTTGTCTTTACGGGTTCGATTCTACTTAGTACCAGTGTCGCACTTTGCCTTTCTGATAGCCTGAGGATGTTTTACGAAATACAGTTATGTAAGATGCTTAAATAGAACCCTTTTTGACCACCGGAAATGTCAGACATTTTTGTTTTTCAGTAGTTTGTTGAAGGGAAATTAATGATGCTTGTTCATTATCATCATCATACCCTTATCCTGCCCGTGGCAGGGTCGGGTCTGCGGGTCCAATGAACATGCTCTAACTGAAGGGTACCCTAGCCGGGCGTCTGGAGCTCACAGGAAGCATTGGCTGAATCGCCTGTGGGGGGGATGCCGGCCTACCCCCACTGTTCCAACACCGCATTGCACCACCAAAATAGAAATTTTTGGCAGGTAAATTAATGCTTTGTTGGTTATTAATATTGGATGGTGTCTGACCTTTTGCGCAATAACTACAATGCAACAGGAGCCAGGCTCATGCCCTTAATGATGGTCGTTAACAGGAGTTAAAGAATGTTGTCACCTGGAATTCATGGTGCGTTGGTTCGACTCCGGTACAGATGTGGTTGAGGTGTTTGTTTTCACAAGGTGTGTTGTTGTTGCCTGCCACCTTTTTATTCCTTGCAGGAAGTAAGACCGTGTGGTGTGTATAATGTGCCAACCTGCAGCAATTTCCAGTTTAACAGTTCGCCCCACCCCCACTACTCCTTTCCCACTACCCAGCTCGCTTCCTGTGGCGTCGTCGGTAACTAACATTTGGAGCTGAGAGGTCGGGCGTTAAATAATTGCCAATAAACAGACGAACCGAGCTATCAAAGATACTGGAAATGAATAGTGAGTTAATTTTAGAAATGTAAATGTTTTTTATTTTTCAGAAATGGTGTTTCTTCAAGGTGCTATTATTTCGGTTTTTTTTTCACTCGTATTTTTTTGACGTATAAAGAAATGTTTTTATTACTATTTTTATATTCAGGTTTGAAGAGAGAGAGAGAGAGAGAGGGATATGTTGAGAGGTGAGAGATGAGTGGTCATTGGCCTATTTATGCAAAGTATATGATGAATATGTGATATCCGAGAGAGCCATTCACTTTTATGTTCATTTCACTCACGTCATCGTTATATCGGAAATAACAATAATAAAAAATAAACACACACATACGTAGGGAACATGATGAACTGAATTATGTTTCATAAATAATTTCGTTTATGAAAGTTCCCGATATAATATTATATAGCATATAGCACTTCATTGCGTTAAATTGCACGATTTTTGGCCGACTTTTGTAATGGCGCCTTATGGGACTCTTTTGTTGGCGGGGTAAAAAAAAAATGGATGGGAATATGGGGAATGTAGAATAATAACAAGGCATATACCTCTCTCATCATCATCATCCTTACCATCATACCCTTATCCCGCCTGTGGCAGGGTCCGGTCTGCGGGTCCACTGAATATGCTGTGTCCAGGGGTGGATCCACAGGGGAAGCAGTGCAGAAATTGCTCCCCCCTCAGTGCCTCAATGGAGCACAACTGAAGAGGCAGTTTTGTATTGCTATTTCCCCATTCCAGGGGCGGATCCAGAAGGGGGAGCAATTTCTGCATTGCTCAACTGATGAGGCATTTTTGTATTTCTATCCCCATTCCCATATTGTCAGTCCAACAGTTGTAGTGCAGTCTATAGCTGGCTAAACCACTGAAGACAGCACATTGTCTAACGGGCAGTAGAGCACTTATTGTAATTGCTAGCGGCCTATACTAAGGGATTCTGAATATTTAAAAATGTTTGGGACGCACTTTTTTTTTAAAGCGCTCTCCCTCCTCCCCTGATTCTTGTTTGTTTGCTTGTTGGTGTTTTAGGGCCCTTCAACTACAAGGTCATTAGAACCCCGTCCACAGCATAGTGTTTATGCAGAGACTGCACAGACACTACACTAATGCGAGGATTTTTGGGTATTAGCAGTACCCAGTTTTCTCAAGCGGCCACCCATGTCAGTACTAGCTGGGGTTACGTTGCTTCAGTTCAGTGATCAGACGAGAACTGGTGTGTCCAACGCAATTCGCCGCTCCCTCTTCCCCGACCACTGGCTCTGACTGGGGGCACCCAACCAGGCGTGTGGAACCCGCTGGAATATTGGCTTTATTGTCTGGGGGGGGATGCCGGCCTATCACAAGTGTTCCAGCACCGCATTATACAACCAAAATAGAAATTTTGGCAGGTAAATTAATGCTTTGTTGGTTATAATATTGCATGGCGTCTGACCTATTGCACAATAACAGTAAGCATCAGGGATATTCCAGACTGCATGTGGGGACCTCTCTCTCTCTCGCAAAAACGAAAAAAAAAAAATCCAGCTAAAATTGTGTGATTATGTATATTAGCGACGAGGAATGTTTGTTTATTTATAAGAATGTAGTGGCTATTTCTACTACTGACCAAAAGGAAGGATAGTCAATGTATCGATGTATTGGAGACGGGGCGATCGTCTTTCTCTCTTTCTGTTTCTCGTCATGAATTTTTGATGTTTATAAGCTGTAATTCCCATTGATAGTCGCGCAGCGATCAACTAACACGAGTTTAATCTTCTTTAGCCCTCTCTCCCCTTATTTTTTCTGCTCATCTGTTGTCCCGAGAGATAGAAAGAGAGAGAGAGAGAGGCCTCCAAAACGGCAATAATTATTTTGGTATTGACATGCGTAAATTGTGAGGTAATTTTAATGCCGTACACAGTTGTGTAATGTTTGTACTGTTGTTGTTATTATTATTAACATAATTGTCATTATGGTTTTATAGATTGGCTTCTTCGGAGAATGAATTTAAAGATAGGCCGCCAATTGATTTCAGACAGGGTACAAAATGGGAGATGTGTCCTTATAAAAAAAAAAAATAAAAATAGAAAGGAGTATATAATAGAAATCAATGTTTTGCTTAAATTCATCCTGTATTTGGTACCAGACGTTGAATTCATTATTGTCTACTCGTTTCAGACATGATGTAAATAAAAGACGTGAAATATGGACTGCCTTAATATGATGACGGAGACGTGAATACTAGCTTAGTATTTGGAGTCCCAAATACTGGCTTAATATGACGTCAGATACCGAGTATTGGCTTCACGTGACGGCAGAGATCAGTGCCGGATTTACCATTAGTCTAAGTAGGCTGAAGCATAAGGGCCTCAACATTTAGCGGGCTTTAAAACTGAAGAAAATGGCCTTAAAAGGGCTTGTCAAGGGCCTCGAAGTTGAAATTGCCTAGGGCCTCTCAATATTTAAATCCGGCACTGGCAGAGATTGAATATTAGTTTAATATGGTGTCAAAGACTGACTATTGACTTAATATGATGTCAGAGACGGATTATTAGCTGATTATGACGTCGGAAACTGAATATTGGCTGAATATGGCGTCAGACAGTGGCGTCGCTAGGGTTGGCGGTGCGAG
>JAAFCE010001036.1:7591067-7625760 GCA_013389805.1 Trigoniulus corallinus
CTGAATATGGCGTCAGACAGTGGCGTCGCTAGGGTTGGCGGTGCGAGGGACACCATGGCGTCAAACCATTTCTCATGGTGCGACTAGCGTCACCTGGTGCGGCCCGCACCCCCCAGGGACGTCACTGGCGTCAGAAACTGGATATTGGCTTATATTCAAAGATCGAGTAATAGCTTAATATGACTTTGATTGTTTTGTTCGTGTTATAGGACCCTTCAGCTAGAAAGGTCTTTGGAACCCCACGCACTGCTTAGTTCTAATGCAGAGTCTGCACAGAAACTACGCTGTTACGACGATTTTGTTGGTATTAGCGGTACCCAGTGTTCCCAAGCGGCCATCACATACCGAGAAATGTGATATCAGAAACATATGATGTCAGTGAATATTGCGTTAATTTGGCGTAAGAGACAAGACTACTGACTTAATGCGATGTTAGTGGCACGAATACTGGCTGAATATGACGTCACAGACACGTGCCTCCCGCATTTGAGGCCCTCTTTGACACATTTCCCACTTCATATCTCTTCTCTGTAGAGTGAGCAGCGCAACACCAGCTAGTACTGACATGGGTGGCCGCTTGGGAAAACTGGGTACTGCTAATGCCCAAAAATCGTCGCATTAGTGTAGGGTCTGTGCAGTCTCTGCATATGAACTGTGCTGTTGAAGGGCCCTAAAACACCAACAAACAACAAATACGACACGGGCCAGATGAATTGGGGGTTTGACGGTGTACTGTGGCCTATGGGTCTCACCTGTGGTTGAATCAATTTTCTGTTTAATCAATCCCATTCAGATCGAAAAAAAGGACCTCGTGATTTCAGTGGCTTCGCAAGAAATGGAGTTTAGGACATTTCAATAAAATAATTACGTAGTGTGTGATAAAGGGAAGGGGGTTGTTGCTAGGGACGCTCGAATCGTTGCTGGGAAGATTCTATATCCCACTTATCTTTCTTTTTCGTTAATGGTGCTTTTACTGCCCTCTAGTGCAGACGAGGAAAAGCTGTCGGCCTCCTCCGAATTTACGGATAGTGTTGTTCGCATATTACGGCACTGAGTATAGTGTATTTCACAAAAAGTGTTTTTCGTTCAAATTTTTTATCCCTCCCCCCTACTCTTGTGTTTTCAGGGAGTCTTTCCCTTTTATCAGCATTATCGTGGTTTCAAAAAATGTACTTACCGTATTTATTCGAATTAACAGCGCCCTCTAATAAACGGCGCACTGTTTATTAAAGGTACTGAATTCATCATTAGAGAGTTAGTGGTGAACGTCGACGATGACGATACGAACGATACGAGGTCAAATGAGGCAACTGTGCATGCTCACGAAAAGCAGACCAGCAATTGAGCTTGCGCATTTGCCTCATTTGACCTCGTATCGTCATCGTCCACGTTCACCACTAACTCTCTATTATCATACCCTTATCCCGCCTGTGCCAGGGCCGGGTCTGTGGGTCCACTGAACATGCTCTGGGGGCACTCCAGCCAGGCCTTTGGAACCCACAGAAATATTGGCTGGGTTGTCTATGGTGGGTGCCTTATTAAAGGTAATTAAATATAAACAGCAACTCCTAACTTTTCCCACCTATGGCAGGGTCGGGTACCCATCTTGTCCCCTTGAATGGACATAGGTCATAGGGCGATATATTGGTTATAGGTTTTTCTGCAGCCGGTTGCCAGCCAAACCTGGCATTACGATCCAGGGACGGATGGGGTGGGGGAAGCACTTCAACAAAGTGCACCCCGAATACTTTTATATATTCAGAATTCCTTAGCCTAAATATAGCTAGTAATTACAACAGGTCCACTACTGCCCCTTAAGGCCCCCCACACACCAAACTGACGTGTGTGTGTGTGCAAAAAAAGTTTTTGCTCACACCAAAAATTTTAACTGACGGTGTGAAGAAATTTTATCACATCGGTGTGTCAGTTCGGACTGCCGTCAGTCCGAAGTGAGCGTGTGTGTGGGGTTGCTCACACCAGTTCTTCACATTTTTTGTTCTGCGCATGCCCAAACATGGATAAACGTCATCTTTAAAAAAATTGCACCATGGTAACGGTAGAATTACTGGTTGATGCGGACAATCAAATGACGTCACATGACGTTTAACGAAAAGGAAATAAGTACGTGACACACCAAACTGATCGTGTGTGGGCAATTCATTCCTTCACTCCAAACTGAACACATCGATGTGCATACACCGAACTGACACACTAAACTGATCGTGTGTGGGGGCCTTTAGACAATGTCCTGTCTTCAGTGGTTTAGCCAACTGCAGATTGGACTGCATCTGTTGGAATAGGGAAAGCAATGCAAAAATGCCTCATCAGTTGCAAAGTTGAAGCATGCATCAGTTGAAATATGCGGCCCATTGAGGTCCTGAGGGGGGAGCAATTGCTGCATTGCTCCCCTATCCCTAGAGCCACCCCTGGGCTATTGCTGTCACAATCGGTCAGTATCGAACCGCTTCATAGAAAATTATTTAAAAATAATCCACATGTTATAATCAAATTTCGGCTATTGTCATCAATTCTGATTGACCTGCTGTCAATCAGGTTCGATACCGGACCGAGATGGGTTTCCTTCTGTCGGGCGAGAAAGAGGCCTCGAGTACCCCTTCTTTCGGATGAGAAGTAAAACCGAGGTGCCGTGTTGTGTGCGATGGCATTTGCACGTCAAAGAACCCTCTCTGCTATGCATCGGGTAGATGAGGCAAAATTTCCAGGTGTAGGAGCTCCCCTCTTGTCGTCGGTGGAATGCCCCAACGAACATATATCGCCCTTGTATCCATTCAGAGGGACAAGATGGGTACCCGACCCTGCCATAGGCGGGAAAAGGGTCAGGAATTGTTTGCTTGTGTTATCGGCCGGTTATTGTTATCGAAAGTAACAGGTCCCCTTGCAATTACAGTAATGTATTTGAATAAGTAAACCTATTTATAGTTTTAACTTCAAAAGGGAGGAAATGGGTCCAATGACAGCATTTGGCCACTTAACCTAGTTTTCTACGGGACGTTTCGTGTTGAAATGCAACCTTTTTTTCCCACCCTATATTAAAAAGAGTGGCCGACCTCGGCTGTTTTAATTAAATGGTGAAGCGTGATTGCAACTTGAATTCAAAGTACGTAGGTTCGACCCTGCCCAACGTTGGTAATTTTTTTTTGGGTAGGTGAAATGCATTTGCGCGCTGACTGTCGAACTCCCCCCCCCCCCCCCTGCCGGACTATTGATTAACTACCATTGTCTCCTGGACACTAGCCCCGAACTGTTTAGAGCGGCTTATTGCGTTGGACACACCAGTTCTCGTCTGATCACTGAAGTGAAGCAACGCAACCCCAGCTAGTACTGACATAGGTGGCCGCCTGGGAAAACTGGGTACTGCTAATACCCAAAAATCTTCGCATTAGGGTAGTGTCTATGCAGTCTCTGCATTAGAACTACGCAGCGGACGGGGCTCTAATGACCTTGTAGTTGAAGGGCCCTAAAACACCAACAAACAAAACGAACAACAACCGAACTGCTTAATTCTCATACTTCAGGCTAAGTCTTTTGTTGCACCTTTAGGGCTTCTCTGGTTATTAGAGTAAGCCCGGAACGCTCCTTGGTGCAGGTCTCTCTTCTTTTCACGTAGTATGTCTTCAACATACTGTATTAGGAGGCCATGCTCCAGGCGTTCCCTCCCCACATGTTTTTTGTTGTTGATTTTTAAGGGTCCTTCAACCACGATGGTCATTAGAACCCCGTCCACTGCGTAACTCTAATGTAGAGCCTGTACAGATACTACACTGTTACGACGATTTTTGGGTAATGGCAGTGCTAAGTGTTCTCAAGCAGTCACCCATGCTAGTACTAGCTGAAGTTGCGTTGCTTAACTTCAGTAATCAGACATGAACCTCCCCACATGGTTTTGATGATGGTGTCAGGGGCCAGGTGACCCAGTTCTGCCTCCTGCACTGTACACCGAGTGGTCCGTCTGTCATTGGCGATAAACGTTCGACGGGCGCCATCGTTCACCCCTTGGCAGAACGGGCACTCCACTGATTTATTTTGCTCTACCTTATGGAGGCAGGTAGACCAAGAAGTACCCATGCCCATTCAGGAACTGGGTGACGTAGTACCCAATCCCTCAGGGCCTCATCCCAAGCCACGGCCGATTTTGGCCGAAGTGGATTGCTTTCTTCAGGTACCTAGTACACCTTACGTCAGATGAAAGTCAAGTTGTGCTCCCGTGTGGTGTGGACCAGTGTTCCTCAACCGGTAGTCCGCGGAGCTCTTAGGGTTCATGGGTTTTGTCTTGTGGTACCACGTTTACCGTTGAGGTAGACGTGTTGTCGGTTGAGGAAAAGCAATGACCAATATATCGTCCTTGTGTCCATTCAGAGGGACAAGATGGATACCCGACCCTGCCATAGGCGGGTAAAGGGTTAGTGGTTGCTTTTTTTTGTTTGCCGTTCATTGATGAATGTCACGTAGTTTGTGAACTGGCTTTTAAATTATTCGTTAGTTCCTTGGTTTGTCAGCAGAGGGCAATATATTACCTCTTGGCTGGTCAGTTTGTGTTTTTTTTTTTCTTTTGGACTTCCTAGTTTTGTTTTTCCCCCTTACCCCATCGGTTTTACCCCCAGCCCATTTTTTCTCTGTCGTCATTTTAGCCTTATCTCGTAAAGCTTGATAGTGGTGACCTCCCTCAGTTTGTCGATGGCTGACTGTTATTCCCCTCCTCCTTACCCCACTCATTAGGGTCAACATCAATTTTTTATGTTGTCCACTGTGACAGAAGGACCTTAGAGGTTAGTTGGCACTCGCGGTCTATCTCGAGATGAAGATTCTGGGAGGGGGAAGGGGAGGAGGTGTTTGGAATCTTCTTTGGAGGTGGCTGGGTAGTAGTAGTAGTAGTAGTGGTGGTCATATGCAGGACGACGATGACGACTGTCTATTGTCCACTACTGTCTGTGGAATGTTGCATTGTTGGTTGGCTGAAGATTAACTGTCTTATATTAAGTGGAGTGCATTATTTATCAAATGTCCTATAGTGTTGCCCTAACGTGATATGACGCTCCTTCTGTTGCCGGTGCACTCGCCCACGATGCCCGCCCGCGCCTGAACTTTTGTCATGTTGACGTAATTTGTAGTCATTATTTATTTATTGACGTGATTCTGTGTTTTTCTTTTTGTTACATTTGCCCCCCTCTTTCAGGTACACTTTTTGGGGGTGTTCGTTAGCGTCTTAGATTGGATGGAATGATGGATTTGTTGATTAATTCATGTCCACGGACAGTAGAGCCTGACCTAATTGTTGCAACGATACTCGCCTGTTTCTTGAAGAATGGGGACTTACAGGCGAAACGAAATACTGTACCCACAAGCGCGCTCACACACCCCTTCCTTGACCTTTCCTTTGTCCTCACCACCATAATTACTAACCTTGTTAACCCTTTTCTCCTTTTAAGTAATAGGCTGGATGTGTCTTCTCATGGTGTGCGAATGACCCGAGTTCAATTCATCCTGTATAATGGGACCCATATCGTCGGACTTGCTGGAGGAAGGGTACCTGATGTGCTCCCAAATAATCCTTTTCCTGTCAATGACTGCTGGGTGCGTATTTTTAATTAACTAGCCGGCTGACCACCAACCTGCTCTTTTAATGATCAGCCTAATCTTTCTGGAACCAGACGCTCGGCAACTGCGTCAGTAGTTCTAGGTTCGATACTGGACCGAGTTGGGTCGGCTGCTTTCGGGCGAGAGAGAGAGAGAGGCCGCCAGTGTGCCGCCTTCAGGATGAGAAGTAAAACCGAGGTCCCGTGTGGGTGTACGATGGCACTTGCACGTAAAAGAACCCTCTCTACTACGCAACGGGTAGATGAGGCAAAATTTCCAGGTGTAGGAGCTCGCCCCCCTGGGCGTCGGTAGCATTCCCCAACGAACACTAGACCAACGATAAATAAGCGTAGGGGTGCAGCTTTGGCCGGCAACCGGCTGCAGGAAAACTATGACCAATATATCGCCCTATGTCCATTCAGAGGGATAAGATGGGGTACCCGACCCTGCCATAGGCGGGAAAAGGGTTAGGAGTTTTTTTTTTTTTTTTTTTGCTTTCTAATCTTTCTGAAGAAAATTTCTTTTACCCTCGCCCAACACCTGCCCTTGAAAATTATACCAATGTACAGGTATATTTCCTTCTGTCTGAATGGCACAGGGGCAGGTAGCGTACTGTGGACTACTCTGCGTCAGTGTTGCCATTTGTTTTGTTGGTGTTTTAGGGCCCTTCAACTACAATGTTCACTAAAGCCCCGTCCACTGCGTAGTTCTAGTGCAGAGTCTACACAGACACTACGCTGTTACGACGATTTTGGGTATTGGCAGTACCCAGTGGGCGTGGTAGTAGCGGTACTGCGTGGTAGGTGATATTTCCCGTATTCGTTTGCACCTCCCTCTCCTAGCGCCGGTGGAGGACCCCGTCGAAGAAAATAGGCAGACGATAAATGAGTATAGGGGTTTCCCAATGAGACAAAACAATGTTGACTCCTCTCTGCCATAGGCGGGAGAAGCGTTAGTGATAACGAATGTTGATAGCATACTTTTACATGGAAATGTAACAGTCCAACGGAAGGCTCTCGCGTCCGTTAAAGCCTTTCGTCTCAACCAGAATCGAACCTGCAAGTCAGGTTCATGGTCGCACATTTCCTTCCCCTGTTCTTTTATAAGCATCTTGCCTGGGTCGCCTTGAATCCTGTCAGCCTCGGTAGCTTAGGGTGTAGGCTGAATATAGAGGTCATCGCACCCAAAATCGATTCTCCCGAAAGCGAATGTTTACTGCCGGTCTGAAAGAGGTTGTATTGTGTTGGACACACCAGTTCTGGTCGGATCACGGAAGTTAAGCAACGCAACCCCAGCAAGTACTAGCATGGGTTACCACTTGGGAATACTGGGTACTGCTAATACCCAAAATCGTCTTACCAGCGTAGTGTCTGTGCAGACTGCATTGTTGTATGTTTGTTTGGTGTTTTAGGGCCCTTCAACTACAAGGTCATTAGAACCCCGTCCATAGCATAGTTCTTATGCAGAGACTGCGCAGACCCTACACTAATGCGACGATTTTTGGGTATTAGCAGTACCCAGTTTCCCAAGTGGCCACCCATGTCAGTACTAGCTGGGATTGCGCTGCTTAACTTCAGTGATCAGACGAGAAGTGGTGTGTCCAACGCAATTCACCGCTCCCTGCAGACTTCAGCATTAGACCTACGACGTGGACGTGGCCCTAATGACCATTGTAGTTGAAGGGCCCTAAAACAACAATGACGCGTAAACTGAAAGGTGAGTGACCAAATGTCCCAGTTACGAAAGGCTAGATGTTGCTCCTTGTGATACCTTTCGTAGTCACGACTATGTGGAAGAGCCCCTTCTACGCGGGATTGTAGGTCAGCCGAAGAATATTCCCCTCGTTGTCCCGGTCCCAATCTGGCGCCTGTTAAATGGCATTCCGCGTCGGGAGACTTAAAGGCCAGTTTGATTTCTGGGTCGAATGATCAGGAGCGCTAAAATTGTCCCTAAAGGGCTCCATCTATGATATAATTTTGGAAACAGCTGAAGGTAATTACCAACACCAGGGGTAGGGGAGGGGACGCGCTCCTAACCTGAGAATTTTTCTTCCCATGTGGAAAGGGTATTGTTGATGTGTGGTGATTGGTGAAGTTTGTGAACACCGGTTCGATCCCTGCTTTATATGGAAAATGAGCTGTGACTTCCATCCTGCAACTGAAGGTCGAGAGTGGTGAAACCCTTGTACCCGTCCCCCCCTTCTTCACTATCCCATAAACCCGAAGTGAAATTTAATATACAATTGGTTTAGTATGTCCATTAGGAAATAATATATGGTGATGGACAGAGGTACAATAAAAAAAATTTTTTCCCACCAACTGACCAGTGAATAGAGTGTAGAATTGATGACGTTTGGGTCCCGTTTGCAGAAGTGAAATTCGTCGTAGTTCGGACACACACTCTTTTTTTTCCCTTTCCTCTTGAGAATATTACAAATGGTGGGGTGAACTCTATCTCTGTATTGGACATTTGATTATCTTGGCCGTTACCTAACTGGACATTTGAAACATATTTTATTTCTTTTTTTTATTCGCCCCTTCCCTTTTCTGTTTCTCCTTTCATCCTCCACTTCCACCTCCGCCTTTCCCTCTGCATCTTTTTTTTCATTGATGTCCAGTTCCCTTCCGTTTCTGATTTCAATTCTTTTAACCTGTCCCCCTCCCCCTGTTCCTCTCTACCCTACCCTTTTTATGTACAAAAAAACCCCGCTATTTTTTTGTATGCATATAACTGTGGTCCTTCCTCTCCCCCCCTTTCCTTCTCCTTGGTCGTTATTATAAAAGATGTGTTAAGTATTGGATCACAAGGTAAAAGGGTGGGGATTAGGTCAAAGTTCACGATTGAAAAACTGAAAAATAACTCACCGTAGTATAATTTAATCATGTTTTTTGAAATGATTCACTACAGTGAGGTACCTGAGAGATTCCACTCCCCCTCTTCTTTTTTTTTTTATTTCTTCTTCTTCTACTGGACGGTGAGCGAGACCGGTCAATGAGGTTTAGGGTCCGACGTTTTGTCCACCTTCAGTTTTTTTTTTATGTCCATTTCAATTTGTTTCTTTTAAATTTCCATCATCATCTGACCGTGTTACCTTTCACCCTCCTCCTCTTCTTCCTATCTGAAAGGGGGGGAGAGTATTTAACGGAGCTTTTTCAGTAGCTCTGAACTTTTTAAGAGTTGACCATTCTAACCTTCCTGCTCCACGGCCTTTGACCTCCATGTCCACATTTTGTCCAGCGATTTTTCAGTGTGTCTTTTTTTTTCCCACAGATAACATGATGATGAACGCCGTTGAACCCTCTTGTTCTCACTCTCTCTCTCTCTCTCCTTACCCCCACACTCCACCCTCCTTCTTCTCCTTTATGTCCATCCCTCTCTTTTTATCACTAGGTTGGGTTACTCAACTCACCCTTAATTCAAAACTGGATTTTTGGGGCCAAAAATAATATTTCAATAGATTTTTTTTTTTTGTAATTCCTCTCATATGTGCAGATGGTGCAGCTTTGAAGAAGGAAAAATTGACAAAATGTGTCCAGTGGTCACCCTTCTCTTTTCTTTCTCTCTCTCTTTTATCCTCCCTCCTCCCTTTTCTCTACTGTCCGAATACAAAAAAGTATTTTTTTTGTGTGTGTGCATGATAAAAAATAGTGTCCCTTACCCTCTCTCTCTCACTCTTTTCCTCATCCCTATCCCCCCCTCAACACTGTGCACCCCTTTACTGATAAAAGCAGAGTTGAGCATATATGTTTCACATCTTTACTAAACATATCTATGTGTTGTAAATGAAATATTCAGTAAAAAAAAAAATGGGGAGTAGTTGGATGGGATGGGGGGGGTAAAGATAACTGCCCAATGTTGAGATGTGAGTTGTTACCCCCACCCTCCTCTTTCTCTCGATTTGGGACAAGATCGAAGGGGTATCGTGGAAATAGAGAGAGAGAGATTCGTATCATAAATGAAGATTGGAAATATGGTCAATTAATTGTTAGTCACCTCCCCCCTCCTCTCCCCTCACTACTACCCTCCCTGTTATACCCTCATGGTATCTATTTATTTCTACCCCCATCCCCCCTTTCTCGCCATCATTTCTTTCTCAGTGTCACTATCGACCATCATTGACCACCGTTCTCTCTCTCTCTCGTTCTGTCTGCCCCCCCCTCCCCCACTCCCTTTGCATTTCTCCCTCTCTCCTGTTTTTCCCCATACTCTACCCCTTCCTTCCCCCACACATGCATATTTTTGTCGACCCACACTTTTTATTTTACCCCCCCCCCCCTCGTCCCGTCCTGCAACATCACTACCACCACCACCACCACACGCACTCTATCCTTAATTTGAGTTGTCTTGGAAAACTAGCATGAAAAGGTGAGGGTTGATTTAAAATTTTTTTTTCTGATCAGAGAGATAGAGAGGGGGGGTGTTATATGCGTGTAGTGGCTGGTATTAAATTCTATCCACCCCCCCTCCTCTTTAATTTTTTAGGAGGAGAGGGGAGCTGAGGGACGGGGCGGGACTCACAAAAAGGCCTAATTCGCTCCTGCAACCCATTTACAGTATGCACACATACACCTAAACAGTTTCCCTTCCTCTCCTCTTGGTAAAGATGTCAGATGCGGGATAGGAAGAGGGTGGGGGTAGAGGTTTAATACGGAAGGGGTTTGGAAATATTGAAGTTGAGGGAGGGGGTTAATGACTAATATATGCTGCTATGTCCTCAACCCACCCTCTTCCCACCTCTCTCTCTCTCTCTCTCTCTCTCTCTGTGTTTTATCCTCTCTTCTTTTTGCAGCCCTTAGTCCCAACTCTCGTGTGTACTAGGACTCAGTTCTGTGTGTCCTATCCCTCCACCCACCCCTGTTTTCTCCCTGCTTTTTTTTATTTTGTCGTTATCCCCTTCTTCCTCTCTTCCCCCTCAGCAGCAGTAGCCCAGTGTGTGTGTGACGAGAAGAGGAGGGGAGGGGGGTAGGGGACGATAACGAGAAACTTTTTTTTTATGTGATCAATGGAAATTTTATATAGGTGGGTTGTTATTAGTGGTGAGGGTTTTTTTTTCAGCTGTAGGACAAGGAGGGGTATGCAGAGGGGTAGATAGATAGGAGTGGACCCTGCTGACTGGTGTGTGTGGGATGTTCAACAATGCCCCTACTACTACTACTACTTCTTTTTTTCTCTCTTTTCCTCTCTCTTAGGTACCTATGAGGGGTGACCTATGCTTAATGTGTTTCAGTTGCAGTTAGGCTTCCACGTGCAGTGGACTGACTGTGTGTTGGGCCTGGTGTTAGTTAATGTTGTACTGGCTACTACTGCAGCCGGACAACACCACACACACACACTCACACTCAAACGGTGACCACAGGTCTGTCTGTCTCTCTCTGTATGCTAATCTATCTCAGGACTAATGATCATCATTATTATAGCGAATCAAGTTGATAGTGGACAATGTGCGTTGGTATCGTGGTGGCAGTAGCTCATTTTGGTGATGGTGGTGGTGGTTATGGTTGTTATGGTGACGGTCATCTGCGGTGTGGTCAGTCATCGAAGTTTTTCGTGTGCTTTATAGTCGATGGGTCAAGTTCCTAATTTTTTTAAATGTGCTGTTTATTTTTGTACGCTGTAATTTGACTGGTGTGTTAGTGGTGATGAGCAGTTTTCTTCAATTGGTTCCTATATATAGTTCCTATAGATGCGAGTTCGTATCCTGTATCTGGTGTTCCTAAAGTGTTTTGTGTTTTTCGTTCTTCTTCTTCTGCGAAATTGTATTTTATTTCGTCTTTTTCGCTGTCGTTGATTTATTTATCGTGGATATCAGCCAGTAGTCAACGTTTTATCCATTTTTTTTTTCGTTTTTAAACTTGTGTATCATTCATAATAATATTCGTAGTAAGTTCATCTGTGAGTTTGTGTTCGTGTGATCAATTCAATATGCTCGTTGAATTGTTCGTCAGTGTTTTTTGATATCAAAATACGAAGCAGGGAAACAAATTATTGCAGCCAATCAACAATTGTTTTTTTTTAAATACTGTTTAAAATACTGTCCGTCATTTGTTTTTTTGTTGTATTTTTTTTTTTCGTTTTACTACGCTGACATTTCATAACTGTGAAGAGATCAAATGTCTTCTGGTTTCCTAAGGTGCATATATCAAAAAAAAAAATTTAAGGAGGAACCCGTTATCGCCACCCTCTGTATTGCAGAAAATCAGTGTTTGTCGTGAAGATTGTTTTTACGTATTCAAGTGTGGTTCGTGTTTGTGTGTCTTTATACGTACTTCTCTCTATTTTGTGTAATGAGGATTTTGAAGGATTTGTTGTGCCCGCTCCTGTACTACTAGGCCATTTTGCGGTAAGTTAACGTTATTCACTAACTTAACGTGGTTTCGGACGTTCGTAGGTGTTTTAGGGTCCATCAACTACAAGGTCATTAGAGCCCCGTCCACCGCGTAGTTCCAATGTGCAGCCAAGTTGCGTTGGACACACCAGTTCTCGTGAGATCACTGTAGTTAAGCAGTGCAAGCCCACGTTAGTACCAACATGGGTGGTTGGTAAAGAACGTTGGGTGCTGTTAATTTCCCCTCTCCTACCGTCCTCTACACTTACCTCCTCATCATCTCCCGCTAGCAGCCTCTTAAGGGTTCGTCCTGTTATGGCTGCTTGGCTTACTCCCCAACCCATGAAGGCAATTCAGAAATTTAAGGTAGAGACTGCACAGACGCTACACTAATGCGACAATTTTTGGGCATTAGCGGTACCCAGTTTTCCCAAGCGGCCACCCATGTTAGTACTAGCTGGGGTTGCTTTGCTTAACTTCAGTGATCAGGGTGCCATTCAGTGATAAATGACTACTAAAATCAGTTCGCTAGATTTTAACCGTTCCCCCACCAGCCCCTTTTTGATCGCTTCTAGGTGTGTCCACACGTATTGGTGTAAGAAATAACTCATTCATCCCGCCTCGGGGGGATCTCTAGTGCACCTTCCTTCGGATGAGAAGTAAAACCGAAGTCCCGCGTGGTGGGTGTACGATGGTATTTGCACGTCAAAGAACCCCTCTCTACTATGTAACGGGTAGATGAGGCAAGAATTTCCAGGTGTAGGAGCTCGTCCCCCAACGTCGCGTCGGTGGAATTCCTCAACGACCAGTAGACCGACGATAAATAAGCATAGGGGTTGCAGCTTTGATCGGCACCTGGCTGTGGAAGAACACTATTCAATATATCAGGGTACCTGACCCTACCATAGGCGGGAAAAAGGTTAGGAGTTGCTTGCCTGACAGGCCTGTTGCCTGATGTAATTACCCATTCAACTCAGTATTAATCCGCCATGTTGTTGTTGTTGTTTTAATGACAGCCACGTGTTTGCTGTCCACGTGGGGGAGTTTATTGTTGCTAGGTAATTGTTTCGTGTTGCTATGCGCCATCGTAATTGGTGGAATGAACTGCACGCGCGTATTCTCGCGATATTTTCTTTCTACTGCGAGATCTTCCGCTGTGTGCGTTCTATTTGGCAGACATTTTATTTTTCCTGGATGATTTTGAGTTTCGGCACTCATAAAAACTGACCATTGTCCATCAGTTGGGCGGTTCTACATTTAGCGAAGATAGGATAGAAACACGAAGAACTCCATGCTGATCGGTATTTGAATTATAATATATTAGACTAGTGGGCATTCTTTGCAAGTGGCTGAGATGCGAATGCTGCGGTACATGAGTGGTGTGTCAAGAGCTGATAGAATTAGGAATGAGTATGAAAGAGGTAGCCTGGGGGTGGTGGACATTGCCGAAAAAATGAGGGAAAACAGGCTGAGGTGGTATGGACACGTGATGCGAAGAGGGGATGAGGACCTCGTTAGAGCCATACCACGGATGCAGGTGGTCGGTAGCACCCGGGGTAGGGGGAGACCGAGGCTGACATGGGAGCAGGTTGTCCGTAAGGACATGGCGATGTGTGGGGTGGACAGGGACCTGGTAGGAGACAGAAGGGAGTGGAGGGCCAGAACCCGCAGACCCGACCCTTCGATTCCTAATACCGAATCGGTAAAATGGTCACCCATCTGTTTGTTGGCACTACCTAATAACTGCTGAAGGATGAAGGCTAAGACTCTTTGTATGACCACTGGCTCTCAGTGAAATGGGTCATTGATTTAACCAGCAGCCACTGATTAATTAAATTTTGGATGCATGTCAATGATTCGTCGTCCATCCATTTTGTTGTATTGTACGGATACGGGTTCGACACCGGTTCTGAACCGATGGGTTATTTAATACGATTGTAAATCTGTATATCAATATATGATATAGACAGGGGGGAAAAGGTCGAGGGCGTCCATGTGATGTGTTTAATATTAATTTAATACGCTCTACATTCCTACTGTTCCCACTTATTGTGATTTCGTCTTTGCAATCTTTGAGGTTCTTTCGCCATCTACAGTTTTCTACTCAACTTTTGAAGTTTCAGATTTTGTCCCATAGATGGCGCTGTGAGTCAGCCTGATATTTTTTGTGGAATCGCGTGGGGTAGGAGATGAGGGTAAGGATTGAATTTTTTTTTTCATGTTTGTACGTGATTAAAAAAAGTGTTATCGTGATTTTTTTTCCTCAGTTGCAATGTCCGAAGAAATTAAATATATACTTTAAAGTAGGGGTTTGAAATATCATCTGCGTTTTAAGGCATTGTCTCTGTTGAAATTGATAAAAAATGGTGAGTCTAATTATCCCCTATCTCCTTGTTTTGCACCCCTGCGGGTTCATCGGTTAAAACGAGCTGTCCTATTTAAAAAAAAGCAGGCGGTTTTATAAAAAAAACAATTATTTACTGATAAAAAATTTATGTGGACGTCACTTTCCCTTTTTTGACGAGCGCAGCACATAAATGTCTAAGTTTTTTGGAGTGTAGATGAGGGGGTAATTAGATGGCGCTGTGGTCAACTTAATTAGAGATAGAACTTTTGGATTTTGTTAGTTTGGGAGATAGACCTGCCTCGGTGGCCCAATAGGGGGTGCAATCGATTTACTGCGCCAGTGGTTCACGGTTCGATACTGGATTGAGGTGGGGGTGGCTTTTTTTCGGACGAGAGAGAGGTCCCAAGTGCGCCTTCCTTCGGATGGGACTGTAGAACCGAGGTCCCCTGTGATGTTCGATGGCATTTGCACGTAGAACTCTCTCTACCATGCGACGAGTAGATGAGGGAACATTTCCAGGTGTAGGCGTTTGGCCCACTGGCGTCGGTGGAGTGCATAAACGAACAGTAGACCGACGATAAATACGCATATGAGTTGCGGCTTTGGTCGGCAGACGGCTGCGGAAAAACAGTGTCCAATATATCACCCTTGTGTTAATTCAGAGGGACAAGATGCTTACCCGACCCTGGCATCGGTGGGAAAAGGAGTAGTAGTTGCTTGTTAGTTCGGGGATCAGCCGTGTGCGAATCACATTACTGTACTTTAGTTTTCACGTGCACCTAAGCCATATGCATTTTAAGGCTTGAGATGCTGATGTTAGGACCTGAAGATAAACATAACGTACTCTCTAGGGCGAACTGGTGAAAAAAGTGCAGGATGTACTCGGGATCAACGTTCCAAAACATCTCACGGGAACTGGTGTGTCCAACGCAACTTGGCTGCACTAACGCAACTTGGTTGGTTGCTAAGCAAGAGTGTCGTACTTTGATCAGCTAGTGAATTTACGGATTCTGAAGTTTCTCGCGACATAATTTCGGGGTACTGACTGTCTGTCTGACTCACTGTCATGACAGGGATTTCATGATAGTATAGTATTAGTATAGTCGGTTGAATTCAGCTTTAACGCTCCCTCACACCAACGCGAAACATTCGCAGTCGCAGCGGAAGTTTTGCCACAGGAACACGCGCCGAACAGGAGCACGCGCTGCGGCGCGGTGGATTCGCCTTGATATGCACACCAACGCGTCAGTTTAGTTGGATTCATTCTTATTAATTCTATTAGTTTTTCTGTGAACGCCATCTTGTTCTGTCAAAATTCGAACAACGATGACGACTGAAGCCGTGCCATGCAGCGATTGTAAATAATTTAAATAATTCGCTGCACTTTGGCAACCGCGGGCGCGGTACATTCGCTGCGGTGTACACATGACCATTGCTCGTCATGGGTAGCGTTTTGATGCGAATAATTCGCCACGAAAGATCCGCTGCGACTGCGATGTTTCGCGTTGGTGTAAGGGAGCCTTAATGGCGATTGGCTGAAATGAATCGTCATTGAACACCCGCTCCACCGCCACTAAGAATTGATCACGTGCGCACAAACGACAGGCTAGTGATTGACAGTTCCCTTTCATGCCGCACGCGCAGTGCAGTGATTGGGTGTAGTACTCCATGACGTGTGGCGTTTCAAAACGTTATTGGGTGATAGAATGGAGTGGGGGGGGGGGGCTGTTAGATTGGATCACGTGTTTTTCACGCGCAGCAAAGTGATTGGTTGAGGCCAACACCGACTCGTGGCGATGGCACCTCATTGGATGACCGACTCACTGCATTGCGACGGTCATAAACCACGTGCAAATACTGGGTAGGGGTACGTGATTAAGGCACGGCGCAAAATGAGGCCGCAGGGTGACGCAGTGTGACGCAGCCCTGCGAAATTCTGGTAGCAGGCAATCACTGTTAGGTTGAAAGCCATTTTAGTTGACGCAAATTGCAAACCAATATGTTGAAAAACTGCGATTCAATGTGTGGTGATTGCCTGCTAGCAGAATTTCGCAGGGCTGCGTTACGCTGCGTCCCCCTGCGGCCTTATTTTGCGCCTTGCCTAAGGCCCAGCGGAAAATGAGACGCAGTCTCCGCAGGTGACGCAGGGTGACTCACCATAAATTTCTGTGGCTCACATGATAGTATGTAGTTGCGCATGTTAAATCGCAGGGTGACGTGACTCAGTTCCTGAGCCACGTAACCCTGCGGAGCGCAGTGCCAATGCCGCAGTTTCCTGCGGGAAGTTGGCGTGACAATAACAAAAAGCGGTGCGAAGCAGAGAAGTTATTTTGTTATTTGATGCGTGTATGGCGAAAAACTGCGCTTCAATGTGCGGTGATTGCCTGCTAGCAGAATTTCGCGGGGCTACTACACCCTGCGTCTTATTTTGCGCCTTGCCTTACAGCCAAAATGGCGCCGGGTTGCCCCCTTAGGCCCAGAGCAAAATGAGACGCAGTCTCCGCAGGTGACGCAGGGCTGCTAGACCCTGCGTCACCTTTTGCACCTTGCCTAAAGACTGTCGTAAGACAGTACGACAGTCTATTTCCTCAGCTTGGGCAATGAAAACCAATGGGTAGCCGCACACTGGAAACAAGTCGTCTGTGTTACACCATGAAAGGCCGAACCCTTAGGAGGCAGGTGTAGGGGATGTAGGAGAGGGGAAATTTGCAGCACCCAACGTTCTCTACTAACCGCCCATGTCGGTACTAACGTGGTGTTGCCTTGTTTAACTTCAGTGATCTAACGAGAACTGCTGTGTCCAACGCGACTTGGCCGCACGGTGCAACTTGGTCTAGGAGACAAAACCCATTGACAACCAGTGCTCCTGGCCTTAGGAGGCTGTAAAAGTGATGAGGGGAAGGATGACACCAGTTCTCGTCTCATCACCGAAGTTAAGCAACGCAACTCCAACTAGTACTGGCATGGGTGGCCGCTTGGGAGCACTGGGTACTGCTAATACCCAAAAATCGTCGCATCAGCGAAGTGTTTGTGTAGTCTCTGCATCATAACTACGCAGTGGACGGGGCTCTAATGACCGTTGTAGTGGGTGGGCCCTAAAACACCAACGAAACAAGTCCTTTTTTGATTGCTATGATCTCGAAATGTAACATTAATTGCGGTGGCTCCTCAATCTGGTACCCATTGGGCGTTCCTTCTTTTTTTTTTAAATTGTCGAAATTTGACGTTTAGTCGCCACCTGTCGGCTAGTTGTAGTAATAGCTGCATTCTATATAATTTAAACATAACAGCGCCGTATCCTGATTTTTGTCTCCCTAACTAGGTCCTTCACTAGTTTGTTTTCTTCTCTCTTTTAAGAAGAGGGGGTTTAATTCAATTTTTTTGGCTTGAATTGCATAGGCCTAGATTTTTTTATGCATTTGACCTTGTATGCTGAATATTTAGGGGTTTATTTTATCCCCTTCCCCCTCCACTTCTGTGTTCAACACACACTTCTACTTTTTTTTATCACCTTGATAATTTAGCCCTCTCTCCTTATACGGTGTGTCTGTTTATCCCTCCACCCTTCTTCCTTATCCTTCATTTCCGTTAACCCCCTCTTTAACCCCCACTGTCCCGCTTACAGTCTTTTACCTTCTTTATCAACCTTCAATTTTTTTTCACCTTATTGGCCAGACCGTTTTGCCAATCAACGATTTCAGTCCTATAAAAATGTTCATCTTTTCCTTTCTCTCTTTCTTTCTTTTTTATTTACCCCTACTACTACAACCCCCCCTCCCTTTTCCCGAATTTTTTCCCCCTTGTTTTCTTCTACCCTTCTCTCCTTGACTTTTTTTTTCTCCTTGGGTGCAATTAATATGCCAAAATAAATGGTTTCTGAGGAGCAGAAGTCTGGTTTAGTTGAGATTGAAGAGTGGGGGTGAGGGATATATTTTGAGGGTGAATACGAGAAAAAAAAAGGAGGGGGTTGAAATTTCAAGGCAGAGGTAAAATGAAGCACTGAAGAAGTAGGAGGAGAAAGGGGTTGTCTTATCTGTCGTGACTAGATTCTTCATCCATTTGTCAATTTTTTTATCCCCTTCCATCCGCTCCAACCCCTTCCTTCAACCCCCTCTATCTTCTACAGATACGCACTCTTAAGAGATATTCTTGCTTCGTATTATTTACCCCTCCCTCTTCCTTCCTATCTCAGTTGCCCCCCACTTTTTAGTTGCCCCCCCCTCTCCTTTCTTTTTTTCCCCCTCTACCCCCGCAGTCTTATAATTTTTTTTTATCATCGAACCTCTCTCCTTACTTTTAACCCCCTTCTGACTCTCCCTCGTCTCATCATCACCGTCATCGTAGAACGTGGGGGTTTTACCCCCACTTTTCTCTTATTTTACATCACTTGCATTGCATTGTTTTCAAATTTGGTAGTGCCTTTCAGCTTGTCATTTTAAGTTTACCTCCTTCTCCTTGGACTTCTTGTTGTCATTCCAACCCCTTCTTTCATCCCCCCTCTTTTTTTTTTATCTAATTTTAACCCCCTCTTTTTCGTCAGCTAATTGAAATATTTCAACGTTTTACACATTCATCTTTTTTTAACCCCTTTTTTTTGCTTGTTTGCTACTCCGAATTGCAACGTCTGTTTTTATACTTGAACTCAACCCCCCATTCTCTTAGTTTTCACCATCTTTTACCCCCTTCCCTTTTTCAACTCTCTCTGTATCCCTAACCCCCCTCTCCTTGTACTCTTTTCACTCTGTTCCCCTTTCTCTTCCTCACTTATATTTTTGCCCTTACAAAATTAGCTACCCTTTACTCTTTGCTGTCTTCATCATCAGTTGGTTGCTTTTTCACGTTCAACCCTTACTCCCTACTTTGCATTAACTCGCCCCCCTCTTCTCTCTCTCTTTCTCTAATTCATCACCCCTCATGTCTCTTGACTCTGCCTGACGTTCCCCCCCTCTCTCTCTGTCGTTCACGATTTTTTTTTAATATAAACTAGGTTTTTTAATCTTATTTTATATTAACATAGTATATGTTTAAGTTAATGGGTTAATATATTGCACTGGCATTTTTTATCAACGTTATTTAATCATTTTCTTCACGTTTTTTTATTATTAAAAATGAGGCCCTTTGATATTATTATTGTTAGTTGAGTAGTGTAGCTACTGAGTACACTTATAATGAGGAGGAATGTGATGAGAGGGGTTTGGGATATGAGGTAAATAGGGAGGAGGAGTAGGGTAAAAAGGAAAGAGGAGTAAGGGGTTATTAGGCTGCATAGGGCGTACGAAAATTGAGTTCCTGACTTCTTTTGAAATACATTTGTATATTAATTTCCTCTCTTTGATTAAGTTTTTATTTGCTGTTCGCCGGAAAAAAATGTTGACTGTAAAAAAAAAAAGAAACTAAAAGGTTGACATGCATAACGAACAGAAGCGAAATACTGTCGTTATCACTCTGTTGTGGAATCGATCTCGGGATAATTGCTTCGCCAGTGATGGATGCTAGCCAACAGCGCCATCTATCGAGCTGTCGATGAGTGAATAGTTGACGTGTAGAATTTCGCCACGTTTTTTTTTTCTCTCGTAAAGAAAAGTACGCACGTGCCCGAATTGGAGAACGCGTATCAATCAACCGTAGTGTCACGTGATTGATAAAGGCGCAACACGTTGCCAACAACTTGTTGCGTTATCAATCACATAATTTGATACGTTGTACGGTCTAGGCGCAAAAAGAATACTTACGGTGCAGGGGATCAAAACCCTAGGGCAGTGCTGGATTTAGATATTGAGAGGCCCTAGGCTATTTCAGTTTTGAGACTCTTTTCAAGCCCTTTTGAGACCTTTTTCTTAAGTTTTGAAGCACGCTAAATGTTGAGGTCCTAGTCTTCAGCCTAATTAGCCTAATGTTAAATAAGGGGGAGCCAAACCGGGCATTTGTCCGGGGCGCAAAAGTTTAGGGGCGCCATTTTGGCTGTAAGTGTGAGAACGGAGCGCTGCGTCAAGGGGCGGCAATTTGTCTTTTTGTCCGGGGCGGCACAAGTGCTAGAGCAGGCGCTGCCCAGTGCCGGCCGCCGTTGAAAGCGAGGGAGCGGGCCCCGGGCCGTCGTCATCGTGCGTCCGCAATGTCATGGGGGGTGCAGACCTCGGCTCCCTCGGCCGGGACAGGCTCCCATGGCAGATAGGCCGACTGTGGGGTAGGCCGGCATCCTCCCTGACAACCTGTTCAATATTCCTTCGGGTTCCCATGAAGAACAGGGGCAAATATTAGATTAAGGACGTCGAATGTGGGGACGGTTACAGGAAAAATGGGGGAATCAGTTAATACAGGAATGCAGGTGGTTAGGTGCACCCGGGATAGGGGAGACTAAGGCAGACGTGGGAGCAGGGTGTCCGTAAGGATATGGTAGTGTGTGGGGTGAACGGGGACCTGATGGGAGATAGATGGGAGTGGAGGACTAGAACCTACAGACCCGACCCTGCCACAGGCGGGATAAAGGTATGATGATGATGCAAGGTCTAGAGCGGTGTTGTGTGGTTGCGCATGCGTAACCACTTTATACAGTTGAAAGACCGGTGTTCGATGGTTGGACTTCCGCTTGATGTTTATTTGCGGTAAAGAAACACGGTTGAAAAGGCAGGGTATGGGTTAGCGCTAGACTGACGTACAAAGAATATCACGCGCATTTTATCCTGCCTGTGGCAGGGTCGGTCTTGGGGTTCTAGCCCGACCCACCCGTCTATCATCCACCTCACACACTACCATATCCTTACGGACAACCTGCTGCTACGTCTGCTTAGTTCTTCTCCTGCCCCGGGTGCTTCCAATAACCTGCATCCCTGTAAGGAACCTAACCGGCTCCCGCCTCCCCTCCACTTACCCTTACCCAACTCAGTCTATTCTGTCTCTCATCTTTTCCACGATGTCTCCCACCCCGAAACTACCCCTAATCTACTCATTCCTAATTCTGTCTGCTCTCCACGCCCCACCCATGTACCTCGCCGCATTCGCAGTTATCTACCCTAATGCTATTGTCATGGCTCTTTCGCACTGCCTAACACTCTGATCCCTACAGCTTAGCTGGCCTAATCCACTGCCCTGTAAAACTGCCCTTTCAATGCTATTGGGACCCTCTGATTACACTTGCCTGTCTCTACTTCAAACAGTTGGAAAGATGGCGCATAGGACGTTGACAACGCAATAAGTACATACTTGATAGGTTAGTTAGGGCATCTGTAGTTTGGTGACTTAGGACCTTCAGTTATTAACAACCCACATAAAATTTGTGGCCCCGTTGCTGACTGCTGACCATTAGTACTCTTCGAAGGACCCTTATCATGAGGTACATAATGCTACCTTTTTATTTAATAATTTTCATATCGGGGAAAAAAGTCAGACCTTGTATATAAATAAATGTAGCAATCATTATATTGATACTGTGCTAATATCTTGTGTTTCTCAGAGTTGGCGAAGGTCGGTACGGGGTTCGAACCAGCTCCCATTCCTAGAAGCGGGTGCCGGAATAACTTTTAACCAATGAGTGATCGAGGCTCGTGTGATTGGCAGCTGCTGTTGGCGAGCACACGGTTGGCCGCGCTGCTGATGACAACCTCCGTCCTACGCCTTGAGGAGAAGGCATTGTATAGGGTGAGCGTAGCGTTCAAGACTGGAAAAATGAAGGTCCCTTGTTGAAAAGGACCATTTCTTTTTTTTCCAACACAATTGTCGATATAGTGGTGATGATGTTTCACTAAATTTAATCAAGAAGGTACCTGGTTAGGTACTAATTGCTAACCTGTCTGTTGTGGGGCTTACTGTAGGTGTTGTGGGTAACTCGCTACCCTTAGAATATCAAAGGACCTTTTCTAACTCTTGCCATAGTAATCCTCCTGTTTACTTGTATCTCCCATTAAACATAGTCTGGTGAAACATTAGGACCTTGTTGTGAGGCAATACAGCAATTTTGGCCCCTTCTGAATTGAGGTCTTTAAGAAGATGCATGAATGGTATGTCGTAACTTTTTTTACGTCGTTATAAGAGATCATGTTTTAGAGCCAGTAATGGTAGTAGTCCATTTTGTGTTTGTCAGTGAAGGATTATTTTGAACTAATCCTGGCCCTTTTTTGGGGGGAGGGGAGGACGAGTTTCTTTGAATTCGTTTAGTTGAAATGGGCTCAAATTGGATTTTTTTTCCAAAGGACCATCAGAATTTCGTGATGGTCTTACTGCATTTTGAAATCAGCTTTTTGGAAAAAGAAACGTTTAACCAAAGGGCCTTCCTCGTTTTATGTTGCAACACCTATAAATAGGGTCCTAGTTACAGTTTATCCCTAACACACCCAACCCTTAGGGCATTGACTAAAGGGTACCTTTGCTGCTGTCTGAGAGATGACCGGAGTGGAACTGGCTATCTTGAACTCAGGAGTCAATCACGTTATCACTAGAAGCACTACTAACCCTTTTCCCACCTATGCAGGATGGGGTACCCATCTTTGTTCCTCTGGATGGACACATGGGCGGTATCTTTACGCAGCCGGCTGCCGATAACAGGTGCTTATTTATCGTTGGCCAACTGTTCATTAGGGTACTCCACCGAATTCCTCCACCAGGGCATTTTAGCGTCATCTACCCGTTGCATAGCAGAGATGGTTCTTTGATGAGGTCCATCATACACTACACGGTGGAGCACCGACTTTACTTCCTATGCGACGGACCTCTCATTCCCTCGCCCTAAAGAAGCGGGAGCTGCTGTATTGCGTTGGACACACCAGGTGTTGCCTGATCACTGAAATTAAACAACACAACCCCGCGTAGTACTAACATGGGTGGTCGCTTGGGAACACTGGGTACTGCTAATACCCAATAATCGTCGCAGTAGTTTAGTGTCCGTGCAGTCTCTGCAATAGAACCATGCAGTGGACGGGGTTCTAATGACTGTGTAGTTGAAGGGCCCTAAAACACCAAGAAAGAAAAAACCATCTAGGACTAGCATAATTGACTACTTGGAAACACTGGGTACTGCTAATACCCAAAATCATCGTAACAGCATAGTGTCTGTGCAGACTCTGCATTCGAATTACGGCTCTAAAGACCATTGTAATTGAAGAGCCCTAAAACTCAAACGAAACCAAAAAAAAAAAAAAAAAAAAAAAAAACCCGGAAAGAAACCAATCACCTCGATCCACTTTTGTTGGTGTTTTAGGGCCCTTTAACTACAAGGTCATTAGAGTCCCATCCACTGCGTAGTTCCAATGCAGAGACTGCACAGACACTACGCAAATGTAACGATTTTTGGGTATTAGCGGTTTTAAGCGGTCACCCATGTTAGTAATAGCTGGGGTTGAGTTACTTCACTTCAGTGATCCGACGAGAACTGGTGTGTCCAACGCAATAAGCCGCTCCCCTCCATCCAGTATCGTTCATATAATTTGATATAAATTGAAGGAACTAAGGGCACAGACAGACTCATACTACTGGTCTTTCTTGCCAAGGACCATTCGACAATGGAATACCCTTGGGGAAAATAGATTGGAGGGCTTACTGAGATGCTTGGAGGGCTTACTGATTGGAGGGCTAGTTTTGTAGGGGGACACAACAACTATAGCTTAGGGTCTTAGAAGTTTTCTGGGTTCTTATGTAGTAATGAGAGTTAGTCTCTCCACTGCCAAATTGGCCATGAGAGGCTGCTTGCAGTGAACTAGAATTAGAATCGTACCTGGAACAACAAAAGCAACTCCTAACCCTTTTCCCGCCTATGGCAGGGTCGGGTACCCATTTGTCCCTCTGGATGGACACAGGGTGATATATTGGACATAGTTTTTTTCTGCAGCCGGTTGCCGGCCAAAGCTGCACCCCTACGCTTATTTATCGTCGGTCTAGTGTTCGTTGGGGAATGCTACCGACGCCAGGGGGCGAGCTCCTACACCTGGAAATTTTGCCTCCTCTACCCGTTGCGTAGTAGAGAGGGTTCTTTTACGTGCAAGCGCCATCGTACACCCACACGGGACCTCGGTTTTACTTCTCATCCGAAAGAAGGCACACTCGCGGCTTCTCTCTCGCCCGAAAGAAGCCGACCCACCATGGTCCAGTATCGAACCTAGAACTACTGGCATAGTTGCCGAGTGAGCGTGGGGAGCGGCGAGTTGCGTTGGACACACCAGTTCTCGTCTGATCACTGAAGTTAAGCAATGCAAGCCCAGTTAGTACTGACATGGGTGGTTGCTCGGGAAAGCTGGGTACTGCTAATACCCAATAATCGTCGCATTAGTGTAGTGTCTATGCAGTCTATGCATTAGAACTACCCAGTGGACGGGTCTCTAATGACCTTGTAGTTGACGGGACCTTAAATTCCAACAAACAAACAAACAAAGCCGAGTGAGCTTAACCACTACGCCACCACGGCGGGTCTCGTACCTGGAACCACTGACAGAATAGTCGAGCAAGCTATATTCTGGGCCACCGAGGCAGGCTATCAATTGATGAAAATTGCTGCGGTTATTTTTCCCGTCACTAATTTGTTTTAGTTTGGCCTCAGTAGAAACGTCCATTGATATATGACATGTTTATCGAGTCAGTTTATTGATACGATATTGTTGTGATATTTATAAATGGTAAAAATGGCGACGATGACTATGACGTTGGACTTAACAACAACCTAATTTGATTCATTCATAAATAGGTGGAGGATTTTTTTTGGCTGCCTTATAATCTGCGTTTTGTAAGCGGATTTTACGAGTTTGTACACAGACGATACATTCTCGTGTTGTGTGTGTAGATCTCTATTATGTCAAGTAGTGTGGCCTTGTTGTTTGTTATTGATAGCTGTTTAGCGGTGTCGATGACAGTAGCGACGTAAATGCTGTTGCATTCATACCAGACACACACACACATATACGTGGATACCGGAGGAGAAGGGATGTTCATAAAATAGCTTGAAGAAAGTTAAAACTCCTACTCCTTTTCCCGGAGCGGCGAGTTGCGTTGGACACACCAGTTCTCGTCTGATCACTGAAGTTAAGCAACGCAAGCCCAGTTAGTACTGACATGGGTGGTCGCTCGGGAAAGCTGCGTACTGCTAATACCCAATAATCGTCGCATTAGTGTAGTGTCTGTGCAGCATATGCATTAGAACTATGCAGTGGACGGGTCTCTAATGACCTTGTAGTTGACGGGACCTTAAACACCAACAAACAAACAAACAATCCTTTTCCCGCCTATGATAGGGTCGGGTTTGTTTTGTTTGATGGTGTTTTAGGGCCCTTCAACTACAAGGTCATTAGAACCCCGTCCACAGCATAGTTCTTATGCAGAGAGTGCACAGACACTACACTAATGTGACGATTTTTGGGTATTAGTAGTGGGATCCGGAACGTTCGCCCCCGACATTTCGCCCCTGGGTACTTTTCGCCCCTCGGACGTTTCGCCCCCGAACATTTCGCCCCTCGGATGTTTCGCCCCTGGGAGGGTAAATGGCCGTTTTTTTGTTATTTTTTGTTATTCCGTTTTAGGTAAGGTAAAAATCAAGGGCTAGTGCCAACTGCCCCTTGAGTCAATGCCAGCCCTTGATTTTTACCTTATTTTTTGGGCGTTTTTTTTTGTTATTCTGTTTTTACCTAGAAAAACAGCATTGTTCGTTCGGACCTTTATCTGAGTGTTTCAAGGAATAGGTAAGGTGAAAATTCAGCAATTTCGGCAAGAATGCTACGCATTGTGGAGGACATCAACAATAGAAATTTCATAGACTTTCTGAAAGGCATAGCCTAAATATCCGGAAATTCATTTTACCATCTAATAAAAAAAATGATATTAATTTAAAAAACCACTAGTGCCCTACAAATCGATGTGTTTTCGGCTATATCTTTGCCGACTCCGTTTTTAAAATTCGGACATAAGGTAGCGACACGCGCATGCGCCAAATTTTACGTTGGTCGTTTTAAGCATCGACGCTGCCGCTATTTTTTTAAGTACAATTTAGCAGACGAACATCTCTTAAAAGACTTTGACGACATAAATTTTACGTTTTAAGTTTGCGTTTACGTCGTTTACCGACCATTTACCTTCCCAGGGGCGAAACATCCGAGGGGCGAAATGTTCGGGGGCGAAACGTCCGAGGAGCGAAATGTGTGGGGGCGAAAAGTACCCAGGGGCGAAATGTCGGGGGCGAAACTTCCGTAAACCTTAGTAGTACCCAGTTTTCCCAAGCGGCCACCCATGTCAGTACTAGCTGGGGTTGCGCTGCTTAACTTCAGTGATCAGACGAGAACTGGTGTGTCCAACGCAATTCGCCGCTCAGGTAGGGTCGGGTACCCATCTTGAATGGACACAAGGGCGATTTATTGGACAGTGTTTTTTTTTTCACAGCCGGTTGCCGACCAAAGCTGTAACCCATATGTTTATGTATCGTCGGTGTGGTGTTCGTTGGGGAATTCCACCGACGCTCGTTATACCTGGAAATGTTGCCTCATCTACCCGTTGCATAGAAGAGAGGGTTCTTTTACCTGCAAATGCTATCGTATACATCACACGGCACCTCGGTTTTACTTCTCATCCGAAAGACCCCAGGCCACGGACTCCAGGTGGGGCGTGCTCCTTCACCTGAAATGTTGCACTGGTCTCCACGACTTATGTTACACGGTAGGGAACCGGTGTTCGTTCCCATCCGACTGAAGTTGCGCTCGGAACACCTCTCTTCTCTCTCTCTTGCCCGAAAGATGCCAATCCACCTCAATCCAGTAGTGAACTTGGAATCACTGATGTAGTGGTCCAACACCCAACCTCTGTGCCACCGAGGCGCTGTACCTGTCTTGGTAGGTTAGAAGTCGCTAGAATTTATGATTACAGGTTCCACCCTATAGCTAGAATGGTTGTCTTCTTTATGGGAGTTAAGATCTTCTGTCCCGAGTGATGGGAAGTAAAGCCATTGTGGTTCCATGTGTGGGGTGAACGATGTCACCACGTTGTAATGGAAAAGGACCATTACGAAGTGAGTAGGATGTAGGCCTACGTGTAGACAGAACTTGCCATCGGAGGGGGGGGGGAATGAACCTGGTGTTTTTTTTTCACGTGTGTATATGCGCGCAGTGTCACCAGGACCCTTTGTTAAACGGAAATCTGTAGATCGGCGAAATTCTCACGAATGCACCGTAGTTACGGGGTCCAGTTTCTTGCCACCGGTCAATAGCTTTCGTGGCTAAATAAGACTCGGAAACGTTATGTTTGGAATTGAACCCAGGTACTTTTAAGTTACAATGCAAACCATAATTTGAGAATGCCCCTTTGTTTTGAATAGCTCCTCCCACTTTCGTATTACAAAAATAGAATTTTTATCTTGTTTACGCCAACAAAATGGCGACAAATGTTCTAATGCCCATTGTTTCAAATTGGGGTTTATTAATTCAATATTTGGGATTGGCGATGGGGGGATAAAAGAAATGGGGACAGGGGTGACGGAGGGGTAGGCGTAGGACGAGACAGCAAAAAAAAGCGTGGCTCCCACACTTATGGTGTCCATTCTCTCCTCCATTGAACCGACCACTGCGTTCCATCAAAAGACACGTGACAAGCCATCATATGTTCTACTAATGAAATCGAATTGAGAGCGTGTCCTTCATCATGCCTTTATCCCGCCTATGGCAGAGTCGGGTTTGCGGGTTCTAGCCCTCCACTCCCGTCTATCTCTCACTAGGTCCCCGTACACCCCCACCCCACACCACCATAGCTTTACGGACAACCTGTTCCCACATCTGATCCCTGATCCCCCCCGTCCCGGGTGCTTCCCACCACCTGCATTCCTGTGATGGACCTAACGAGCTCCTCCTCCCCTCTTCGCATTACGTGTCCATACCACCTCAATCTACTCTCCCTCATCTTTTTCGCGATGTCCCCCCCCACCCCAAGCTACCCCTAATATACTCGTTCCTAATTCTATCAGCTCTCGACACCTGAATTATAATGGCCGCTGTGGGTTGAGGCGCTTGTGCCACCAGGTTCTGAAGCGGCGAATTGCGTTGGACACACCAGTTCTCGTCTGATCACTGAAGTTAAGCAGCGCAATCCCCAGCTAGTACTGACATGGGTGGCCGCTTGGGAAAACTGGGTACCGCCAGTATCCAAAATTCGTCGCATTAGTGTAGTGTCTGTGCAGTTTCCGCATGAGGGCTACACAGTGGACGGGGCTCTAATGAACTTGTAGTTGAAGGGCCCTAAAACACCAACAAACAACAACAACAAGCCACCAGGTTCTCATGACTAATATTTTGGCGATGGTTTGATGGTAGGTTCAATTCCGACCAAATAAACACCATTTCGCATTTCGGCAGTCTGGTGGTGGATGACACCGATTTTTGCCAAAAATAACTACGGTACTTTGACGGGCTAGCCCTTTGATGTTCCAACTTCCTTTGCGAGCTTCTGTTGGTAGCAGGTTCAAGACCTACCTATGCGGCTGGTTAAACTTTACTTAGAATAGGAGGAGAGTCTCTAGGTAGGGGGTTGCAAAAAAAAAACCGAAATTTTACGGTAACCTCCCCTTCCTACTTGCCGTCGAAGGGCCTGTTAACCCCTAATATAGAAATGCCACACGTGCTGCTCCCTGGTGTAGGTCTATGATATAGCTTTCCTGAGTTGAAATCAAAAAACTGACCCTTTGGTAAAGGGCCCATTTTGGAATCTGCATTTGTCTGATGCTCTCAGTAACAGGACTATGGGTGTGTGACCTCTTTTAAAACAAATATTTTTGAATGGGTGGGGGTAAAAGGGCAAAGAGTAATACCGTTATGGATAGGGAGGGTTGATTTCTTGAACTTTGTGATCAGTCTGTAAAACGAAGGGGCCGAAGAGGGAGAGGAGAGAAAAATGTCCAGAACAAGTAGGGGTATAAAAATGAACGTGATTTTGATGGGCCCTGTGACCAGGGAAAAGGAATAGGGGGGAGGACAGGGCTGATGTTTATAGGCACACGCCGAACTTTGAAACTGACTTGCCCCATCTTGTTTTCTGACCGAACTTTTTGATAAAAATGCAACCCTCCTCCTCCCCTTGGTTTTTTGTGTTGTGACACTATTCACCAACACCCCTACTCCTTAGCACCCCTTCTAGGTTTCCCCAAACATGTGGGGGTAAATCAGTGAGGTTCAAACGCGACTATCTTGAAATGGGCCTATGGAGGAGAAGAGAGTGGGTAAATCCACGAAATTGAACATCCCTGATGGGGAAGGAGGGTTAAATAGGAAGACAGTGATGAGCCTGTTATTAGTATTGTTGTCGCTGGATCGCACCCTGTCCCGACCTATGACCTATTAAAGCCCTGTTGCGAGGGGTTGATATAGAATTACCGAGTGAACAAACATGGCCGTCTGTCTCAAAGACCGTTGATGTACGTTGCCCTTTGCATTTCTTTTGGGTGTCTTGCATGAAAACGAGGACACCTCCTGTGTGCCTTTTTTTTTCTTAATTGATTAACCCCTCGCCCACCCCCCCTCTCGCTATATTCCCCCTATTTTGCCCTCCTTATTGGTTTACCCCCACCACATAGTCGTGTCGTAGACTACAACATTGTCGAATAGCATGGTTGCGATATAAAAGTTATTTACACCCTCTCTTGCTGTCTCCTCCTCCTTTTCCTCGATATCTTATTATGGGAGGGGGTAAATGGGGGTTTCCAGAAGAGGGGGTGGATTGTGTGTGTAGCCTGGTAGTTGTTGGGAGATCGAGTCCTGAGGGTGGGGGTAGGGGAATAAATAAACGGATGGTGCTTTCTTGCATAGCTCAACAACAAAATGGCATCCGAGTCACTGGCCTTGCCGCATTGAAGGAATAAACAAGGAACGAGGGGTTATTATGAAAACTAGGGTAATATGTGTGCGTATTGTGTTGCTACGTGGCACCGAAGAGGAAAATAAACACACACACACACTACAAGAGGAGTGCAGAGAGGAGGAGGGGGGCTATGAGGAAGGAAAGAAGGGAGGGTTGAAGAGATAATGTTGGGGGTTGAATTTGTTTGGATGAACTGGTGTGTGAAATGGGGGTAAAGAAGAATCATTTTGAAACATTTGTGCAATCTCTTTTTTTTGGGTTATTGCTCTCTTGGATGGCAGGGTTAAATAGCCATTTCCCCACCCCCTTTCCTTATACCCCAACTCTCTCTCTCGTCAGACCTATCCATCCTGCAAAACAGGGTTTAGTAGCCAAATTTAACAAAAAAGCACAACTACAAAATATGCATATGGTAACGTCGATTGCCTCTATATTAACCTGCCCTGGTGGCGCAGTGGATAGCGTGCTCCGTAACTGCGTCAGTGGTTCTAGGTTCGATACCGGACTGAGGAGGTTGGCTTCTTTCGGGCGAGAGAGAGGCCCCGAGTGTGCCTTCTTTCGGATGAGAAGTAAAACCGAGGTCCCGTGTGGTGTACGATGGCATTTGCACGTAAAAGAACCCCTCTCTACTATGCAACGGGTAGATGAGGCAAAATGTCCAGGTGTAGGAGCTCACCCCCACTGGCGTCGGTGGAATTCCCCAACAAACGATAATTAAGCATAGGGGGTTGCAACTTTGGTCGGCAACCGGCTGTGAATAAACACCGTCCAATATGTCACCCTTGTATCCATTCACCGGGACAAGCTGGGTACCCGACCCTGTCACACTTCTTGTTTGTTTGTTGGTGTTTTAGGGCCCTTCAACTACAAGGTCATTAGAGCTCCGTCCACTGTGTAGTTCTGATGCAGAAACTGCACAGACACTACACTAATGCGACGATTTTTGGATACTAGCGGTACCCAGTTTTCCTAAGCGGCCACCCATGTCAGTACTAGCTGGGGTTGCGCTACTTAACTTCAGTGATCAGACGAGAACTGGTGTGTCCACACACTTCTTGTGAAGTGTGAAGCTTTGGTGAAAACATTGCTAGTTGTGAGTACAGGATCGAACCTGAATGTGACAGTGGGGTTTGACCTCTGAGGATTGAGGTATTGGATACCTGCCCTTCTGCCCGAATTCCTCCTCTCCTTTTGCAGGAAAACTAAAAGAAATCGTCAGTGGATTACATAAGCAATTCAGTTCCACGGTACCATATTCATTTCGCGAACTTGAAGTCTCGAGTTCGAACCCCCAGAGAGGTAACGGGGCCGGCGAAAAGGTACATTCACTTATCCTATCAGGCATGGAGGACGTGGTAGCCTCACATTTGTATGTGCGCACGGGTGCATAAAGAGATCCCAAAAAAATAATGGTCCAAATATGTTTATTTAGTTTAGCCAGTCTGAAATAGAAACTATGATGTGGTCTTTTCCATTGTGTCTCACCCCCTCCCCCTTTTATTTTTTTTTTTTACTTTTCTGATGACACAGGTGGCTATTGAAATGACAAGACCCTCTTTTTCTCTCTCTGTGGTTCCTCAATTGATCACTTAAACATTGGACCACTCGTGCGCAACAGGAGACTGGTCATTCGTGGAATTTTAGGCCCTTTTTCCCCGCTACACGCCTTCTTCACTCCAACAGTGGTCAGAAGGACTCTTTATCATGAATGTGACCCTCCTCTCCACCCTCTCGGTGTCTCGACCTCAACTTTAGTAGACATTTTGGTCTTGGGGCATCTGAGGTATGTGTCAAGGCCGTTCACTTACCCCCGTGTGCAATTTTGCACTGACATGTAGAAAAATGGTTCTCATGGGTGGTTTGGTTGAACAGACTGGAGAGAGATGGAGGCAATGGTTGACACGATGTAGGGGTAAAACTGGCGTGGAAGAGGAGAGAGAGGGGGGGGATGAACAGGGAGGAGCCAGGGGAAAGAAAAATATGAATACAAATTCAAGGATGTATGACGAGGGGGATGGTCACCATGTTCGTTGTCTTCTTCTTTCTCTGTTATTATTCTGATGTGGACAATGATATTAAAAAAATGGCTTATTTCTAATGACTATAGGGCCCTTGTTCGCGTTACAGAGGTCTTTTGTGGTTATAGGCACGAGGTAATGTGGGAAGGTCAAAAAGGCGTAGTTTTGGCCCTTACACTTCATCCCTCAGGGCGGTTAATAAGGCCTATACCATTTTTTTTTTGCATTTACTTGTATTGTCGGCCTCCTAGGGGCCTCTAGGTCCTAGACAACAAATTTCAGACCCAATAATGGCTAATTTTCATTAAATGAACGATTATTTATTTGTTTCTAGGTCTATGGCATGGATAGCCCACGTCAATGAGAGGCTGCGTGTCGTCATCATTGATTGGACGGCAGATTCGAGGGTCGGCCGTCATCCAAAAGACGGTAAGGTTGACGTATGAATCTCATTTTCATTTTACTTGTGTCCGAAAAATACTGCAGTAGAACAGTCACTGATTTTACGGTGCACCCTCTATATTATGAAATATGCATTATGTAACGTCATCATGGTCGAAACTTTTCAAGTGCCCCTCAGACCGTCTGCTATAAATCGGATTACGCAACTCGAGGCCAATTCATTCATTACGATATATCGAGGAGCAATCGCAAAGATCATGACAAAAGTTTCGTTCGTTTATCATCAATCATCATCACCGCACCCTTCTCCGGCCTGTGGCTGGGTCGGGTCTGCGGGTTCCAATCCTCCATCCCTTCCTATCCCCCACCAGACCCCCCCATCCAACCCGCACATCCCCCGTTTTCCCTGTCAGGGTCCCCACATTCCAGGTCCCTAGTCGTATCCTAGCCCCTTGACGCTTTGGGACAGCTGTGACATTGGGGCACCCCACTCAGATGTCTGGAATCCGCAGTAATAGTGGCAGGGCTACCTGTGGGGAAGTGTGCCGTCCTACTCCACTAAAGTTTCGTTCATTTATGCTTCACTAATATGTGATGATTATATGTACAGTAGGACCTACTTGGTGGCAGATACAAATTTCAGAAACCGGATAGTCCAGGGATGCGTAGGGTTTTGGCAAGTTTTTGGTTTGTTGGTGTTTTAGGGCCCTTCAACTACAAGGTGATTAGATCCCCGTCCACTGCATAGTTCTAGTGCAGAGACTGCCCGGACACTACACTAATGTGACGATTATTTGGTATTAGCAGTATCCAGTTTTCCCAAACGGTTACCCATGTTAGCACTAGCTGGGGTTGCGTTGTTTAACTTTAGTGATCAGACGAGAACTGGTGTGTCCAACGCAATAAGCCGCTCCCGTTTTGGCAAGTAACATACTTCCGCTTATGAAAGCGCACCTCTCGCACGCGCTTCGAGCATTCGATTCCGCCTTTCGAATTCACCAATCACATGCCAGAACACCGGTTTCTATTTTCACAACGCTCCAGCTAACGATACACATCAGGAAGTGCCGGATTTAGATATTGAGAGGCCCTAGGCTATTTCAATTTTAAGGCCCTCTTCAAGCCCCTTTTGAGGCCCTTTTCTTAACTTTTGAAGCCCGCTAAATGTTGAGGCCCTAGGCTTCAGCCTACTTAGCCTAATGGTAAATCCGGCACTGACATCAGATCTGACATTCATCAATCATCCATCGCAGGGAAGGTAACCCAAATGGCTTGTGCATTTGTTTTACGGGCCTATGCGTGGTGGTTCGATTCCAGCTCAAATTTATGGTAGTATTTCTCCCCGTTGTTTTACCCTTCCCCCCTTTTCTTCATCTAATCTTTGATGTGAGAAAGAAGGGACTACTAAAAGTTCACCCCATGGAGAAAAGCAAGCAAAACTCTGATTAACTCACAACCACAAACGATTAATGATTGCGGGATCGATCCTAACGGAGGTCAGAGGATTCTTTTAGAAATCAGGAAAGCTTCAAAAGCTCCATCTGGCTCTAGATGACGAGTAATTGCTGCCCGTGTCTGAAATCCCTGCCCTATACTTAAATGTGTATGAACCTAGCTGGGGGGGGGGGGATTCTCTTTACCCTTTCTACACGGAAAATGTCAGTAAATCAAACCGATATGAATTTTTTTTTGTTGTTTGTTGGTGTTTAAGGTCCCGTCAACTACAAGGTCATTAGAGACCCGTCCACTGCGTAGTTCTAATGCATATGCTGCACAGACACTACACCAATGCGACGATTATTGGGTATTAGCAGTACCCAGCTTTCCCGAGCGACCACCCATGTCAGTACTAACTGGGCTTGCGTTGCTTAACTTCAGTGATCAGACGAGAACTGGTGTGTCCAACGCAACTCGCCGCTCCCACCGATATGAAGTAACTGAGTGACCAACTAGCCAACATCCACATTATACCAATTTTGCATGCCACCCCACAGATGTTATCCTAAGTGGGAGGAAGGGGGAAGAGGAACCAAAGGGGCAGGGAAGAGAGAGACAGAGAGAGAGAGAGAGAGGGGGGTTACATGCAACTTGACGCATGCGCAATCCAACTTCACTTTTACATATCAAATTTGGCAAGCAACTATATCGTAGGCATTTACTAATGGCAATTTTGAAGATGAAACTATCACTAGGTTGCCAAGT
>JAAFCE010001036.1:7633770-7647830 GCA_013389805.1 Trigoniulus corallinus
CAATTCCCTAATTACTAAGAGAGCGGCTGTATTGCGTTGAACGCACCGTGCAGACTCTGCATTAGAACTATGCAGTGGACGGGGCTCCAATGACCATTTTAGTTTAAAGGGTCCTAAAGCACCAACAAATCAAACCCCAATTATTAAGACGTATGGGTGTGCGGATACCATTGGGTCCTTTGAAGGAGAGAGAGATGGTTTATTGCAGGATGTGTTTGCCCAATGATCTCTGCTTTCAACTTTTCTTAAAAGTCAGGTTGAATTCTGTGGGCCGGTTTAGAGGCTTTATTGGGAGCGGCTTCTTGCGTTGAACAAACCATTCCTCGTCTGATCACTGAAGTTAAGCAACGCGACACCTGCTAGTACTAGCATGGGTGGTCACTTGGGAAAACTGGGTTCCGCTAAATACCTAAAAACCGTAGCATCAGCGTGTTGCCTGTGCAGTCTTTGCATTGGAACTACGCGGTGGACGGGGCTCTAATGACCTTTGCAGTTAAAGGGCCCTAAAACACCAACGAAACGAAAAAAAAAATTATGTTTGTGAAATTCAAAAATAATCGACGGCGCTCCGACTTACTGCCATTATAACTGAGATGGCCGTATGGTGGTCACCATTTGTTTATTTTTTTCCTTTAAGGGCCCTAATTAATGACCAAAATGACGACCCCAGATGACCTCTTAAGAATGGGTCATTACAAATATTCGGTGATTGACCTTCACAGTCGGCCATCTTGCAACGGTTTTCGAATGTGACCTTAGGTGAATGATAAGGAAACTATTAGTTGAGCCAAAGTTGAAAGGACCCTTTATTTTTTTTTTCCGTTTGGTTGCGCAGTTGTGTTGACCAGTTGCCAACGTCCAGACTAATTTTTAAAAGAAGGAATGCGGTAGAAAGCGGGGAAAGAAGGAGTCTCTTGTCGTTGCATGTCCTCAAATGACCGGCGCCATTTCTAGGGTCCTCAATGTTTAAAAATTAAAGGTCCTCTTTTTTTCTCTCTCTCTCTTCTCCTTGATGATAGACGAAAAAAAGAGCAAAAAAGATTGGATGCAAAAGAGAGAGAGAGAGGTTTGTTGAATTTGGGGTTGAGCAAAAAATTTGGACCTTGTTGTTTTTCTTTTCTCTCTCTCACACTCCCTAGCTGTGGGGGTTGATTTGATAAATATTGAGGGGTAAAAAAAAAAGAAGGGGATAAAACTTCTAGAAGGGGTGTTGTAGTAACACACACACCCTATGTAATGTGGGTCATGATCATGACCAGATAAAAATGAAGACATTGCGACGAGCTCTGGAGGTGACCCATGGGTGCAAAAGCCTTAATTTATTGAGGGAGAAGGACGAAGGAGGAGGGAGGGCAGCCAAAAGAAGGAATAATCAAACAGGATGTCATGTGACTTGTTACCATGCACCTAATGGTATTTTCGTCGTAGTTCAAAAGTGTTTAACGGGGGGAGTGGCGAGTGGAGTAGGGCAGAAGAAGTTGTCTTTTTACCCTATGGCCGTTAATGTTTGTCGACATATTTGCAAATGGGTAACTGATGACGGGACACACTCTGGGTCCCGTTCCCTCTTCCCTCCCCTTCTCTCGTGTCCTTCCTTCAACTGTTTTAACTGGGTCATAAGGAGGGGGAGACGTTTAATAGGTATATCTAAAGGACTGTACTATCAAAGGGCCTGTGTGAATTTGGTTAGTTTAATGGACTTTAAAAACCGTAGACGAGATACGCTTCTACATGTAAAAAGCCAGGAGAAGCGAAATCTAACCGCCTATTGAGGATAGCGTCAACGGGGATCAAACTGTGGTCCTTTGAACTATAACTTACATAGCTTGTTGTATTGTACTTGTTATTTAGTAGTCTGAAATGAAGCCGGACACGTGACAATGACGTATAACATTCTAAAATGGAAACGCGTTCTTTTTTTCGATTTTTTAAATGCGTTCTAATTTGTAACGGATTTCAAAATGGCGGACCAAGCTTGTTGTTGTTTTTTTTTCCATCTCAGCTGGCCACTAAGTGACCATTTAAAAGTCTAGACATGGTTAGAAATTGGATAAAGAAGCAGATCTTTAGCAGAGGTAAGAGAGGGATTATTTGATTGAGGAACTCTCACTTATTAATTCTCTGACGACGAGTTTCGTGTGTGCGTGTTAGCGGCAGGGCTCTCCCCGCCTCGGTGTTGCATTTGGTAGCGTGCTCGGCAACTGCGTCAGTGGTTCGATACTGGACCGAGGTGGGTTGGCTTCTTTCGGACGAGAGAGAGAGAGATGTCCCGAGTGCGCCTTCCTTCGGATGAGAAGTAAAACCGAGGTCCCGTGTGGTGTACGATGGCGTTTGGACGTAAAAGAACCCTCTCTACTATGCAGCGGGTAGATGAGGCAAAATTTCCAGGTACAGGAGCTCGCCCCCCCTCCTAGCGTCGTTTCATTGTCCCACCGGACAGTAGACCGACGATAAATAAGCATAGGAGTTGCAGCTTTGGTCGGCAACCGACTGCGGAAAAACATTGTTCAAAAGATCACCCTTGTGTCCATTCAGAGGGAGAAGATGGGTACCCGACCCTCCCATGGACGGGGAAAAGGGTTAGGAGTTGTTTTTACAATTGCGTGCTCACATTAGAGGCTACTGGTCCTTTTTCACTCAGTTAATGGTGGGTCTAATTCAAATAATTAATAATCAATGATCCAACTTGTTCGTACGTCACCCTAGTATACTTTCGCCAAGATGTCACACCAAAGTGACCAGGGAGAAGCTTATTGCGTTGGACACACCCGTTCTCGTCTGGTCACTGACGTTAAGCAACCCAACCCCAGTTAGTACTGACATAGGTGGGCACTTTGGAAAGCTGAGTACCGCTAATACCCCCAAATCGTCGCATTAGTGTAGTGTCTGTGCAGTCTCTGCATGAGAACTATGCAGTGGACGGGGCTTTAATGACCTTGTAGTTGAAGGGCCCTAAAACACCGAGTAGCCAAAGTGACCTAGCAGTCATTTTTTGAAAAATAAAATTGATTTAAGGGGGCGGGGGGGTTGATGAGACACGATTAGTGACATAATACACGACGAATTATTAAATTTAGGACAAATGAGATAATATAGGGTCTCTCTTTCTCGTCCTTTAGACAACGTAGTGATTGGTGTAGGTATATAACCTAGCTACAGTTCCGCGCACCCACATCCTAATATCCGCCCTCTGGTGGCGTTCATTGGCGAGTTGTAACTGAAATTCATTGGGGAGCATGGACGTGGCCCAGTTCTGCTCTCGGCGGCACATTGTTGCTTATCGACCGGTTCTTTTTTCTGCCTTACCCCCTCTCCTATTTTTATGGTTATCTCACACTTGTTTTTATTTCATTTGCCCCCTCCTCTTCGTTACCCCTTGTCATGTCCCATGGTCGTCAGCATCTTTAATGGCGTTCAATCATTGGCCACTGTACTGTGGTCTCAACGCGCTATTGGCCTAGTGGTAGGCGGAGCCACTGGGGTTCGGGACGTTCGTTCGTTAAAATTCGTCAACGGGCCGGCGCTTGAAGCCCCCATGGCAAGTTGACGGTGCCAACAGTGGCGTGCGCGAACAGCAGTGATGAAAGAAAAGGGGGGGTTAAAAAAAAAAGCGATGCCTTTTTTCGGACAGGGGTAGGTAGAGGGGCATAATGAAGCCCCTCTTGATATCACTGAATAAATAGTTTGGCAATTGATATTATACAGCATTTATATTTTAATTTTAATGAGGTTACTACTTCTGTCTTTCCCTCTGTGTGTGTGCGTGTTTGTGCCTGTGGACCATTCGTGGATTGAAGTGGGGGGGGGTTAAAAGTTTGTGTTGGGACGGTCGCACAGTTAGAGGTTTAAAACATTCTACAAAAAAATATATCTAGTACTGTATATAGGACTACGTACTTGCGAACCATTTGATGCAAAGTCTTAGGACGGGACAGTCGTATGGTTGATCGGCTTGAATGGAGTTCGTGTGATGTACCCCCGGAGAGAGGTGTCACATTGTGTGTGTCTGTGTCAACGAGCCTTGATATAATTTTGTGAACTTTTGAGTCCCCCACACCTCCCACCAACCTCACACGTCCTCCTCTTACGTATAAGTCCTCCCATCTCCTTCCTAGCGTCAACTTGATTTGTACGTCGGAGCCACGTGATTATATCATTCATTTACCCCCCCTACCCCCTGCTTTCCCCCTGCCCTGATCTTCACTTATCCGGACTTGGCTGGGGGAGCAAGATATATACGTTTTATATATTATTTGATACGTAATTGCATGGGGTTAATTGCTGTTTGGGTTAATACTAACAGGTTTTGTTTTTAGTTATTCGCAATCTTTCCACCCATCCTTATATTCCCTATTTACCCCTCCTCCCTCTTCCCTTCCCCCTACTCCTCGCTCGCCTATACCCCCTACTCTCCTCTCTTCCCTGACTGCTCTTGTCACTCCTCTTTTTTTTCCTGTCCCTAATTTACTAATTTCTCTCTATACCCCCCTACCAATTTGATTTTTTCCCCTGTCTCGTCTCATTCCCTCACTCCCCCCCCCCCCTCCCCCCCTCTAGCCCTCCCCTTTACCCCCACCCCGCCGCCTGTTGACCAACTCTTGTGTTGCAACGGCGGTCAGCCTCATATTAACCCCCACTATCCTGCACCTCGCTTCGCCAATTCACTGTCCTCCTCCTCCTCCTCCTTTTCATCATTACATCGCATACGCCCCTCTCTCTCGCCTCCATTTTTTCGGACACCCCCTTTTCCCCCCTCCCCCAATCCCTTCCTCGCCTTCTTGGTAGTCCCTTCAGTCGGGCAAAAATTATTATTTTTGTCTGCATGGTGCAATCGGACTGGATGTGGTTCGTCTCCTGTGGCATTTGCAGGTAAGAAATGAATAGAAAAATTTATGATCATCAAAATTATTACGTGTTTGTGGGGGTGGCCGACATTCTTTTTTTTTAAAAAAAAAAAGAGGGATAAAATATGGGATTAGTGTGCGTTTTTCTGTTAATTTTTTTTTAGGGGAGAATTGTTCGATAAATTAGTTTGGGTCAGTGTTTTTCCTGCCTCTGCTTTGCTTTTTCGTAAATTAGCCTCGGTTGTGGCCGCCATTCCTGTGGCCTGTTGCTGCTACTTGTTGTATTTTCGATCGGATTATGAATATTTCTGCAATTTATTCTGTAAAAAGTTTTGCATGGCTGACTAGGTTGTGAGATTGATTGAAATTGAATCAAATTTTCGGCTATTTTCGAGGATTGAGGAGAGATCTTGTTACCTATACCCCCAACTATGTGTAGTTGATGTCTCGAAATTGTTTGGACGTGTTGCATTTTTGATTCGCTACTTGTACGAATTGAGGTGTCTCGAGTCTGAAATTAATTTAAAACTAATTTGTCTAGGACCTTGTTTTTATTATATGGTGTAGGGGTAGGTAGGCACATGAACCTCTTTAACCGGTGACTACGCCGGACGGGGGTTCTCGCCATTTTCTTCTCGTCGTTTTTCCTCTCATTTGCCCTGAAGTTTATTCGTAAAGACCCCGGACAATGTTGTAGGTTACACTGGCGTAAAGAGGCTATGCTGAATTGGCGTGCAAAAATTCCATTACTCGGACCCCTTAATGCGGAGTTTTTAATTTTCGTAATAATTTCGACAGCGCCCATTGACTATTTTATTTAGTGTTGGTCAGGTCCACCTTTTCTTCCCCTGTTTTTCCCGCTGGCCATGACCAAAAGAGGCAATTTAGAATAAATTATGAGGTGCAAAAATTTCATGCGTTATTAATTAAGAGGACATTTTTGTTTCGTCCCTTCCTTGTACGCCATTTTATAACCTTTCTTGGTGTTTTCTTCGTCTTCTTCTTCAAATTTTCTTGCTGTTATTTTTGGGAGGGGTTAAGGAAAGGAAGAAGGGGCAAATGGAGTAGTTTTGGGGAGGGGTGAAGATTATTTTTGAGACATTTTCTCTCAGTTTCAGAAAGTTTGTTTTAAGATGCGTTGGAAATAATAAGTTGTGTCGGAGGGGTGTGTGTGTGTGTGTGTGTATATATATTTCGTTGTTTACCCTCCTCTTTGTCCCCCTCCTCCTCCTGTTTTCGTACACCTTGTTTTTATCGCCACGTTACTCGTCTCGGGACGGCCCAGGTTGAGTCGAGAGCTTGAGTTGAGCGAAAGAAACTGGAGTCGAACTGAGCCGCTCACTACTGGTCCAATAAGCTTAGAAGACAAATTGGTTGGAATTCGTGGGCGGAGCGGAGCGCTCTCTTGAAGCGAGTGTCGTTCTGTGTGGTTGGATTCGAAGCGCTCCTATTGGATAGTTTAGAATTGGTCGTTTGAGGCTCTCGATGTGTGGATGGTTGTTTGTTCTTTCTTTCGGACGTCCGATTTGGAGGCATTGGGACCGCTCGTGTCCATTTTTTGGTACTCGACCACCTGACTTCCGTTTTCTATTTTATACTCGATTAATTTTCTATTTGGTAGGTCTTACGTGATTGGGCCATTTCTAATCGGCTCTGGATCGGCTTTTTGCTTTTAAAATTTCTTATCTCGGTTCCACTCATTGCACCACTCACCCCTTGGGTTTCAATACCTGTTTGTTGATGTCGCCAATTTTTATTTTTTTTATTAAAAAAACGTAAATAATGTTTTATTTATTTAAAATATATTATTGTCTACGATGGATCTCGAATATAAAATTTTTTTTAAAAAAATATATATTTTTTTTTCATTACATTCCTCGTCATCATTTTCTTCTTTTGCCGACTTGTCCTTCTGAAGTCACCACCATTAATAACCCCCTCTTTCTCTCTCTCTCTCTTGAACCCCTCCACCTCAAATTTTTGGGCTTTCTTCAGCTTAACCCTCCCTTTTCTTCATCTCGATTTCTACCCCCTCTAACCCGCCAATCTTGTTGTTTTTGTAGCAACCGTCAACTAACCCCCCCTCCTCTCACCACATCCTACTTCCACCCTACTCCTACTCCTCCTCTCCTTCCTCTACCTCTCTCATCTCTGTACTTTTTTTTTTCTAGGGGTAAAAAACTGGTATGCAGTGATGATGATAAAAAACAAACAGGGTCTATACCCTTTAACCCCTCCTCCCCCCCTTCTTTTTTACTTTCTTCATCAATTCCATCTCTCGCTTTTTCAATCCTGGTCGTGGTCGTCGTCGTCGTCGTCATGCGTTGGTTGCTCTTTTTTGGCCATCCCCCCCTTTAATGTTGTTATAAAAGTTGACGACTGGGGGTTGAGCGGTTGTAAGGGTAGATAACTTTAAAACGAGGGGTGTGTTATAACTCGCTAAACTTTAAATCAGAGAGAGATGTGACGGCAGTGGTGCTCATGTATACGTGACGAAAATTCACATCTTGTGTATGTGTGTTTGAAATTTCAGCTTTTATGGGTTGGTGGCGGTCGTGGTGGCCTCTGTAGTCGTAATAGTTGGTGAGGATAGGAGCACTGTAGGGCGACAGGTCGTTTTGTAGGACGGAGTTGTCTGTGGCAGGATGAGGACGCCAGTTTGTTACTCTGTTGAAGCCACAGACAATATTTGCTGATGTTATTTTAACGAAAGAGTTCAAAGGGCGTCGTCATCACTTACTGATGTCCTTTATTCTCCATTCATGGTCCATAGCCTTATTGGCTGTACAGTATTTCGTGAATTTCCCACTTTTGAATTAGCTCATTTGGAGAGTGGGTGCAGGTTCAAATCTGCAACCGAGTCCTGATGCCCTTTTTCCTTCCTGGAGAGAGAGGGGGGGGATAGGTTGTTTCTTCCTCTACTCTTCACTCACTAAGCAGGAAATGTGTTTTCAGCCCAAGTGAGGAATTGATCCCCCCCCTCTCTCTCTCTCTCTCTTTGGCGTTGTCCAGTACGCTCATCTTGTTCAAAAGGTGAGTAGTTTTGGGGTGTTTATCGACTTTCTTGTTTTGAATGAAATTACCATCGCCCTCCTGCTGGATTCGAACCCCCTACTCTCTTCATTAAGAAACGAGGACGATAGACATTGAACCACTAATAGCTGCAGGGATTGGCATCATGATGCTTGGGTTGGGTGTTTGTAGTTTAGTGCTTGGTCGTGACAGGCCCTTTCATTTGTTTTAGGGCCCTTCAACTACAAATGGTCATTAGAGCCCCCTCCACTGCGTAGTTCTAATGCAGGGTCTGCACAGACACTACGTTGTTAGGAAGATTTTTTTTTTGGTAATTAGCAGTACCTAGTGTTCGCAAGCGGTCACCCATGCTAGTACTAGCTGGGGTTGCGTTGCTCAACTTGAGTGATCAGACGAGAACTGGTGTGTCCAACGCAATGCAGTCGTTTCCAGGCCCTTAGATATCATGCTCTTTATAAGGAGAGTGGCACCGTCAAAATGACCTTTTTCGGTTCTAGTGCTCAAAAGGGCTTTCAGTTTTTATCTGAAGGTTAGTACACATTTCTTGTCCTAATCGTGTTCTTTTTGGGTGTTGTTCCTTTCCAAGTCGAAAGGAAGGAATATTCTTTACCCTATTTTCCTTCCTCTTACCCTCCCTGGCCGGTATATGTATGCTTACTGTTTACTGTGCCCCCTCCTTTCCCTTACCCCCGGCCTTATTGATGTGAAACAAAGATGGCCGTTATACGCATCCCTTTTCTTTAAGGCCACGTTGATATTTTTCATATTGGGTATGTATTACAGTTCAGGTTTGTGGGTATGTGTGTGTGTGTGTTCCAGCGCCAGTGTGCAAATTAACAGGGCGTTTTGGGGGAGGGGTGATTTCTGAAATTTGGGGGTCAAACTAAAATGGCTGACTGCGTCGTGTTGTTCGATGAATTGTTTTTTACGGATGTGTATCTTGGGTCCATCTTCCATCCTGGTCCTCCATCCTGTCTCTCTGTGGTGTTCCTTTTCCCCCACTCCCTCTCAGCCTCTTCCTCTCTCTCTCTCTCTTTCTACGCCTACCCCAATCTCTACCCCCTTCCTCCAATACACTTGCCCTCACCTCGCTGACGTCACCATCCTCTCTTAACATCGTCGTTTTGTGTATATAGAGATATATATTTTTAAGGGGGTATATGTCTAAAATAACTGAAAAAAGCAACTGCTTTAACCCCCACCCTTGTTTTTCTCACTCGTCTTGTGTCTCTTTAACCCCACCCCCGTCGTTTGGTCGTTGTCTTTATTTAGTCTATATCTAGATACAAGTTTAGAAGAAAGAGGGGTGTGTGTTTTGGACTAGTACGACGATGTCGACGACTGACTTGGAAGGGAGGGGGTAGAGGGCAGCTAAGGGTGTAGGTGATGTAGATGTGGGGGTAAAGCGAGGAAGAAGAGATGAGTTGCATATAAATTTTTTTTTTCTGGGTGGGGGTAGGGGGAGAATGCATTGCAATTTTACGACGCTTAAATTTAGAGACATAGTTGTCGAGAAGACAGGGGGGTGTGGGTTAAATAGTTTAACCCCTCCATCGTATCTTCTCTGGTTGGTTAGTGAACCCGCTCACTTTCCCCCCCCCCTCAATCTTTCTACCCTTCTTTCCTATTTAATATATCATGGCACATATTTATGTATCAGTTTTGAAGTTTTCTGTAAAAAAAAAATTCGACAGTATTAACCCCCTCCCCCCTCTTCCCACTACCACATACACCCCCCATTTTTCATCCCACAATGAAGTCATTCTTATAATTAAATAGCTAATTTTTTTTAGCCCGTAACCTTCTCTGTCCCACGACTCTCACACATAGCCCCCTCTCACCCCCTACCCCTCCTTTTTCTCAGTCTCTCGTCGTCCCACCAGACTTAGCGCTGAAATTTGACCTGTGGGGGTAAAGATGCAACACTGGAATTTTTAATATGCTGAAAAAAATGTCGATTCCTGTCCTATTTATATTTTTCTCTGATTTCAACAGACATACACAGAGATACAAAAAAAGGTTTTTAAGCCTATATATGGGTAGGTTGGTTTACCCTTACCCCCAGTGTCGATGTGCCCATTATAGGGACGTATTTTTTGGTGAGGTGTTAAGATAGGTCGTTGGACCTTAAACGAGTTGCACGTAGGCCTAGCCATATTTAAAGAACGAGTAGATGGCTGATGCTAACTCCAGACTGGTCTATTGCACCTCAGTTAAGCTGATTTGCACCTAAGTTGAGTGAATTTATACCTAAGTATAGCGTAGGTCATTACTATGTTGTGAATCTTATGCATGTAGAGCCTAGCATTGATCAAAAGAAACCTAATTTGTACTGAGGTCACAGGATTTCAGCTTCCCTAGATTGGGATGATAGCATGTCAAAAAAAACAGGGTCCCAGTGCGCGGGAGGGCAGAAAAGACCCCCGAAAGTCGCAAAGGAGGATGGGCCTTTAGGGTGTCTTTTTCTGTCCCCCCGCACACTCTGATCCTGTTCTATTTAGGGTTCCTAAAGGCGGAAAGGGTAGGATTTGTCCCTAAAGAAGGCGCCCCAAACGCGGATATTGTAATTACTGTAAGTTACAACAAAGGACCTTAAACTGAAGGCACGATTATGAATGAGCAGACATGCGTAAGTTTGGAGCCTGAAAATTAAGATTAGAATAACAGCTAAGCTTCAATAGCATCAAGTTTTTTTTTTGGAGCCTTAGGCCCAGGTCCTGCACTGACTGAGATTTCCGTTCTACTGGATTAGTTTCATGGGTTGGGGAGTAAGCCAAGCAGCCATAACAGGACGAACTCTTAGGAGGCTGCTCGCTGGAGATGAGGAAGTAGATGAAGAGGACGAAGAAGAGGGGAAATTTGCAGCACCCAACGTTCTTTAATAGCCACCCATATTGGTATTGACGTGGGCTTGCGCTGCTTAACTTCAGTGATCTCACGGGAACTGGTGTGTGCAACGCAACTTGGCTGCAACTGCGAAATTTCTTTTCGCGTAGATAGAGTAGAGACCTTGTCCGTTCAGCGGTGACCCAAATTTTACTTTCTCTATTCAATGGGATGGAAAAAGAGTTTTGAAACTTTGCATTCACCACCAGTAGAAAGAAACGACAGCCACGTCCGGGATCGAACTTGAACACAGCGAATGCGAGAAGAAGGCGCACTACAAGTTCAGCCAATCAAAAGCGGCCGTCCATTGGTGGTAGGTACCCCTCTGTAGAAAAGAAAAACATGGTGATGTGGTTAAGAAGATGGGTTTTTAATTGATTGATCTTGCATAAGGCCTTGGGTACTAAAGGAGAGGGTGTAGGTCCACTGTAGGACGCCAGAGAGGTGTGTGTTTTTTTAACCTAAGAAGGGGATCTAATATGGCGGTGGAGGAGGAGCAAAATGGTAACTTGTTAACTCTTGTGGGTTTGTGTCCAAAACCGCATCTTAAAGTACGTCATAGTGTAGTTAGTAAATAGGTAACAGTCCCTTAGTTGGGACCCAGTCCCACCCTCACCTGTTTCTTTTTATTTTAGCCTTAGTTTTTATTAGGTTTTCATTGTTTTTATGATTCGTAGAAAAACTACCTCGCAGGTTGATTTCTGAAATGGGATAAAAGAAATTTTAGGCACTATAGACGGGTACAAAAAATTATTCTACTCTTGGTGTTAATACCGCCCCTGTTACCCTCGTTTTCACGACTACTTACCCATTAGTTGGTAAAAAGGAGGGATAAAACTTGATCTCTTCTCCCCCTCAATTTTTTTTTGAATGATTATAGTCTGTCTTCAATTCCTGTAAAGTGGGGGTATAAAAACAATGGTGGAATTGTGTGCCAAGTAGCGTTTGTCTCAAGAGTCCGAAATGTGAACAAACTGTTATTAAAAAAGATGGGTTTTAGTAAGTGCATGCATGCGGGGTCGAGCCCCATCAAGACTCCTCAGCATATTTTTTTTTCACTATCTCAATTTTCCACTACTGTATCTTAATGTCACTTTGGGGGCAGGAATAAAAAGATTGAGGAGTTTGAAAAGGGACAGAGATTTCTTATTAATTTATGCCCCCCCCTCCTCCTCCTCCACTCAAAATCTGCTGCTGCCAACGCTATCTTTAACCTACAATTAGTCTATAATCGGATAGACAGTTTCAGAGGGTGGTTAGAGATGGCGAAAGGCCATAATTAATAAAGATTGCAAAATTTATTTTTAGGGTTTCTTCCCACCCCTCTTCCTTTCATTTCGTGGCGGTTCAGGAGAGACGGGGGATGCTCTACTCCACGAGCTGTCCCAGAGCTCCTTATGTTCTTAAGCCTATCATGGAAAATTTGGAGTTTTCCTGTTTTTGTCTAGTCAAAAATGAGGTCCTGTAGGCCACTCCTTAAGTTTGGTACTGCCCAATTTTTCAATTCGCTTGTCTCATTCTTTGCTTTTAGTTATTTAACGTCAGCCTTTCTACTGCCGAACGTAATTTCCAGACGGTAAGGGCAGGACCAGTTCTTACCCGCCGCGGTGGCGTAGTGGTTAGCACGCTCGGCAGCTGCGTCAGTAGTTCTAGGTTCGATACTGGACCGAGGTGGGTCGGCTTCTTTCGGGCTAGAGAGAGGCCGCGAGTGTGCCTCCTTTCGGATGAGAAGTAAAACCGAGGTCCCGTGTTGGTGTACGATGCTACTTGCACGTAAAAGAACCCTCTCTACTATGCAACGGGTAGATGAGGCAAAATTTCCAGGTGTAGGAGCTCGCCCCCTGGCGTCGGTAGCATTCCGGTAGCATACGATAAATTAGCGAAGGGGTGCAGCTTTGGCCGGCAACCGGCTACAGAAAAACTATGATCAATATATCGTCCTTGTGTCCATTCAGAGGGGACAAGATGGGTACCCGACCCTGCCATAGGCGGGAAAGGGGTTAAGAGTTGCTGAAGGACAGGACCAGTTTTTACTCTTGGGAATTTTGTACCGATCTACACATTACTTTACCCCCCCATTGCGAAAGGGTTCTTTCGGGTGCAGTGGTGACATCGTACACGCTTTTCACACGGAGCTACGGCTTTACCTCCCCTGCGATAAAAAGCGGCACTCTTATGGTCTGGAGCAGGCCGGGATTGAACCTCCACTCACGGACGAACTCAACCAGCCAAGCACACTGGACTTGCTTGTCTCGTCATCGTAATGTAAAGGTTGTATTTTAACCAAGGCTCGGGTGTGGCGTATTTTTTGAGGGCGGAGGTTCCCCTTCAGAGAAATGAGCGACGGCCACCATCGAACCTGTCCCAGCCGTTTATATCACAAAGGGCCCTTTTCCGCCTACGAAACTTAAATGATTTCGTAAATTAAATGCATGTTTAATGGGTTGTCACACCAATCGACTTATTGCCATCTTTGGTAAGCGCAAATTAATATTTAATGAAAATGAATTACTGTTATTATTATGCGTGACTAGCGTGTAATTTTTTACGGCGCTCAGTTGTGGAGTCTGCGAGAGCGGGTCATCACACTTCTAGGGCCCTCTGTTGTTTTTTTTGTGTTTTGCAGGTGCATGCGTCAAGGTGCATCGTATATATGAATGTGATGTGTTTGTGGATTATTGACTAAATAAATGAAGGAGACTAGACGGGCCCAACTGGAGGGACCATATTAATTTTATTTATTCTACCCTAATTCTAATTCACTACACTGCAAGCAGCCTTATTTGGCAAATATGGCAGTGGATTTGTTGTTGTTTGTTGGTGTTTTAGGGCCATTCAACTACAAGGCCATTAGAGCCCCGTCCACAGCATAGTTCTGATGAAGAGATTGCACAGACACTACACTAATGCGACGATTTTTGGGTATTAGCAGTACCCAGTTTTCCCAAGCGGCCACCCATGTCAGTACTAGCTGGGGTTGCGCTGCTTAACTTCAGTGGTCAGACGAGAACTGGTGTGTCCAAAGCAATTCGCCGCTCATGGCAGTGGAGTGACCAACTCTCATTCCTACATATGTTACCATAAAACTCCCAAAGCCCTAGCCTATAATTCTCGTGGTCCCCCTACAATACTAGCAATGGTGGGGTTTCTTTTGAGGCTCAATCCTCTTTAAGGCTATTCCATTGCCGAATGGTCCTTGGTAAGAAAGACCAGTAGTATGGGTCTGTCTGTGCCCTAATCTCCTTCAATTTATATGAATGATCCTTTCTCCCCTTATACTCAGCCAGGGACACACTT
>JAAFCE010001036.1:7662813-7704074 GCA_013389805.1 Trigoniulus corallinus
TCTATTGAAAAAAAATGTAACTTTGCATTGTCCTGAAAAAACTACTGGCATAATTTCTGAACTGTTTTGGGAAGTGAACGTCCCCCTCCATCAACTATAACTTTTTCCTAACCATTTTATCCCATATGCGGCTAAGTTGCGTTGGACACACCAGTTCCCGTTAGATCATTGAAGTTAAGCAGCGCACACCCACGTCAATACCAACTTGAGTGGTTGGTAAAGAACGTTGGGTGCTGCAAATTAACCCTCTTCCTCATCCTTTCACCTACCTCCTCATCTCCCGCGGGCAGCCTCTTAAGGGGTTGACCTGTTACGGCTGCCTGGCGTACACCCCAACCCAGAAAATAATCGGGAGCGGCGAGTTGCGTTGGACACACCAGTTCTCGTCTGATCACTGAAGTTAAGCAACGCAAGCCCAGTTAGTACTGACATGGGTGGTCGCTCGGGAAAGCTGGGTACTGCTAATACCCAATAATCGTCGCATTAGTGTAGTGTCTGTGCAGTATATGCATTAGAACTACGCAGTGGACGGGTCTCTAATGACCTTGTAGTTGACGGGACCTTAAACAGAAACTAATCCATATCTCATAGATTTTTGTAAAAAAAGGCATTGGTTACTTTAAAGGGGGTCTACGTCAATTTGGCGCATGACAATTTGGCGTAGTCAATTTGGCGTATGACAATTTGGCGTACATACAAATTTGGCGTACATACCGATCTCTTGGGTGCCCAAATTTATTCAAAATTGCAACGGTCATAACAACATATTTCAACAGTCATTGCAAGGTAATAGAACAATGAATGCCTACCATAACCGTGTTATAGGGCCCTAATGACCTTTGAAGTCGATGGGCCCTAAAACACAAACGAACCCAACTGTGTTATACGGGACCGTTGCAATGACTTATGCCCACGCGTGGATCTAGGGTGGGGATTTTGGGGTTGCAACCCCTCCCATGCACATATAAACTTATATTTGCATAATATGTGAGGTTTAGCACAACCCCCTGTATTAGCTAACCCCCCCCCCCCCCCGACGAAAATGCTGAATCTGTCACTGGTTATGACAGTTGCAATTTTGAACAAATGTGTGCACCCAAGAGATCGGTATGTACGCCAAATTGTCATACGCCAAATTTTCCGTACGCCAAATTGCCATACGCCGAATGTGTATGTACGCCAAATTGTCGTACGCCAAATTGCCATACGCCAAATTGTCATGCGCCAAATTGACGTGATCCCCTTTAAAGGAAACACCCTGTATACATTTGTTTTTTGATCATTTTTCACGGGTATTTTCTTCTTTTATATCTGTTAATAGTAAGTGACTTTTTGATCACGTAATTAATTCCATGTGTTATTTTGTTGTTTGTCTGCCTATATATTCGCGCGCGGTTGTTTGTCGAGTGCTATATCGGAATTAACACGTTGTCTGCTACTTTATTTACAAAGTCGTTTCGAGAAAAAAATGGCGCGAGGAACGCACAAAAAAACCTGACAATGTCTTTTGCCACCACCACAATCACATTCTGCTAAGTGTAACCAGCTTCTGTTACTACTATTTGTGCGCCTCGATTATTTTTATCCCTGACTTGTGTTACAAATTGACACATTTTGTTTTGGTTGTTTTTTTTTTCCCCGAGACTGTCAAAGAGGGTTGTTGGTTTGATTCGATCGTGGTACTTTACCGATACTATTTTTTTTTACCCTTCAGTTAACACACTTCGCTCAAGACTGTATGGACACCAGTTCGTTTCTCGAAAGACGGATGTGGGATATAAGGATAAGGCGTTGTTGTTTGTTGGTGTTTCAGGACCCTTTAACTACAGAGATCATTAGAGCCCCCCGTCCACTGAGTAGTTCTGATGCAGAGACTGCACAGACACTACAATAATGCGACGATTCTTGGGTATTAGCAGTACCCAGGTTTCCCAAGCGGCCACCCATGTCAGTACTAGCTGGGGTTGCGCTGCTTAACTTCAGTCATCAGACGAAAACTGGTGTGTCTAACGCAATTCGCCGCTCCCAAGTATCAGGCGGAAGATGCATGAGCGCCTGTATTGCGTTGGACACACTAGTTCTCATCCTATCACTGAAGTTAAGGAACGCACTCTAGATAGTATTGGCATGGGTGACCGCTTGGGAACACCGTGTCCTGCTCATCATCATCATCATGCCCTTATCCCGATTGCGGCTGGGTCGGGTCTGGGAGTTCTAGCCCTCCACTCTCGCCTATCTCTCACCAGGTCCTCACCCCCCCACACTACCATACCCTTACAGGAACCGGCGAATTGCGTTGGACACACCAGTTCTCGTCAGATCACTGAAATTAAGCAGCGAAACCCCAGCTAGCACTGATATGGGTGGCCGCTTGGGAAAACTGGGTACTGCTAATACCCAAAAATTGTCGCATTAGTGTAGTGTCTGTGCAGTCTCTGCATAAGAACTATGCTGTGGACGGGACTCTAATGACCTTTGTAGTTGAAGGGCCCTAAAACACCAACAAACAATACGTATTCGGTCTCATCCTGCCCCGGGTGCTTCAGATCACCTGTATATCTGAAGTGGACCTAACGAGCTCCTCCTCTCCTCGTTACGTACGTGTCCATACCATGTCTGTACAGACTGTATTAGAACTACGAAGTGGACGGGGCTCTTAATAACCTTTGTAGTTGAAGAACCCTCAAAACACGAAGGATTCATCACCATTACACTTTTCCCCACCCTATGGCAGGGAGATGCGTTTGTGTCGGTGGGACTGGAGACACAGTTAAGCATCCGGTTGCCGACCTAATGCTGCTGTCCCTCGCTTAGGGTATGTTGTTCGTTGGGGGTACCTTTCCTGCACGGATACTAAAGGGAATCTGGGAATTTTGCTGACCTACGTTCCATGAAGGAAGGGTTGTTTTACATGCATGCGACACTTGGGGTTTGTCTCTCGTCCGAAAGAAGTGTGTCGAACTTGCACCTACGGACGTAACAGTCAAGAATGTCACCTGACAGTTTTTCAGTTTGGTTTTCCAACGAATGGAGGAATTGAGTTCGGAATCTGGCTGTTTTGCGGGGGGAAGATTGAGTTCAAGCCCCAGATGTAGACACTGAAGTTAAGCAGCGCAACCCCAGCTAGTACTGACATGGGTGGCCGCTTGGGAAAACTGGGTACTGCTGATACCCCAAAATCGTCGCATTAGTGTAGTGTCTGTGCAGTCTCTGCATAAGAACTATGCTGTGGACGGAGCTCTAATGACCTTGTAGTTGAAGGGCCCTAAAACACCGACAAACAACAACCCAGATGTAGAGACGGTGCTGCCACATAGCTGTTCATCTTCTCCTCCTTTTTCCGCCCTGGCACCTTGTCTGCTTGCCTGCCTTTGGGCTATTTCCGGCTCTGCCCTAACCAATTTAACATATGTACTATGGCTGCTGAACTCACAACCCTTTCCGCCATATTCCAAGAATATTGCGCCAATCTCAGAATTTTGCCCGTCCTTCACTTCCTCCTCTTCTGTCTCCCTCCATTTTTCTTGGTATTTTCTTGAAACTGATGTAAACTGTACCAAGTGAAAAAAAGATTAAAAACCCAGATGCTTGTTGTCTGGAGTCCTTTCTCCCAATTTCGTCCTCCTTCCGGTCCTCCTTAATTTTGATTGTTGTCCACTCACTTCAGGAGTAACATGTAAGAAAGAGATGAGGGGAGGAGGTTGGCTGCTCCCTCCCTCCCTCCCACTGTCTTGCTTTTCCAACCATCTTTTGACCTTGTAACCCATTATCTGGGCCCACACAAAGTAACTATTCATTACCCTTTTCTTATCCACCTAGTCGTTTCGCTATTTTTGCTCAAATATACCCCCCCCCTCCCCCTAGAACCCACTCCTTTCCTTGCTCTTCTTCTTCTGCCGCCTTCTCTCCCTTCCAATGGACTTTTTTTCTCCCTTCCCAGTATCTAATGATGGTTCCACATTATTGTATCATGTCCCACTCGCCCTTACTGCGAAAGGGTTAATTGGTTGCACGAAATTGTTTTGTGCTGCTCTCTGTAAGCACGTCACGATTTTTTGACAGCCCAACAGCAACCAAATTCAAGGAGTTGGTGTAGAGGAGGAGGCCCCCGCCGCGGTGGCGTAGTGGTTAGCACGCTCGGCAACTACGCCAGTAGTTCTAGGTTCGATACTGGGCCGTGGTGGGTCGGCTTCTTTCGGGCGAGAGAGAGAGAGAGAAGCCGCGAGTGTGCCTTCTTTCGGATGAGAAGTAAAACCGAGGTCCCGTGTGGGTGTACGATGGCACTTGCAAGTCAAAGAACCCTCTCTACTACGCAACGGGTGGATGAGGCAAAATTTCCAGGTGTAGGAGTTCGCTCCCTGGCGTCGGTAGCATTCCCCAACGAACACTTGACCGACGATAAATAAGCGTAGGGGTGCAGCTTTGGCCGGCAACCGGCTGCAGAAAAAACTATGACCAATATATCACCCTGTGTCCATTCAGAGGGACAAATGGGTACCCGACCCTGCCATAGGCGGGAAAAGGGTTAGGAGAGTTAGAGTAGAGCAGGGGTCGGCAAACTCCTCAGTGTAAAGAGCCAAATATCAACAATACAATGATTGAGATTTCTTTTGAGAGAAACAAATTTCCTAAACTTAAACAATCTAGGTAGTAACACCGTTATTAACATAATAATTGATAAAAATTAAATTTTTGGAAATGTCCGGTTAGAAAAATACAGGTAACTTTGTGCTTCAAGAAGATACTTTTGCCACAAGCGTGTGATTTGTGGACGCGTCAAGCACTGACCACTTTAAACAATGAGACTGCTAACTGAATGATTCACCCAACTCGCGCATAAGGCCCTTCGTCCACTGACACAGCGTATCTGCCACTCGACTGAAAAATAATCAAATTTTAGTTCCTTTTCAGTTGGATGTTAGTCTGACTCATGTTAATGATATGGGACGCAATGTAAAGGCAACTGGTTGGAAACGGGTTGCGTCGCAACTGAGCATGTCAGTTTCATTGCAACTGACAAGTAATTCGCATCATTCGCGCAATGCTCTCTTCATCTGAACTACTCGGCATCATAAGTGCAACTATTGCCAAAGAGTTGCATCTGTGGACGAAAGTGACATTGCAATTAACTTTAGTTGCATTGCATTTCAGTTGAGTTGCAGTTGCATTGTGGTAGTGGACGAAAGGCCTTAGTCAACTGTGCCTTCCAAACGCCACATACCGCCTGTTCCACGTCTTCTGCTGCCTGTGCACCAACACAGTCATTTGTGGAAGAGCCGCATTCAAAGGGCCAAAGAGGCGCAGTTTGCCGACCCCTGGAGTAGAGAGTTGTAGAGGAGGAGGGTTTGGAGTGAGTATGTGAAGAATAGTTGGAGGCGATAGTAGTGTTGGCGAAGAAGAAAGAGTTGTTGGTTGGAAAGGGTTGAAACCGGAAGTGGCAATCTTGTCTCGTTCTGTGCATGTTTGGTTTTGCTCCCCAGAAGTAGAGCAGCGTAAAAACTGGTTTTTTCTTGGTTGGCATCCAATATTTTTCCTGCTAGTAATTGCCCTTCTTCTTCGCGCCTCTTGCCAATTGACCCCATCCCCCCTTCTTCCTTCTTCCCCTTTTCCCCCTTAGTGCGTGTGTGGGACACAAAGGGCCATAATGGGTTAAAGGAGGGTTAGGAGTAGTATGTGTATCAGTTGTTATCATCATTATTATTTAAGAGGGAGAATGAGAGAGAAAAAAATTTATGACTTTAGTTAATAGGCGGCTGGGCTATATGTCACCGTCAGGACTTGTTGTTGCCTGCTGTTGCACCCACCCCTCCTTCAGTACAGTATTTCTTAGTGGTGGGGGCTGCCTGCCTGCCAGGCCTGTTTCTTTTTTTTTTTTTTTGTATCCCTGTTTTTCCCCCTTTGCTTTTCTTAATTGTATTTATAGATATGTCGCTGTAACCCGTTCGTTGCCGAAAAAAGGAGAGTTTTTCTGGGTCAGTGCTTCGGGGAAGGTTGGATGGCTTCATAAGGTTACTCTTTAAAAAAAAAAAGATGAGGGCAGGAAGGGGAGGAGGGAAGAAAAGATACTTTATACACATAACCCCAATTTGAAGAAAAGGGTTAACGATTTTGCTTTTTCTAACTGTTGTTGGTTTGTGCAGAAGCGGTAGGTGCCTCTGTCTGTCTCCTTGACCCACAGCCCTACATCTTTTATTAAAGATAATACGTACGTAATCGTTGTCGAAATAAGTGTCAGTAGCATCACGGTGATTTTTTTTTTTAAAAGCCGTTGTTATGTTTGGTTATTTTTTATGGCGCTCCTTTTTCAGTTTTGTTTCCGGTGGAGGAGGTCTTCAACATTGAATTGAGGTTTGTTGTCGTTTTCGCTTTCGGTGAAAGGCCTGTTGCTGCTGACCTATTTGATGCTGATGATTCAAAGAAGGCCGGAACGGTTCCTGCTGAACGATCACTCTCTCGTTCTCTTAAAGGCTACAAAAGCAACTCCTAAACTTTTTTTTCCTGCCTATAGCAGGGTCGGGTACCTGTCTTCTTTCTTTCTCTCTCTCTCTCTCTCTCTCTCTCTCTCAATGGACACAGGGATGATATATTGGACAGTCTCTCTCACTCTCTCGCCCGAAAGGAGCCAACACACCTTGGTCTAGTCTAGTAACGGACCTAGATCCTCTGACGCAGTTACTAAGCACACTACCCACCTCGCACCAAGGCGGGACTGTTCCCTATTAAACGCCGCATTACTTTATATTTCCTACCCCACCCCCTTTATTATTTAACGGAAGGTACTGTAGGGATCCACGCCTTCCTGGCGCAGGTCGAGGCAGTTAGCAGAGAAAGAGATCCCGAATGTGTCTTCCTTCGGATGGCCAGAAAAGCCGTGGTCCCGTGTGGTGTGTAGGATGTGATTTGCCTTTAAGACCTTTTCTACATAGAATTAAGACTGGTGTTTGACGATTTTGACAAAATTTCCATTTGGAGGAGTTTGTCCCCCTAGCGTCGGTAGGGAGAAGGCAAACACAAACGTTGATTATACTCTATAGTTTAGCCCACATATGGGTAAAATTCCTCGATCCACGGGCCATATCCGGCCATTCACTTACTGAGATCCTGCTCCAGACGTGCCAGAGGGCAGAGAATGAAAACAAAAGAAAAGGAAAAGCTCCACACTACCTGGCAAAACGACCGAAATGCTGTTGAAGTTTTTTTTTTTTTTTGAGTAATTTTTGAAAAGTTAACTTTTGGCCCTTGATTCTCAGCCTGAGAATTTAGTCCCCGAACTAGAGAAGGTTGCTCATGCCTGCTTTAGGAGCAAGCATATTCTATTTCCTCTTGTGTCGATGGCTCAGTGAACAGTAATTGTTGATTCACAAGTCCATGGTTGCATGGAGGTTTGATTGCGGCCCGAGACGGGTGTGGCCTCCTGTCCTGCATTGGGTGTTAAGTCATGTGTCGTTAAAAACTTCTCACCTGCCTCTTCGATCAGGAAAAGTGACCTTAGAAGGCTTTTAATAGGCGGCTAAAGGAGTTATATGACGTCATATTGACAGTCAGGCTCCCGCTAGTCGACATTGGGGTAAGTTTTGGGAAGTTATAGATAGTTGCCTACTTATCACTCGCTTATCTTATATGCTAGGAGATTACAATTTATGGCGAATACAAAGGCTGAAGGTTCGTTCCCAACTTATTGCTTTTGTCGGAATTGGTAGGTTTGGGGAGCAGAAGGTGTGAGATATGCTCTTTTCCATTTTTTGTTCTTGGCGTGAACTTTGTGACATTTGATTTCATGCATGTTATTGCATTATTTGGCCTAGTACTCCCGCGTGGTGTTGTACTAATTTATGAATAACCCCCCCCCCCTCTTCCTCAAGTGCCCCAGTCTCTTGATGGGAATTCCGGCGTGACGTCATCACCACGTAAATGGACTACAGTGAAAACGTATGAAAACAACGAATTTTCGCCTCAAAGGATTTAGTCACATTCGTAGGATTGCAATACAAATGTTCAAAAATCGCGAGCATGGTTCGTGATCGTTTTTCAACATTCGCAAATGCTCTTAAAACGTTTTGCTTCTGGTGTGGAAGGAGACCAGAGATTGCTGCTGTTGTGCGCATGCACGAAAGGTTTGGCCCGCGTGCCCATATATGGCGTTAGTCATTCTTTCTTTTTTTTTCAAATTTAAGAATGTGATGGGTCTGTCGAAAAATTCCGTAATACCGTAGTCATTACTTACTACCTATCTGTTTGTTTCCTGACTTTGTGTCGGTATTTTATGATTTCTCCGTTCTGTTTTGGGTTGATGTGCCTAGGATCAGTGTTGCAGAGCAGTAGAGAGAAATAGATTCGGATGTGTTGTTGTTTGTTGGTGTTTTAGGGCCCTTCAACTACAAGGTCATTAGAGCCCCATCCACAGTGTAGTTCTGATGCAGAGACTGCACAGACACTACACTAATGCGACAATTTTTGGGTATTAGCGGTACCCAGTTTTCCCAAGCGGCCATCCATGTCAGTACTAGCTGGAGTTGTGTTACTTAACTTCAGTGATCAGACGAGATTGAAGTGAAGTGAAGAGGGAGTGGCTTATTGCGTTGGACGCACCCTAGTTCTCGTCTGATCACTAAAGTTAAGCAACGCAACCCCAGCTAGTACTAACATGAGTGGCCGCTTGGGAAAACTGGGTTCCGCTAATATCCCCTGTGGCCGCTTGGAAATCTGTGTGTCATCGGAGGGCCCCAATAAAAGGGAAGTTCTACAGGGCAGTGGTTAGGCCAGCCATGCTATATAGGTCAAAGTGCTGGGGGCAGTGCGAAAGAGGCATGACAATAGAATGAGGGGTAGCTGAAATACGAATGCTGGTGCGGTACATTGATGGGGTGTAGAGAGCAGACAGTATGTCAGTATGCTACACTAATGGGTTGAGGAGTCAGCCAAGCAACCATAACGGGCCAGACCCTGTGGAGGCGGCGCGCCGGTAAGGGGTTGGTTAGGTTGTTGTTGTTTGTTGGAGTTTAAGGTCCCATCAACTACGAGGTCATTAGAGACCCGTCCACTGTATAGTTCTAATGCATGTACGGCACAGACACTACACTAATGCGACGATTATTGGGTATTAGCAGTACCCAGCTTTCCCGAGCGACCACCCATGTCAGTACTAACTGGGCTTGCGTTGCTTAACTTCATTGATCAGACGAGAACGTGTGTGTCCAACGCACCTCAGCCTCTCAAATGGGGAATGAGTATGCTAGGGGTAGCCTGGAGGAGGAGTGTGGGACATCACAGAACAGATGAGAGAGAGAGAGACAGAGTGAGAGAGACAGAGTGAGGGAGAGAGTGAGAGAGAGAGACAGACAGAGACAGAGAGAGGCAGAGAGACACAGAGAGAGACAGAGAAAATAGATTGAGGTGGTATGGGCATGTATGGTTAGGTCCACCACAGGGATGCAGGTTTTTGGAATCATCTGGGACAGAGGAAGCAGGTTGTAACAAAGAGATGTGATATAGTGTGTGGAAGGGATGGGAACGGGCTGGGTGATAGGCGGGAGTGGTGGGCTAGAGCCCGCAGACCTGACCTTGTCACATCGGGATACGGGATAAGTGTATGATGATGATTTGTCGTTGTCGTTCTGTTCGTATTGTGAAGAATTGTACTCGTGTGTTTGGCTCCGTGTCTCCCCTTGCCTCCATTTTGGTTATTATTTTATGAAATTTTAATTGTTTTCAAATTCTCATTCTACTTTATGGATATCTTTATTATTATTATAAAATGCGGCAGTGCCCTAGTTTTATTTTTATTTTGTTTTCCTCTTTCAGATGGTTATTATTATTGTCATATTTTCTAATCTGTTTTTGACGTTGACCGTCTTCTTTGAACTCTTACCAAATATATTCGCATGTTCGCCAAAAGGTAAATGACAAACACTTTCTAATAGTCAAAATAGTAATAATAATACTAATAACGTATGGTTTATTAATAGTCAAATTATCTTGTGTCATGTAATGAGGGTGTCTACTATGACTCACAGGGCCCCCCCCTCCTCCTCTCCCCGTCTCTTTCGGCTGAATATATTCACCTGACTCCACTGGAGGATTTTTCCACAAACACCGCGATACTCTTGCGAGATAGTTGGTCAATGACTAGGAGGGGGTGAGGAAGTGGACACACTTGTGGACACACATTGTTTCAAAACAATTTTCATTTTGCGCATGTCTTTCTGCCATTTCCCCCCCCCATTCCCCTTCTTCCCTTTCTTCCCTCTTTCTTCAACATGTATTGTCTCCTTTATCGCTGTTGCTCTGTCCCAATTTCTCTTCATTTAAGGTCGAAGTTTGGAGATCATTTACAGGCACTAGAAGAGGTCTCCAGGTTGGGCACAACTACAAATGTCCATCGTGGTTCCATGCTATGTTACGCTAACGGGTTGGGGAGTAAGCCAAGCAGCCATAACAGGCCGAACCCTTAGGAGAACCCTTGTAGAGGATGTAGGAGAGGGGAAATTTGCAGCACCCAACGTTCACTACCAGCCACCCTTATTGGTACTAAGGTGGGTTTGCTTTGCACAACTCTTGAGAACTGGTGGGGAGCGGCGATTTTGCGTTGGACACACCAGTTCTCGTCTGATCACTGAAGTTAAGCAGCGCAACCCCAGCTAGTACTGACATGGGTGGCCGCTTGGGAAAACTGGGTACTGCTAATACCCAAAAATCGTCGCATTAGTGTAGTGTCTGTGCAGTCTCTGCATAAGGACTATGCTGTGGACGGGGCTCTAATGACCTTGTAGTTGAAGGGCCCTAAAACACCAATAAACAACAACTTGAGAACTGGTGGGGAGCGGCGAGTTGCGTTGGACACACCAGTTCTCGTCTGATCACTGAAGTTAAGCAACGCAAGCCCAGTTAGTATTGACATGGGTGGTCGCTCGGGAAAGCTGGGTCCTGCTAATACCCAATAATCGTCGCATTAGGGTAGTGTCTGTGCAGTATATGCATTAGAACTATACAGTGGACGGGTCTCTAATGACCTTGTAGTTGACGGGACCTTAAACTCCAACAAACAACAACAGAATTGAGAACTGGTGTGTCCAACGCAACTTGGCCGCGCGTGAAGAAGAGATGTGAGCGGCTGTATTGCGTTGGGTACACCAGTTCTCATCTGATCACTGAAGTTCAGTCACGCAACGCTAGCTAGTACTGACATGGGTGGCCGCTTGGAAAAACTGGGTACCGCTAATACCCAAAAATCGTCGCATTAGTGTAGTGTCTGTGCAGTCTCTGCATTACAACTATGCAGTGGACTGGACCCTAATGACCTTGTATTTGAAGGGCTCAAAAGAAACAAGAGCACTCTACCGACGCCAGGGGAGGAGAGCTCCTGCACCTGGAAATTTTGCCGATCTGCTCGTTGCATGTAGAGCTGATTCTTTTACGGGCAGTGGTGACATCGGACAAGACTAGGTCACCGCTTTAATTCTCATCAGATGGAAGGTGCACGGGGAACCTCTTGTGAGCTGCTTATTGCGTTGGACACGCCAGTTCTCGTTTAATCACTGAAGCTAAGCAACGCAACCCTAGTTAGTACTGACATGGGTGACAGCTTGGGAAAACTGGGCACTGCTAATACCAAAGAATCGTCGCAGTGGTGTAGTGTCTGTGCAGTCTCCGCATTAGAACTACGCAGTGGACGGGGGAGGGGCTCTAATGACCTTGTTGTTGAAGGGTCCTAAAACACCAACAAGCCAATAAACCAAAAGGGGAACCCCCCCTTTCTCTCTCCCGAAAGAAGTCAAATCACCTCGGTTCTGGATCGAATCTTGGAATACTGGCGCAATAGTCCAGCACACTCCCTCTGCACCACAGACGAAGCTAGGTTACTCTTATTTACCTTGTAGATTAGAAATTTTGGTAAATATTTCTAAAAATAGTCACTTTAGGAAATGAGTTGTTGAATGCCAGAAGGATGCTATTGGGGGAGAGGGGGGTGGCTGGACGAGGGTATTTGTGAAGATTGAAAAAGATATATTTGAGGAAGGGTGGATGGACTTGTTGCTTTCTTCAAGGAATGCTAACTTGACCGGGACCCTTGAGAAATTCCAGGGGCTTGTGGAGCTTCTTTGGGAGAGAAGTGTGGGGGGGGGCAACCAAATAAGATTTACGTCCTCGACGGCGGGTGGGTACACCTAAAGAGGAATAGGACTGAGGAAGAAATGGGAGAGTTGAGGGTAAATGGTAGGAAAATGTTACCCTGACAACATCTTATCAGTCGCTCGTGACGTCATTCATCCCACCCGATTTAATGTTTGTCATATTTTAGAGATAGAATGAATTCTTTTTAATTTTGTCAATTCTATTTACGTCATATCTCCTCCTCAACAACCTCTGTCACCCCCCCCTTTCCCCCCTTCGCCCATAATATACCCCCTTCCCCTCCGTATCCCCCCCTTTTTTTTTAGTTTTTTTTTTATGTACTATTGAATACTATAACCCGACCCCATCACCTTTATCTCTCTGTTCCTCCTCTCGAACCATCCTTGTTTTTTTTCGCCCCTTCCACTACTTACCCCTAAGAACTCCTCGTTTTTCATCTCGGCGATGCAAAACCATTTTACCCCCTCTATTTTTAAAGGCCGTTAACCCCAACCGAAAGCCATCTTTAAGGGTCGTTCACGCTCTGTCCATTGTTATTGTCGTCGGCAAATAGATATTTATAAATAATGTTTCTTTCTTGGGGACAACTCTGTCTTTTTTTTGAGATATTGTTTTGGGAGAGGGGGGTTAGGGGTTAAAGCAGGTTCGTAGCCTCACCTTCCAACTTCTAGGACCCTTCCTATATTTTTCTCCATCTATCGACGGAATTTGCAGCTTTGGCCCGCATTCGGCTGCAGAAAATCTATGACCAATATATCGCCCTTGTGTCCATTCTGAGGGACAAGATGGGTACCCGGCCCTGCCATAGGCGAGAAAAGAGTTAGAAGTTGCTTTGCTATTTAGCGAATTTGGCGATTGGTCATTTTACTGTTGAGCTGTTCCAGAATTCAAAATGGCGCTGCCCGGCGTCCCAATGGAACGTTGAAGCCCTATAGTAGCTAAGTAATGGTCGCTGCTAGTTTTTAGATCCTCGCTTAGAATCCTGGCAGACTCGCTGCGGTAGCGTAGCGGTTAGCACGCTCGGCAACTGCGTCAGTAGTTCTAGGTTCGATACTGGACCGAGGTGGGTCGGCTTCTTCCGGGCGAGAGAGAGACCGCGAGTGTGCCTTCTTTCGGATGAGGTCCCGTGTGGATGTACGATGTCACTTACACGTCAAAGAACCCTCTCTACTATGCAACGGGTAGATGAGGCAAAATGTCCAGGTGTAGGAGCTCGCCCCCTGACGTCGGTAGCATTCCCCAACGAACACTAGACCGACGATAACTAAGCGTAGGGGTTCAGCTTTGGCCGCCAATCGGCTGCAGAAAAAAACCTGCCCTGTGTCCATTCAGAGGGAGAAGATGGGTAACCGACCCCGCCATAGGCGGGAAAAGGGTTAGGAGTTGCTTGGTGGGTTTAAAAAATCCTGACAGTGGCGTCCAGGTTTTGAGACGTGCGTTTACAGAATTCGTCCTGGAAATTTAATGGGCGGCCCTCGTTTGATGGATTTACAATAAAGGTTGCATTAAAACTGTCGTGAGAAACTTTGAGGTGAAGGCAACATCCCGATTAACCGGAAGTATCATTTGCATTTACTTCTCGTCGAAAGAAATCTTCCGACCCCCCCCCCCCCTTCCCCATCAAGTCTCTCCTCCTCCTCCTCCTCCTCTTTAACTCATTTAGAAACCGTGCAGAATCGTTGAACTTGTAGCATACAGGTTCGATCCTAGCCCCGCCAAGTGCGTTTCGTTGGAGTTTTAGGGCCCTTCAACTACAACGGTCATTAGAGCCCTGTCCATTGCATAGTTGCAATGCAGAGACTGCACAGACACTATGCTGATGCGATGAATTTTGGGTATTAGTGGTGCCCATTTTTCCCAAGCGGCCGCCCTAGGCCGCCCTAGCCCTAGGCCTAGTTGGGGTTGCGTTGCCTAACTTCAGTGATCAGACGAGAACTGGTGTGTCCAGCGCAATACAGCCGCCCCCGCATCATTTCGGGTACTGAGAGAGAGAGCGGCGAATTGCATTGGACACACCAGTTCTCGTCTGATCACTGAAGTTAAGCAACGCAACCCCAGCTAGTACTGATATGGGTGGCCGCTTGGGAAAACCTGGGTACTGCTAATACCCAAAAATCGTCGCATTAGTGTAGTGTCTGTGCAAGTCTCTGCATCAGAACTACACTGTGGACGGGGCTCTAATGACCTTATAGTTGAAGGGCCCTAAAACACCAACAAACAAACGGGTACTGAGAGACCCAGACTTCTCGCCACCATTCCCAGATAGGAAGGTAAAGTCGAGGCCCTACTTCTGTGGAATGTACGTTGCCGGCCACCACACGTCAAAAAGCCCTTTTCTGCACGGAATAGAAATAGGAAAGTTGACAAAATCCTCAGGTGTACGAGTTCACAGCTCCTCTGGCACGGTGATCGGCTTTCAGAGTCGACTAGCCGACGCGTTAAATACCTAAATTAATCATAACTAATCTCAGATTCGAACCTGCGAACCTTGAACTCAAGACTTTTGATTTGTGTCTTCTTGGTTGGGTCACATAGATTGGGTGCAGTTATATATTGTCCGAGTAAAGAGGGAGAAGAGGGGGTAGGGGTAAGCGAGGGATGAAGGGTGGTCTGTGGGAGATGTCCTAAATTCCTTTCTCTTGTCACTCTTTATCACTTTCACCCAGCACGTGAAGTAATGGTCCTAAAATATTGCCTCGAAAATGAAAGTGCATGATGAAGGGCTCCTAGCGGTAGGTCCTTTAAAGGGGTAAGCTAACCCATTAACTGTTGATTCTAATCTTAGTAACAGAGAACCTTGTTATAGTTATTGCTTTTGGCAATTAAATAAGCCTGCCTCCTCATTTCGTTCTGTCCACCACCAAATTCCGTCCCCATTTCCTTTTCACCACCCCTTTCGGTCTCTCTAGGTCCTTGTCAACGAGAACCATATCTTTAGCAACAAAAGATAAAAAAAGAACGAGAGGGTTATCTCCCTCCAGATGTTATGGCCCTCCAGTAAACGATCTCTAGGGTACTCTCTGAATGTGGGGTGTAAAAACTAATTTTGGGTTCCTATTTATGGAAATGGTTGGAAATGTTACTGCTGTTGTTTGTTGACTGACCAGTCCTTTGGTCACTCACTGTGCTCCTCTCTCCCTTCCTTCCTTCGTCCCTCCCTTTCCTGTCCTTTGACCACAACAACAACAACATCATTCCACTCCTCATTTTACCCCTACTAGCCCACAACATGCATTTCATAGGTAGATTGAATAGCCCTTGTTGGTCCTTTCTTCGCCCTTTCCCCGCCACCCCTCTCTTACCCTCGTCATTCTCCTCTCTACCGAAGTAAATTGCTTGGGTCCTAAAAACAGGGGGATAAGTAAGGAATGTAAATGGACGAAAGGGGCTCATTTGTTTGTTGTCACGCAAACCTGTTTACATGTGCGAAACGCGGGGGTTAAAGAGATGGATTAGGGTGGGGAGGTTAGGGGATTCAGGAGGCCCATTGGAGGCTAAAGATATGATTGACAATTGAGGCATGGGGTAGAGTCTATTGACCATCGGACCTTAAGAAAGTGGCGGGAACTGACCGGCGGTTGAACGGCCTGATACGGAGAAAGGTGGGGTGAGGGAGGAGAGAAACAAAAATAGAGATGGGGGGGGGAATGGAAGGGTAAATGGAGGTCCCAACCAAGATGTTGGATATTGACCTTGTTTTAATGTTGTTTGTCGGCAGGGACATCGGTAGAGGGGGGCCCGGTAACATAAAGGCCCTTTGCCCCTCTCTCTCTCTGCCTTTAAAAGAGAGAGGGTTATGTATCTGTTTTTGTGATGATGTTCACCGATGGTGAAGAAAGGGTGGGGGAAATCTTCGACTGAAGGGGTTAGGGGCTATTTTTTTTCTACTGGTCAACATGTTGTGGTCAACAGAAAGAGAGAGAGAGAGAGAGAGAGAGAGAGAGAGAGAGAGAGAGAGAGTAATGGCCTGGCAGAGGGTAGACGGATAATGGCGAAAGAAATTTATTCACACCTTAAAAGTAGAAAAGGGGTGGTGGGTTAGGGTGGTGGGTGGTGGGTAAGGGCCGTTGAAAGAGGGGGTTAAATTATTGTTGTTGATGTTATTGATGTCCACCTCGCAGATGGGAGGGGGGAGATGAGTGTGGAGGGTTATTTTGACCACAACAACAGAATTCAAAAGCGTGAGGTAAACGGCTTATATGGAAAAGAGAGGAGGGAAAGGGGCTTAAAAGGGCCCTTTGAACCCCCTAAATATTTTATCAGAGAAGTAGGGGGTTGAATGAAGTCGTTTTTGGTCATCAAGCTCCTTCACTGCCCCTAGTTTGCTCTCCTGAGAGGGTCATTCATTTAATACGTGGCGACAAAAATCTGTAGTCATTGTTTCAAATTTGGTGTCTCGATGCTATTGGTCACGCCGCGGTGGCGTAGTGGTTAGCACGCTCGACAACTGCGTCAGTAGTTCTAGGTTCGATGCTGGACCGAGGTGGGTCGGCTTCTTTCGGATGAGAAGTACAACCAAGGTCCCTTGTGGGTGTACTTGCACGTAAAAGAACCCTCTCTGCTATGCAACGGGTAGATGGGGCAAAATTTTCAGGTGTAGGAGTTCGCCCCCTGCGTCGGTAGCATTCCCCAACGAACACTAGCAAGAAAAAGCAACTCCTAACCCTTTTCCCGCCTATGGCAGGGTCGGGTACCCATCTTGTCCTTCTGAATGGACATAGGGCGATATATTGGTCACCTTTTTCTGCAGCCGGTTGCCGGGCAAAGCTGCACCCCTACGCTTATTTATCGTCGGTCTAGTGTTCGTTGGGGAATGCTACTGACGCCAGGGGGCGAGCTCCTACACCTGGAAATTTTGCCTGATCTACTCGTTGCGTAGTAGAGAGGGTTCTTTTACGCGCAACTGCCATCGTACAGCCACACGGGACCTCGGTTTTACTTCTCATCCGAAAGAAGGCACACTCGCGGCCTCTCTCTTTCTCTCTCGCCCGAAAGAGGCCAACCCACCTCGGTCCAGTATCGAACCTAGAACTACTGACGCAGTTGCCGAGCTTGCTACCGAACCAGTACGCCACCGCGGCGGGTCCCCCAATGAACACTAGACCGACGATAAATAAGCGTAGGGGTGCAGCTTTGGCCAACATCCGGCTGCAGAAAAAAACTGCCCTGTGTGCATTCAGAGGGGCAAGATGGGTAACCGACCCTGCCATAGGCGGGATGCTATTGTTGGTCATGATGCTATTGTACAATAGAGAGTTAGTGGTGAACGTGGACGATGACGATACGAACGATACGAGGTCAAATGAGGCAAATGCGCAAGCTCAATTGCTGGTCTGCTTTTCGTGAGCATGCACAGTTGCCTCATTTGACCTCGTATCGTTCGTATCGTCATCGTCGACGTTCACCACTAACTCTCTATTAGCTCAAGCGATCATTGTTTTTACTTTCTGTGTTTGTGATTAGGGGTTCGGTTCCGCGCTGTGGTTTCTGCGTAGTCTACAACATGGAAATTTCGGATCGGGAGTTCTGTGCTGCAGCTACGCACTGACGCTTCATTAATTTATAATTGTAGACGTTAAAATTGCAGACAGGAAGTGCGATAGGACTTGGATGGCGTCTGAGCGATTAATCGACCATGGAAAAAAAAAACATTGACCTCTTGATTATTATGTAACAAAGAGATCAGATCACGCTTTGGGGGGAGGGGGAAATTGACTGCTGTCATCGAGTGACGCAAGGGGGTGGGTTGGGGTGTAGATGATAGGAAAAAAACAGCTTTCGTTTCAAAAGCAATTGCGTGCGTGGCTGTGTGTCCATGTGCGTGTAATGACCTCGATAGCCACGTGGGTTTAGCTCATGGACTTGTATGCTGACTAGACCCTTGTGACGGTCACCACCATTTTCGTTCGCTTAATTAATATCGGCCTGGTTTTGCATCGCATTACTGCTGATGGTAATTTACCGATGCCTGGGGAGGGGGCGAACTCCTACACCTGGGAATTATACCGATCTACACAAATATTTTACTCCACATGAAAAGGGTTCTTTTTACAGTGCAGTCAGGGGTAGTGTTGTACTCGTCCCCTTGCGGCATTTGTACCATCATCATCATCATTTGGAATTGAAGGCGCGCACTCTTCCCTCTTGCCCGAGTTTCAGGATCCAGCCTGCAACTGTGGACGCAGCCACACTGACCACTGATTCCGAATTAATCGCTGCTTGTGATATGCTTGATAATGGACTTATAGTTCCGCTAAGTAATAAGTTGATTTGGTTATTTAATTTCGGTCTAGCAATGTATGAAGTTAATTTACCGAGGCCAGGGAGCGATCTCGTACACTTGGGAATATTGCTGGCCAGTGTGTATATTTTATTCACGAAGAATGAAGTTCATTTACGTGTAGCGGTGACGTCGTTACCCTGCTCCCATCTCACACACAGAAATGCGACTTGCTTCCTCTCCTACAGAGGACGCACTTTTTGGGGCTTTCCTCCTTCCGTTCCTGGGAGCGGCAAATTGCGTTGGACATACCACTTCTCGTCTGATCACTGAAGTTAAGCAACGCAACCCCAGTTAGTACTGACGTGGGGTGGCCGCTTGGGAAAACTGGGTACCGCTAGTATCCAAAAATCGTCGAATTAGTGTAGTGTCTGTGCAGTCTCTGCATCAGAACTACACCGTGGACGGGGCTCTAATGACCTTGTAGTTGATGGGCCCTAAAACACCAATAAACAAACAAACGAATCCTTCCTTTGCTGTCAACCGAAAGAAGCCACTCACATTGGACCAGGATCGAACCTGCCACCGTAAGATGATGGATCCACAAAGTTATCTAGCACTTAGCCAACGTGGCTATTGAATAAAACACCTGGAAATGCGTACATATTTCATACAGTTTTTTTTTTTGCATGGCTTGACTAGTCTCCGAACCGGGCAGGAAGTGGTTGGTGACCTCTCTTTGCAAATGTTTATACTTCACTGAAGAATGTCCCTTTCGAGGACAGGGCGGCAAACCCTAAATCCGGCTTGCGTCCCGGATAACGATCACGAAGTAAAGTCCTGTCCTGTGTACATGGAGAAAAATATGCTACTTGAATGATCACAGTTCCTCGATTTAGGAGTTCGTTTTCTCTCTCCCGTTCTGCCCGACGCCACGGGTGTCAGTAACTGACCTTCAATCTTCTTACCAGCAGGATTCCACCGGATGACTTTGATGGTAGTGTGAAAACAAGCCGTAAGTTAACTCCGCTCTGGGATCGACCCCAGTGTCAAGCCTCCGATGTAAAGGTATTGTCACAAGCTGCTGCCAGAAATATGTGAGGTGTCTGTCCCCTTTCCGGTCGTGGCCCTCTAAGAGGGACGGGTGTTTTCCCTCCGGACATTGTAAAGGTGGTGGGAGCGGCGAGTTGCATTGGACACACCAGTTCTCGTCTGATCACTGAAGTTAAGCAATGCAAGCCCAGTTAGTACTGACATGGGTGGTCGCTCGGGAAAGCTGGGTACTGCTAATACCCAATAATCGTCGCATTGGTGTGGTATCTGTGCAGTCTATGCATTAGAACTATACAGTGGATGGGTCTCTAATGACCTTGTAGTTGACGGGACCTTAAACTCCAACAAACAAACAAACAAATGTAAAGGTGGTGGTCCTCCAACTTACTGCCAAAGGACCGATAGGTCAGATCTAGATCGTTCATTATTTCCTGGCGAGTTTTTTTTTTGAGCGGCTGTATTACGTTGGATACACCAATTCTCGTCTGATCACTGAAGTTAAACAACACAACCCTAGAAAGTACTGGCATGGATGACCGCTTGGAAACGCTGGGTACTACTAATGCCTAGTTCCGTATCACCACACTTTAACGCTAATCACGTCGACACTGATGACATTTTGTGCTAGTGCGTTATGAAGGACCGCCAGCGCAATTCCTTAAGTGTAGCGCTTTATTTGGAGTCACCGCACGCCGCCGTCATGTCTCAGTATATCCTCCGCCATTTTTCAAGCAGACAGCTCAACCGCCAGCCAATCAAAACGCAGCGTGACTTGCGGGACGCTATGTGAGTTGACCACCTGTCAACTGAACTACCGTCACGCATAGCTGCTCTGCGGCGCCCAAAGTAGCAGTGTGAGGTCACCATTTTTTGTGCTGTGTCGTCTATTACAACGGTAATAGCGTTAGCGCGTTGGTATAAGGAACCAGGCATAATACCCAAAAATCGCCGTAACAGCGTCGTGTCTGTGCAGACTCTGTATTAGAACTACGCAGTGGACGGGTTGTTGTTGTTTGCTGGTGTTTTAGGGCCCTTCAGCTACAAAGGTCATTAGAGACCCGTCCATTGCATAGTTCTAATGCACAGACTGCACAGACACTACACTAATGCGACGATTATTGGGTATTAGCAGTACCCAGCTTTCCCGACCGACCACCCATGTCAGTACTAACTGGGCTTGCGTTGCTTAACTTCAGTGATCAGACGAGAACTGGTGTGTCCAACGCAACTCGCCGCTCCCTTCTTATGCAGAGACTGCACAGACACTACACTAATGCGACGATTTTTGGGTGTTAGCAGTACCCAGCTTTCCCAAGCGGCCACCCAAGCCAGTACTAGCGGGGGTTGCGCTGCTTAACTTCAGTGATCAGACAAGAACTGGTGTGTCCAACGCAATTCGCCGCTCCCTCAGTGGACGGGGCTCTAATGATCTTTGTAGTTGAAGGGCTCTAAAGCACCAACGAACCGAAAAACTGACCGCTTTCACTACAAGGAAATTGTCGATTGACTAGGACTTGAACTCGTTCCACGAATTCACCAACCAGATATGTTGATTAAATGGGCCCCAACTGATAGATGATTGTGAAGTCCCTATATATCACCCTATCCCTCTACCTGGCATATCGACGCATAACAAATATGTTGCTGCACATTTTTTTTCAGGGGTGTCCCATCAGATTAGGACAGGAGAGAGGAAGGGGGCGAAAAGGAGAGAGAGGGGAGGGGGTTGGTTAATTATATTAAAAAAATTATGGTTATGAGTGCGGAATGGGGGTAAAAGGATCAATGAACTTGGATGGTCTTTCCTTAGGTCACATACTATGTTTGTTAGGGGGAAAGAACTATGTACACGCGCGTGTTTTTTTAACTAGGATGGGCCCTTTGATTATAAAGGGTGGTGCTGGGACTGTATTATGACAAGGGAAAAAGGAAGAGGAGTGATGTTAGTAGGTGGAAAGGGCCTCGGTGGTATGTATCCCATTTAATCCGACTGCTTTAGGGAACCGTGATGGGCTATGTTTTTTGTTGTTTGGCAGTGGTGAAGAGAGGTTGGCCCTTCATAGGTCCCTCCCTCTCTACCTTTAGATATACACACACCAGCCCGTTTACAGAGCTGTGTCCCTTCTTGTGGTCCAAGGAGAGGAGTGATTATTATCGTACGATTAGATGACATTTTGGTTCAGGGTATTCTAAGTTCAACGATAGAAAGGACCTCTTTTTTTTTTCACCCCTCTTCCATCTTTCTTAAAGGTATTCGGTTGTTTAGTAAAGGACCAGTTGGTTTTTGAGTGGTGGAGGATAAAAAAAATGTGTTTTTTTTTTCTCTGGAAAGAAGAAATGAGGTAGTGCAAACAAATCTAGGCCCTCGAGGAGATAAGGAAGGCTAAGACCAACCAAACAACGATCCTTGAGGAAGAACTAGGCCAGGTAGGGCTACTGAACTCATCGTCTCGTGTCCTTTTTATTTTTCTTGGATAGGACAACAAGGAGGTGGAACGTCACCGTATGGTAACTTAGACTCCTACAGTTAATGGGAGCGGCTGCATTGGGTTGGGCACACCAGTTCTCGTCTGATCACTGAAGTTAAGCTATGCAGCCCTAGCTAGTACTGACATGGGTGACCGCTTGGGAAAACTAGGTACTACTAAATTCCAAAAAATCGTTGCATTAGTGCAGTGCCTATGCCGTCTCTGAATTAGAATTACACAGTGGACGGGACTCTAATAACCTTGTAGTTGAAGGGCCCTAAAACGCCAACAGAACAAACAAAATTCAACAGTTAGATTCTATTAGGTCCTACTTGAAATGACTTTTTAGGTTCTCTTTTATCTTCCTGTAGAAAGTAAACGCGTGGGAATAATGGCATTCATATTTGTTATACCCACCACCACTTCCTTCACCTTCACTTTTGGGGGCGGCTAATTGCGTTGGACACACCAGTTCTCGTCTGATCACTGAAGTTAAGCAGCGCAACCCCAGCTAGTACTGACATGAGTGGCCGCTTGGGAAGACTGGGTACTGCTTAATACCCCAAAATCGTCGCATTAGTGTAGTGTCTGTGCTGTCTATGCATTAGAACTATGCTGTGGACGGGGCTCTAATGACCTTGTAGTTGAAGGGCCTTACAACACCAACAAACTAACACTTTCACTTTCTAGGTCCGTTGTTGTTAGTTGATGTTTTAGGGCCCTTCAACTACAACGGTCATTAGGGCCAGTCTAAGGCCATGATCGATAGTATGGTGGAACTTCACTTAACGAGCACAGCTCGTGATGTGAAACACTCGTTAAGCGAAACAATTTTTTTTCTATGGGAATCAATGTAAAATCGGGTTATGCGCCCCACCATCATCATCATACCTTTATCCCGCCTGTGGTAGGGTCTGCGGGGGCTAGCCCTCCACTCCCGCCTATCTCCCACCAGGTCCCCCGGCCACCCCACACACTACATTATCCTTACAGGCAACCTTCTCTCACGTCTGCTTTGATCTACCCTACCCCGGCTGCTGGATAATGCACTCCATTCCTTTCTGCCCGCCATTTTTATAGAATGTTTCGTGGTATTACAAGTAATCCCGTCGCGGTAGGGCAGTGGGTCGCGTGCTCGGTAGCTGCCTCAGTGGTTCAAGGTTCCATAATCGACCGAGGTGGGTTGGCTTCTTTCGGGCGAGAGAGAGAGAGAGATACCCCGAGTGCGCTTTCCTTCTGATGAGAAGTAAAGCCGAGGTCCCGTCCGGTGTACAATGGCATTTGCACGCAAGAGTCCTCTCCACTATGGAAAAGATAGATGAGGCAAAATTTCCAGGTGCGCGATCTCGCCTGCTATAGCTTTCAATTGGAAAGGTCAGGAGAATAATGGTGAAGTACTCTCTGGGGTCGAGCTAGTGACAAAGATGCAAGAGATAATGTACTTAGGACCCGTGTTTAAGAGCAATGAGGAGATAGACCCGGATGTGAACCATACAATCAATGGGGAATGGTTGAAGTGGAGACAGGCTAGCGGAGTCGTGTGTGATAGGGGGGGGGATCCCAATCAAATTGATAGGGAAGTTTTACACGGCAGTGGTTAGGCCAGTTATGCGGATCAGAGTGTTGGGCAGTGAGGAAGCGCTACGTAAATAGAATGCTGCGGTATACGAGTGGGGTGTCGAGAGCTGATAGTTAGGAATGAGTATATTAGAGGTAGCCTGGGAATGGGGGAGGGAGATTAGGTTGAGGTGGTATGGACATGTAATGAGAAGAGGGGAGGTGCAACTCGTTAGGTACATTACAGGAATGCAGGTGGTGGGAAGCACCCGGGGCAGTGGAAGTCCAAAGCAGACGTTGGAGCAGGTTGTTCGTAAGGATATGGTAGTGCGTGTTTGTGTATTGTGGACGGGGATCTGGTAGGAGATAGGCGGGAGTGGAGGGCTAGAACCCGCAGACCCGACTCTGCCACAGGCGGGATAAGGGTACGATTATGATGAGGACTCTTCCCCAACGAACAGTATTTGTTGGTTTTTTAGAGCCCTTTAATTACAAACGTCATGAGAGCCCCGTCCGCAGCATAGTTCTTATGCAGAGGCTGCACAGACACTACACTAATGCGACGATTTTTGGGTATTAGCAGTACCCAGTTTTCCCAAGCGGCCACCCATGTCAGTACTAGCTGGAGTTGCGCTGCTTAACTTGAGTGATCAGACGAGAACTGGTGTGTCCAAGGCAATTCACCGGTCCAACCGACGATAAATAAGCATAGAGGGTTGGAGCTTTGGTCGGCAACCGGCTGCGGAAAATCAGTGTATGTCACCCTTGTGTACACTCAGAGGGGGCAAGATGGGTACCAACCTTGCTTTGAGTGATATTAGGATTACGACCCTGCGGTGCTTTGGGTGGTATTAGAACTACGATTGGAATTCTTTCTTTGCCGAACTCTCGATGCCAGTGCTGTCGTCACGTGATGAGTGGAATGAGTACGCCTGCGCAGGGAAGTATGGCTGTGGTGGTGATGCGTCACCTGTTGCCATTGGCAACGATATCGATAGGCTGTATTTATTGGGATATGTGTGCAGTATGTATGGGTTGTCGGTAAATATCCAGAAAAAGAGCTATAATGCGATATGAAGGAAATGATGATCGCATATACGAAAACAAACACACAAACGTTGATTTATTGAATGAATGAAAAACAGGATATTATTAATACATTTAGGAGGAATTTAGACTTGAATAAGCTCTCCCCCCCCTCCCTCCTCTCTCTCTGCCTTCCTTCTCCCCTCAGAGCTGTTGCTTCTCTCTGTGTCGGGTCCACCACCAGCTCTGTAAAATGCTTTACGTTTTCACAGTTTATTTAATAGTCTTTGCTATTATTGTTGCACGTCTGTGGATTTATTATTCTTTCGACTAGAAACATGTGTTGGGGGTAACAAGGGTTGGGCCGAAAAGTTAATATAGCAGCGGTAGGTTTGATTATTTAAATATTGTGTCATCAGCGGTCCTCCCCTGTTTTTTTGAACACAACTACTCCCACACACACACACGCACAAACACATACAACGAAAGTGTGTTACCGTTAACAGCCGGAAAGGGGAAAAAATTGGCCGAATTCTGTAGACTGGACGCAGCTCAGTCGTTGTACTGCATGTTAACTTCTTCTTCCTCCATAAATCGGTAAAAATATAATATTTAGGGTGAAGTGTGTCATTATTCCATTAATACTTGGTACCCCCCCCATCTTGCTTAGTTTACGGTAGCACAGAACGGCGCGTGCGCGTGTGTGTGTCCTGGGATGCTGTTGTCTTGTGCACAAATTAATATGTTAACTAGGTCGTTAACTACATGGATATATTTTGGTACCGCATGATGGTGTCACTTGTTCTAACGGATTTATTATTACTGGAGAAAAATAGAAAAATATGACTTGTGGATTGGCTCGAACCGGAAACGTTTGGTGAGTAATTTGGCTTAAAACAAAATCTCACTTGTAATTAGTAGACCCCCCACAATCATCAATTTTGATACGGGAGCTGGTGTTGACGTGAATTTTACCCCCGCATAAAGGATATGTGGGACCGTGGTGGTTTTAATATAGAAGGAAGTAGCCTACTACTGTACATTTGAGGTCTTGTCCGATCCTGGGATCATTATGAAGCCAGGCGTCGCAAGGCAAAAGCAACTACTAACCCTTTCCCCGCCTATTGCATGGTCGGGTACACATCTTTGCCCCTCTGGGCCACATAGGCAATCTGTTGGACTGTATTTTGGCACAGCCAACTGCCGACAAAAACTGCAACTCTTATGCTGATTTATCGTTGGCCTACTGCACTGGTGGCGAATCTGACCCACCGTGCAATTTTAAGTGACCCAAACGTGAATCATGTCTAGTTTATCGTCTCATAATGTGTAGGGTGGACGGGGACCTGGCGGGTTAGAACCCGCAGACACGACCCTGCCACAGGCGGGATAAGGGTATTATGATGATGTTCTCTATTTGCTACTTTAATAAACTAATTTATTTATTAGTAATAATAATTTTTTTTATTCTTAAAATTAAATAGTGATTGCACCTGACCCACGGACAACTTTGTGGGGGGGGGGGTTTCGTGTTATTGTGACCCGTCTTTAAAAAATGGTTCGCCAACATTGGCCTACTGCTTGTTTGGGGCACTCCACTGACGCCAAAGGGCGAGCTCCTACACCTGGGATATTTGTCTATCTACTCAGTGCACAGCTTCACTTCCCATGCGGGGAGGTCTTCCTTGCCCAAAAGAAGCCAACCCACCTCGATCCAGTATGGAACCTGGAATCACTGACGCAATATTCGAGTACGCTGCCTGCCTCTGCGCCACCGAGACGGGTCTAGCTATGGTGATAAGTAAGGAATTTACAGTTTACTGGTGTTAGGAGGGTCAATCCACTGACAGGAAGTTTACTCGTTCTTGTGTCCTACGTATACAAGTGGCTTGCAATGTGCGCACGTCCTGGAAGTTCGCCATTTGGCATATCGCGGTACGTCACTTGTTAAGGCGCCCTTTCTTCTGGGGTTCAAAGGGCGCAGGGACCTACAGGCCGAAGTTGGGATAGGAACCCAAGAAGGTTTGGTGGTCGCTATGCGTGGTAACTTCTGTAGGTCCACAATGTATAGTTCGTTCGACGGCAATGAAATTTTTTGTTGCTGATTGCCTGGTACTTTTACCGGAAGTGGGACATTTTACTACTATTTGCTACTACTGTGGATGGTTCGGTAGGATGTCGTTTATTAGCATCTCGTCACATCCTGAAATGTTTCTTGGTTTATCGTCGGTTGACCGTCTTCAACCGCACACCTCCCGTCACCCAACCCTCAGTCACCTTTCGCCTAACTCACTGTCCTGGGAGCGGCTTCTTGCGTTGGACACGCCAGTTCTCGTCTGATCACTGAAGTTAATTAAGCAGCGCAATCCCAGCTAGTACTGACATGGGTGGCCGCTTGGGAAAACTGGCTACCGCTAATACCCAAAATCGTCACATTAGTGTAGTGTCTGTGCAGTCTCTGCATAAGAACTATGCTGTGGACGGGGCTCTGATGACCTTGTAGTTTAAGGGCCCTAAAACCCCAACAAAACAAAAATATAACTGTCCTCCTTATTCTCCATTTTTTGGCTCCACATTTATGTTTATGTGAATATGATACTAAAGAGTTTTTTTTTTGTTTCTGAGAGATTGGACAATTCTCCTCCCCCTTTCAGTACTGATACAGAGCCTAAGAAACGAGAAAGGCGGAAGGGGGGGGGGAAGAAGGAAAGAGGTAGCCATCCTTAGATTCTTCCTGAGGAATGAATGTTCTCTACAGGATGTTTGTTTGCATCCTTGACTAGGTGTATATATCTAGTGGGCATTTCGGACGTAATGGAGCGAATAGGGCGGGAAAGAGTTGTGTGGGATAGGGAGAGATGGAAGAGGCTGGACAGAAAGGATTTAATGGATTTTTCAGACGATTTGTGAATATCCTCTCTGCTTACCCCCACCTCTTCTCTTCTTGCCCCCCCCCCCCCAATCTCCTCTCTTTGCATGTAGTATTACCCAGTTTTACTGACCTCGTCATTTTCCGTCCCCACTCTCTCTCTCTCTCTCCAGAATCGTCGACCTTTTTTTGGCCCCTGAACACACAAAAAAGTCAGGGGTCTGAATAGAGTGAGCAACATAATTGTTTGAAAGGGTTAGTCGTCATTGAACTGTAGCTCTTTGGGTTTCTCCCTCCCCCCTCTCTTCTTCACCCTGGACTAATCGCTCCGTCCCCCTCCCTAGCAACATTCCACCTATTCCCTAGTTGCGATGTAACTCGTCTTTTGTTCTTCAGGCTGACTCCCATTGGCTTCGAACCCTTGTCATCTTTTTTTTTGTTGTTGTTGTTGGCCTCTTCTTGCTTTGTCCTGGACTTGAATCGGAAATGCCGTTAGGTGATGGTGGGGTGGATTCTGGGATAAGAGTCAGATGAGGAGGAGGATGAGGGTCCCTCGTCAACTATTATTTTTTGTTGGCTTCTTCTTCAAACTCTGTGTTTTGTCCCGGATTTAAATCGGAAATGCTCTTAGATGGTGGTGGCGACGAAGAGGTGGTAGTCGTTGAGTGAAGGTCTGAAGGGGGTAACGGATGAGGAGTGGCTAAAAAAAAAGTGAGGTGAGGGTAAGGTGGTTGTGGAAAAATCTCCCCTTTTCTCTCTCTTTCTCCCTTTCTTTAGAGCAGTGCTTTAGAGTAACTGTGCTCGAAACCTTGGTTTTTACAAGTTTTCTGTTAGCTGTGTGATTTATGCGATGGCACCCACCAAAAATGGTCAGTTGCGGTTGTAATCTTACAAAAGAAACGTGTGGAAAAGAGGAAAAAAAGGGGTACGGCGTTGAAGGAGTAACTGGGGTGAAGAGGGTGAGGGGACAGATATTTTTTCGGACATGGAAAGAAGAGGTATAAGGTTAGGGTAGTCGAATGAAAGGGGAGAAACGAAATAGAGGAGGTTCCTACTATTTTTCTGGGGCTGATAGGGTTTTTTTTAATGGCTTTTGGAGCAGAAGGCCACATGGTGGTAGTAACTACACTCCCTTTGGCCCTCTCATCCCTTCCCCTCACCAAAATTTTTTTTGTTACTCGTCTGAAACCAATACATAAGCGTATTGTATACTGACACACACACACACTGCATTCAACTGGTCAGTCGAAGTTACTTAGCAGTTTCGTGTAGACGTAATCATTGCCGGTTCAAAGAGATGGTGGGCTAAATACCCTTATATACCACCCTACCCTTGTTTTTTTTTTTTTAGAGGGAGACTTTTTTTTTAAGGGAATTTGTGTTTATTGTTTTGGTCAGTGATAATGCTGGGAGTTGCTTTTTTTCGCTAATTAAGTCGTCCTGAACAGTAGTAGCCAGTCTGTTTCTTTGTGGTGTGGCGTAGTTGTCGCCTCTTCTGCCGTCCGGGTAAATTTCGTGAGCCCTCTTTCACCTCTTCCGCGTCCTACTCCTCCTTACTGACCACATCCTCCTTATCGACACTGTGCTGATGGAATGGTGGATGTTTCATTTTTTTTTCGGACCTGCAATGTAGGCTCGTGTTGTATATGCTTGTGATTTAATTGTGACGTTTGACTATCGGACGTCCCAGTCGTCGTCACGGGACAATGTGGACTGATGGGTAAGTTGTCGAGTTTTGATTTTTTTTTTTAGTTGGTCGGTTTTGTGTCCTGTACTTTCTCTCGGATATTCTCCTTTCCTGGCCAGATTCTTATTCTTCCTCTGGCAGTCGTTTTCACTGTTTGTGGATAGTCGTAATCCACAAACAGTGGAAACATGCTTTCATTGAATGGCCTAAGATATTGGTGTTGTTTGAGGATGTCCCTTCGAGAAGGTCACGTGAGAGTTCCTCTTTAACATAAAGAGGGAGTATCACATGCTATTTCGTTCTCTCATACTGTCCGGCAACTTTTGGTTCTTTCTGGAAGTGACCATTGGCCAAGTTCAGCTGCATTGATCATTAGTAGCGCCCCCATATTCTATTTCTGAGGGTTTCGAACCATGAAATGACTGCAGGGAAGAACGTGGACACGTTCTCGGGGTTGAATTCTCGCACATATGGGTAACTTATCCGTGTCATAAGCTAGTGCCCGTGGTTTCGATCCTGGATGAGACCACTGTTGTTTCTTTCTCTCGCATCCTGGCTAAAGCAACGAATAGTTTTACGTAAATTATTACTAAATAGTGTTTTTTGTGGTAAAATCTTTGGGTGCCCCTCTGGTAGGGGGACATAGATGAGGCTCTAGTTTGCGAGTGGTTTTCGTCCTTCATGGTGAAGTAAGGAGTTAATCTTTTTTTTCCCCACGCCTCTGTTCAAAATGGCAGTTAACGGCACTTAATCCTAGAAATTCTTTGTCTCACTGTTGTTTGGTTTTTGACACAGTGTCGGAGTTGGGGATGAAGATGGGGAGCGCTGTTCTCGCGGTATGTAGGTTATGACAGAAGGGAGAGGAGGAGAGAAGGGGATAGGATCAGAGGAGAGAGAGAGAGAGAAAAAAAGAATGTGAATTCGCATCTTTTCTCATACGCAAGTCACCCCGTAGTTGGTAAATACAAATTCCATATGTCACTATAGAGATGAGGTTATTAGTGAGCGACCCTCTGCCTTCCATTTTTTAATGGAGGTCCCTCCTTCCGCCTGTTGCTTTTTTATCCACCTGATCAACGTGTGCCATATGTTTGTATAATGGTTAATACGAGAACTATTGTTGAATTAGGAATGTGTTTCATCTGTGTTAGTTCGCCTCGGACGAGGGTACGGGGAAGGCATCACAGAGGTGATGAAGGGAGAGGAAGAAGACCAAATATTGGTGTGTGTGTGTGTGATGGGGGCGGAACATTGTTGACTGACAAATACACTTGGTGATGGTGGTGGGTGTTGTAAAAAAATGACTTTGAAACCGCACCCCAGCAACCATTCTTGGCACATTTTCGCTACGTTCTCTGGCAGATTTGTTTTTTAATGGCTCATAGTTAAATAAAGTCCACACAGGCCAGTGTAGGTGGTGATCAGAAGAGAATCCAGGTTATCCCCGCACACTCTTTGAAAAAAAAATCCTTCAATGACGTCATGACGACCCTTGTACATGCGACCTGTCATTCATAAGAAAAAATACGCCGCTGTAAAGTCGGATACCCCTCAAACATTTGTTATTACAAACGTTTTTCAAATGTTTTTGAACATTGCACGCCGCCTTTTCACCATCATTATGTTGCAAACGTTTAGACTGTGTATTTTCTGTTTGTCAACAATTCCTGTCGGATCCATTTTTCATATTGTGCATGGAGCTGGATGGGACCTGAGTAACAAATGGCGTCTCCACCAAACGCGCGCAGAATGCCTAAAACAGCAGATAGTCGTTGATGTTAGCATCACAATTGAACATCGGCAAACGTACTCGAGCACTTCTGTTCGTGAGCATTTGATATCTCCATCATAACATGTTTTTTTTCCCCAAGAGTTTTGAGCAGCTGTTGGAGACTGTTCGCGAGTCTATTGCGGCCATTTGTAACTCGCAGCAGTTGCTCCAATGTGTGGCAGCTGTCTTCCAGTAAACTATCCGACAGTTAACTGCCACCTTACCACAACAGGACTGTCACCACACTGTCACACTGAGTTAGATTGTTGAGAGTACTGTTCGTGTATGTGTGTACCACGTAGCTATTGTGTTACTATTGAACACGTGCTCTGAGACACGTGGAGTATTGCGCGGGAAATTTCGAAAGAACCAATCAGTGATGGGCAATATTTGGCGGGAGATACCGAGCACGTTCTCACGTGTTCATGTCAAATTCTTTGCCTTATTGTGGCTTTGACGCGCACGTGCTGGACTTGATCACGTGATTTCGTTGTAGAAAGTAATTTGCGTGTTGCCTATACTGTATGCTGATGGACTTATAATGGGATTCGATCCCTGCTTCTCAGCAACTAACATTTAGTAAATGTTATGATAGTTTGACACTTGTTTACCGAACTTAACCTAGAATTTACTATGTTAATTATTCGCATTAATTAATCGCAAATGTGACCGTGATTAACCTGAATGTAGTTAGTGGCACGTATTGTGATGACGTGTGCGGGTGACGTCATATATTTGTAAATGTGTCCCAAGCGCAGGACAGCTTTGTTTAACTCCCTCTATTACAGGAGGGTTGCTTAGAAGTGGCCCTGGTCGAAATTGTCTTTTTTTCGGTCCTGTGAGGTAAAAGGAACCATCAAGTGCACCGGCCTTTTATTCCTAATGTGGACTAATACCTGTTGCTTGTAGCGTGACGTGTACATTGCCACAAAGCTCGTAGATGAATCCTTTCTACACCAGGATTACCGGTATATGTCATGTTTGCAAAATTCCCAGCTGCTGAAGATCGACCCCTGGCAGTGGTAAATTACCTCCACAACTAGAGAAGCCGATACCCTGCCTCCGTGTCACAGTTGTGTGTTGTTTGTTGGTGTTTTAGGGCCCTTCAACTACAAGGTCATTAGAGCCCCGTCCACAGCATAGTTCTTATGCAGAGACTGCACAGACACTACACTAATGCGACGATTTTTGAGTCTTACCAGTACCCAGTATTTCCAAACGGCCACCCATGTCAGTACTAGCTGGGGTTGCGCTGTTTAACTTCAGTGATCAGACGAGAATTGGTGTGTCCAACACAATTCACCGCTCCCTCCGTGTCACAGTGATTGGATGCTTGAGATGTATGTATGTCCATCGTTTCCGGTTTGAACCTGGCCAAAGTGGTGGATAGCTTCTTTCAGGGCGAAAGAGAGGGAGGGAAACCCGAACTACACCGAGAACTAAAAAGAAATTGTCCGTAGACAGAAGACATATCGGAAATTAAGTTAAGCACGAGTTGCAGCTTAAAGATGTCAACTCAGCTACGCAAAAATACTGTCCAATAGTTCGCCCGTGTGTTCCCCGGTACCTACTGTAAGCGGAAAAGGATCCAGAATGATAGGGATGAACAGGGGCGGATCTAGGTTTCTCGGGGCCTAGGGCTTATTGAAGTTGGTGAAAATTAAACAAGTAATACAATATATAATCATTATTATTAGAATATTTTTGACGGGCCCTTGACACTTGGGGGCCCGGGACTTAAGCCCTATTAGTCCCTATGTAGATCCGCCCCTGAAGATGAAGTACATAGAGCAATAGCAAAACAACTCAACCCCTTTTCCTGCCTATGGCATGGTGTGGTACCCATCTTGCCCTTCTGAATAGACACAAAGGTGATATAATGGACAGTGTTTTTCCACAGCCGGTTGCTGACCAATGCTGCAACCCCTATGCTTATTTATCGTCGGTCTGCTGTTCGTTGCGGAAGAGAAGGTTCTTTTACTTGCAAATTCCATTGTACACCTCACGGTACCTCGGTTTTACTTCTCATCCGAAAGAAGGCGCCTCAGGGTCTCTCTTTCTCTCGCCGGGAAGCAGAGCCAACCCACCTGGGTCCAGTATCGAAACTAGAACTGCTGACGCAGTTACCGAGCGTGCTAGCCACTGCACCACCTGAGTCAAGAATTGTCTGCCTTTCCATTCTTACTGTTCCATACCCGCATCCCCCATGAACCTCCTCATATCCCAGCCTATCCTTGCCTACATGGCCATTAAAGTCCCCACAACCAGCCTTACTTGAATATCCTGTGAGTGCACCAACTCATTCAAGTCCTTCCGGAAACCCACCTTAGTGGGATCATCAAGACCAGCTTGAGGGTCATACGCACTGATGAAGTGGAGCACTGCTCCCCGCCAAACTACAGTAACTAACATTAGGCTACTATTTATTCTTTTAACTAGGGTGACCCCTTGCTGCAGCTCACTATTCAATACTATTCCTACCCCGTTTCGTCCCCCTTCACTAGCAACATACTCCGAGTCTACTTGCGATCCTAGTTATTCCTTCACTAGTTACGGGAGCGGCGAATTGCGTTTGACACACCGGTTCTGGTCTGATCATTGAAGTTAAACAGCGCAATCGCAGCTAGTACTGACATGGGTGGCCACTTGGGAAAACTGGGTACTGCTGATACCCAAAAATCGTCCCGTTAGTGTAGTGTCTGTGCATAAGAACTATGCTGTGGACAGGGCTGTAATGACCTTTGTAGGTGAAGGGCCCTAAAGCACCAATAAACAACAACAATCCCCTACTTACTCCCCATTTATTCATGTGGACGGAGATTTATGACCGGTCCTCACCGCAGTGACTATTTTATTTCATCGTAACGGCAACCACGATTGTTTTTATTTAATTAATTAGTTATTAATAGGTTAGTCAGCTAACTTGGTCCATCTTTGTTGTTTTTATTTCATCATTGTCTTGTTGGTTGTTGTTGTTTTGAGGGAATGAGAGTAAGGGCCACACTCTCTCCTCTCTGTTTCTGGCAGTTAGGGCGCACAAAACCCTTCGTAGCTTACTGTGCAGTGGTCGTTCATAATTAATGTATATATATCTTTCTCAAGTTGTTGTTATCAAAGTGTGCATGGGAGACAGATCTTAGAGATCCCCCCCTAACCCCGCCAACTGTTCTGCCCCCCCTCTTCCTCCTTCCCACCCAACTTTAATCCCTCTTTTTTTTCTTGCATCTCTCTCTCTCTCTCTCTGCACTTGTTTAACCTCTTTATCGTTATCGTCAACCCGTAGAGAGATGATGGGTTAACAAGGTAGTCGATATCAAGTCAGCAGATACATCACTTTTTTAATGTATTCCTCTCTCTCTCTCTGCCTCTCCCTCCTCCTTCACCTTTACTCCCTCCCCTCCCTCACCGTATTTTCTTACTGCAGAATTTTTTTTATATCATTACCCTCCTGTTATCCCCATCTTTTCATCCCTTCCCCCATCTCCCAGTTCCTATCATTCCCCATTATTTCTTACGTTTAAAAACAAATTCACGTCTAAAACAAGAGATCTTTTCTAGCTTCTTTCTTCTGCTCTTTACTCTCATCTCTCCTTTTCTCCCCTCCCCCTCACGTTTTTCAGAGCAGGGGGGAGGGAGAGGTTTTTGTTCTTAACCACACATCCTCTCATCCTGTTATACCCCCTCCCCCCCACGAATTTTATAAAAAATTCATGATCGACATTTTTTTATAGTGTGGTTCTATCTGTGTTGCACTTGAGATGATGCAACTGTGGATGCAGGAAAAAAGTCGCTTATGGAGTGGTGTCAAAGAATAACTGGAGTGCCCTCCTTGCGTCTTGTCTCCTCCTGCTCTTCCCCCTTCGGTCTGGGTGCAGCCCGCCCCCCCCCCACCTTCTACTAGGAGTGCGAGCGGCTGTATTGCGTTTGATGCACCAGTTCTCGTCTGATCACTGAAGTTAAGCAACACAACCCAAGTTAGTACTCGAATGGGTGACCGCTTGGGAACAGTTGAGTTAGGGAAAGGACCCGCCTTGGTGGCCTAGTGGGTAGCACGCTCTGTACCTGCGTCAGTAGTTTCCAGGTTCAATACTGGACCGAGGTGGGTTGACTTCTTTCGGGCGACAGAGAGAGGCCTCGAGTGCGCCTAATTTCGGATGAGAAGTAAAACCATGGTTCCGTGTGGTGTACGATGGCAGTTGCACGTAAAATAACCCATCTAGTGCTAACCCCTTTTTCCGGTTATGTGAGGGTCAGTTACTTATTTGTGAAGGGAGTGCACCGGAGAATTTTTGATGTATTAGGCTGCCGTTCTACTGCAGTGGCGTCACTACGGGGGTGCGGGCCGCACCGGGTGACACCACTCGCACAATGACAAATGGGGGTTACACCAAAGCCGAAGAAGCGGCTTTTTTTCGGGAGAGGGGGTGACGCCAACCCTATCGACGCCACTACGTTCTAATACGGCAATCGATGGTTATTTAATCTTCCGTCCACAAGGTGGGGTCTCGGCAAACCCCAGACCTACAAAATTATGTCTACACATGTTAAGCATGAAGTTAAGCAGCGCACACCCACATCAATACCAACTTGGGTGGTTGGTGAAGAACGTTGGGTGCTGCAAATTAACCCTCATCCTCGTCCTCTCACCTACCTCCTCATCTCCCATGGGCAGCCTCCTAAGGGGTTGACCTGTTATGGCTGCCTGACTTACACCCCAACCCACAAATAACATGTACCACTTTCTCCAATCTTAACCAACCTTTGAGTACCTTTACCTATCTAGGGAAGTTGGCAGGTCTCCTAAGTAATTGGCATATTTTATTTCTGGTTAAGCAATGCAACCCAAGTTAGTACCAACATGGTTGGCTGGTGAGAACCACTGGTTACTAAGACAGAAATGGGAGCAGGATGTCCATAAGGATATGGTAGTGTCTGGGGTGGATGGGGACCTGGTGGGAGTTAGGCAAGAGTGGAGGACTAGACCCTGCAGATCCAACCCTGTCGTAGGTGGGATAAGGTTATGGTGATGATGATGTTTCCAGATTATTTTTATTGCTTAACCTTTATATGGATGGTATTTAATTAAGTATCCATAATAATGCCCTTAATCTGAATATTTAAGCCTTGAAAATCAAAGAGTCTTTTTGGGGTAATGACAGACCCCACCTTGTAGTGTGTGCCAGAAATCGTTACCTTGTATCCGGAAGGTTAACCTCGACCTATATTCATTCCCCTTCTCGGGGCAATTTCTTTTAAGGGCGTCAAGGAGCGAGCTTTTACTTTCCGTGATTTTTTGTCTTACACGTCCAATGCGACAATGAGGCTTCCCTCTCGCCCTCTCGCTCGCTAAGGGAGCCATAGATATCTGCTTCGGCCAGGATCGACCCTGCATGCGTGAAGCTCCTCGAAACAAGCGAGCGGCGAGTTGCGTTGGACACACCAGTTCTCGTCTGATCACTGAAGTTAAGCAACGCAAGCCCAGTTAGTACTGACATGGGTGGTCGCTCGGGAAAGCTGGGTACTGCTAATACCCAATAATCGTCGCATTGGTGTAGTGTCTGTGCAGTATATGCATCAGAACTATGCAGTGGACGGGTCTCTAATGACCTTGTAGTTGACGGGACCTTAAACTCCAACAAACAAACAAATCGAAACAAGCACCCCGATCACCACATTGTAAAGTACGACATTCCAGAATTTATTTATTCTTGAGATTATAATAAATGCGCAGGTTCAATCCTCACTGGCGCCGACGGTTCCTGTTTGGTTTTGGAGAATTAGGGAACCTCAAGGACACGCCACCACACCCTATAATCAAACTGTTAGTTACCCCTTTCGCGAAGAAACCTACAGAGCCTTTTAGCTGCTATTTACGTTACAGGTGTTGCAATATTGTTTTTATTACCCGATGTTTTTTAAAAAAAAAAATGATTATTATTATTTTGGTGATGGAGTGAGGCTGGTTTAATACCCGCATTGGTGGCGCAGTGGGTAGCAAGCTCAGTAACTGCGTCTGTAGTGCTAGGTTCGATACTAGACCAAGGTGGGTTGGTTTCTTTCGGGTGAGAGAGAGAGAGAGGCCCCGAATGCGCATTCTTTCGGATGAGGCCCGTGTGGTGTACGATGGCAGTTGCACGTTAAAGAACCCTCTCTATTATGCAACGGGTAGACGAGGCAAAATTTCTAGGTGTACGAGCTCGCCCCCACCCCATGGCGTCGGTGGAATACCCCAGCGAACAGTAGACCGACGATAAAGAAGCATTGGGGTTGCAGCTTTGGTGGGCAATCGGCTGTGGAAAAACACTGTCCACTATATCGTCCTTGTGTCCATTCAGAGGAACAAGATGGGTGCCCGACCCTGCCATAGGCGGGAAAAGGGTTAGAAGTTGCTTTTTTTTTGTTGTTGTTGGAGTCAGGCTGATTTCGAGTGTCGTAATCTCTACCAGAATTGTGTCTTTATCGATAAAAATAGGGTTAGATTGAAAAAAAAGGCGATAAGGATGTTGTTACGTGTAAATGATTAGATGCGGGGCATTGAGGGAGAAGTGAGATAATACGCTGTTATTATTGGGAGTTTGACGGTGAGGTGAATCGGATTTGAACTCGCGGCGGCTCGTCGTCATTGACGTAATTGGATTGCACGTGTTCGATGCATCGTGTGCGTGTGTTTGTGTGTTGCCATGGTAATCTCTTTTTTTTTGTTCTACTGTCGTCGACACGAGACTATTTGGAATGTCAAGAGCGCCATTATTAAGTTTCCTTGATTCCTTCTATCCTGCGCTGTACTTTGATTCTTTTGTACTTGATCGTGGCTTTCGTGTGAATCGGTGAGTCCGTTAGGTGCGCTTTTGTAATTCGTGAATGAATTGAGTGATTGAACAACTACTACTACTACGACGACGACTACTACTACTATTATTACTACTTCTACTGTTGGTGAGTTCGCTACCGTGTTCTCTCGCTCCTACCCCAGCTCGTCTTAATCTTCCCATCTACCTCTTTTCTCCCCCTCCCCTCTCCAAAATACCAAACAATGGCTTCTTACTCGGTTGGTTTTAAGCCTTTTTGCTCATAAAATGCATCTGTGATAAGATATAAAAATGAATTTAATAGCTATCTTACACCTCTTTTATCGTTTTTAAACCCTGCTAGGGGTGAAGAATAATATATTACTTCCACAGATAACACTACTCTCTCATTATCCAAGGAGGTATTTTTTTATTTTTATTTTGCCGCCATTACTAGTAGTGGCTTTGTTTTGCTCGCTTTCCCTACTCGTCTGGATGTGCAACTCCCCGACACTATGGTGGAAGAAGGTTCGATTCCTACGAATGTGGTGGTCTCTGTTAATATCCGAAATGGACTGACGCTATTCGGGCTATGTTGTCTCTCTTATCGATTGTGAAGGTCATTTATGGCGTGGTTATATCCTTCGTTCGCGACTTCAACTTCCGGCAGTTGGGATATTTCGTTTGTGGAAGGAGAAAAAAAATGCTCTGTAGTCCTCTCCTGGATTCGATCTCACAGTCTTGATTTGACAACACATTTGCATTATTACATGATGATGGTGGTGGTAGACAGCCACTGCGCATGTCTCTGGCGAATGTTTTTGGTGAGCGGCGAGCACGGATTTTTGATGGTTGACCGACTCTAAACGCCATTTGACGTCATTTGCAGTTGCTTGGTGTGACGTGGTGTGTGTGAGAGAGAAATTGTAAGAAAAGTGTTTTATTAATAATTTTGTTGTTGGTGAAATTTTAATTAATTGATTAGGGGAGGGCGTCTCATCGGTTACTAAGGATTTTTTTATTTTAATCTATTCATCATAGTGTATCTTAGTAATGGCCTTGAAATAAATAACGGAGATAAAGTGTTGTCCCTCCTACCCTTCCCACAACAATATCATACTGATAAATAATTATATCACCGTAGATTTTTCTTTGGAATTGCTGAAACTGTGTCATATGACCTCTGACCTTTTATCACGTTCCTACCCCTGCTACCGTATACCTAGGATTTTGTTGTTGTTGTACCTTGCACTGGCGCAGGACTGGGAGCGGTGAATTGCGTTGGACACACCAGTTCTCGTCTGATCATTGAAGTTAAGCAGCGAAATTCCAGTTTGTTTGTTTGTTGGTGTTTTAGAGCCCTTCAACTACAAGGTCATTTAGAGCCCCGTCCACAGTGTAGTTCTAATGCAAAGAATGCACAGACATTACACTAATGTGACGATTTTTGGGTATTAGCAGTACCCAGTTTTCCCAAGCGGCCACCCATGTCAGTACTAGCTGGGGTTGCGTTGCTTAACTTCAGTGATCGGACGAGAACTGGTGTGTCCAACGCAATTCACCGCTCCCGCGAAATTCCAGCTAGTACTGGCATGGGCGGCCGCTTGAGAAAACTAGGTACCGCTAATATCCAAAAATCGTCGCATTAGTGTAGTGTCTGTGCAGTTTCTGCATCAGAACTACACAGTGGACGGGGCTCTAATGACCTTGTAGTTGAAGGGCCCTGAAAAACCAACAAACAAACAACAAGGCGCCGGACTTGTGTGAGTCAGTAGTGTTGCTAGGGTTATTTTCTGGAATTTACAGCGTTACACTAGCAGGGCCTCGAACCGTTATTTTTGCTGGGACAAAACCATCCGGAACCGAACTGATATAGGCCTACAGTATTTTTAAAATTGAACCGGAACGAATACCGAAACGGAAAACTAACAGTTCGAAGCCCTGGTTACGCTCGTCTAAGGTTTCTTAATGTGGTTTAGGCCCTTGAACTATTAATACAATGGTCATTAGAGCCCCGTCCACTTCGTCGTTCTACTGCAGAGTCTGCACAGACACTACGCTGTTACGACGATTTTGGGGTATTAGCAGTACTCAGTGTTTCCAAACGGTCACTCATGCCAATACTAGCTGGGGCTGTGTTGCTTAACTTCAGTTTTTAGACGAGAACTAGTGAGTCCAACGCAATGCAGCCGCTCCCCGGGTGGGTGACTCGATCCTAGCTCGGTGGCTCAGAGGTAGCAGGTTCGGTACTGGATGGAGGTGAGTTGGTTTTTTTTTTCGGACGAGAGCGAGAGTGAGAGAGAGGGGGGTGTCCTGAGTGCGCCATCCGTCGGATAGGAAGTGTGGTTGTGTGTTGGACGTCATTTGCACGTGAATGAACCCACTCCACATGCAACGAGTAGATCGGCACAAAAATCCCTGGTGCTGGAGCCCGTCCCTTGGCGTCGGTGAAGGACTGGTGTCCCGTTGAAGAAAAATAGGCTAACGATAAATAAGCATAGGGGGTTGCAGTATTTAAGTCGGCAACCGGTTGCCTAAAAGTACCGTCCAACCGGTCGCCCATGTATCAATAGATACCCAATCCTGCCATAGGCGCCCACCTCTCAGTTTTGACAGCTATTTCATGACAGATGGCAAACCCCTACTACCGCCAGGTGAGTAGGCGGACTGCATGCTGCCCTTTATCACCGACTGTGACCCTCACTGGTGGAGTACTCCGAGTTTTTTTTTCGTACGTACTTGGATTCTGGTTCGATGCTGGCTTGTTTTCCGAGTGGGTTTGTTTGTTTCGTTGGTGTTTTAGGGCCCTTCAACTACAATGGTCATTCGAGCCCATTCCGAGTGGGGGAAAAAGGAAAGTTGACTGGAGGTCACTTCAAGGAGGGGGTGGGGCGCCAACGTAGATAGAAACTCAGTCGACGCTACGAATTCCATTGAATATAAACGTCACATTTGGTCCTCTAATGAGGACAATTCATAAAATGCGGAATTTTCGGTTTTCGCCTTCATTTCTAGCATTTTGGGATTACCCCTAACATTTGGCATTGGTTTTTATTTTTGTACCGGTGTTCTTCATCATCTTGAAACGCATCTTGGATGGGGAAAAAATCCAAAAAAAACCGTGGTGCCGTGTGGGATGAGTACGTCGTCCTCACTGTACGAAAAAGAGACCATTAAGAGCCGCCCTAGGTGTTCACCCTCCTCACTTTGGCGTCGGTAAATCCCGTTGCATGGAGGGAACCTTCCATGATGGACATTAGTCCGATGTGTCCATTTGTATGACGCGCTTGAGTGTCACGAAGAACGAAAAAAGGATCCCGAGTTGGAATCTGCGATGACCCGCCGCGGTGGTGTAGTGGTTAGCACGCTCGGCAATTGCGTCAGTAGTTCGATACTGGACCGAGGTGGGTCGGCTTCTTTCGGGCGAGAGAGAGAGAGAGGCTGCGAGTGTGCCTTCTTTCGGATGAGAAGTAAAACCGAGGTCCCGTGTGGGTGTACGATGGCACTTGCACGTAAAAGAACCCTCTCTGCTATGCATCGGGTAGATGAAGCAAAAAATTTCTAGGTGTAGGAGCTCGCCCCCTGACGTCGGTAGCATTCCCCAACGAAGACTAGACCGACGATAAATAAGCGTAAGGGTACTGCTTTGGCCTGCAACCGGCTGCAGAAAAAAAACTATGACCAATATAT
>JAAFCE010001036.1:7709074-7744079 GCA_013389805.1 Trigoniulus corallinus
TCGTCAATTGTCCCATAAACAGTATGATGCCTTGCTTGTGCTTCAAGTGTTGTCTGTTAGAGGTGGCCATACCCCCTATTAGCCTCATTTTCGGCACCATTGTTCGTTTCTTTGGTGTTTTAGGGCCCTTCAACTACAATGGTCGTTAGATCCCCGTCCACTGCATAGTTCTGATGCAGAGACTGCACGGACACTGCACTAATGCGACGATTTTTGGATATTAGCGGTACCCAGTTTTCCCAAGCGGACCACCCATGTCAGTACTACCTGGGGTTGCGTTGCTGAACTTCAGTGATCAGACGAGAACTGGTGTGTCCAACGCAATGCAGCCGCTCCTGTGTCAGTTCTGGACATTCCTGCCCTCGTGTGAATGACTCATGATTTTGCAATGGTGTTTTCCATGTTGGAGGGCATAAGTTGCTGTTGGCCATTACTCTGGCTCCGTACCAAAATTTACTTGTTTGTTGGCTTGCTGGTGTTTTAGGGCCCTTCAACTACAAGGTCATTGGAGCCCCGTCCACAGCATAGTTCTTATGCAGAGACTGCACAGACACTACACTAATGTGACGATTTTTGGGTATTAGCGGTACCCAGTTTTCCCAAGCGGCCACCCCATGTCAGTACTAGCTGGGGTTGCGCTGCTTAACTTCAGTGATCAGATTCAGTGCTCTTAATTTTGAACATTAGTTTAGTTAGCTATGGTTACGTCTGTTAACTAGATCTACTGTTAACACAGAAGTGTGACAGTGACTGTCGGATAAGTCAGTTGTTTAACAGAAGCTATCGTGTCAGTAACATTCACGTCATATTATCATGTGTAAACCCACCCATGTTTATTTATTAATATCTCCGACTACTACTCTCCTCAAGGACATGTGAGATTTTTTAATGCGCCAAAATGTGGGGGGACACCCTGTATTCTGCTGGTCACGTGGCTATCAGCCTCCTGTTCTTCCCTTTCTCTCTCTCTCTTCCCCCCTCTATCATTTAAACTGCACAAATATGTTATGATAAAGGGTCCGGGGTTGCTTGTATCTCATCTTCGGTCCTTGACACATTTTTGTTTCAGTTTGATGTTATTTTTCTGAGCACCAGAATTTCAAAGTACGTAGGTTCGCCTCCTTGACTGAGGTCAGTAATTTTCAGTTTGATAAAGGAAAAGACCCTTTTGGCGTTTTTTTTGTAAAATAGGACGTAAAAGGAGGGAGTTGTTAGATGACTAGGTGCAGGTTTTTGACGGTGGACTTATGTTTAAGGTCCTTTTGTCGCCACTGGGTGGCAGACTAAACGGGCTGCTGCTGGTAATTTTGCCGCTCTGCAAGTATATTTTTCCTTGACCCACCTCGGCGGTGCAGGAGGTGGCGTGCTCGATTACTACCACGTTAGTGGTTCCAGATTTCAGACTGGGCCGAGGTCAGTTGGCTTCTTTCGGGTGAGGGAAAGAGGCGCCTCGAGTCCACCTTCCTGCGGATGAGAAGTAAAACCAAGGTCCTGTGTAGTGTATGATGTCATTTGCACGTACAGGAATTGCCCAGGTGTAGGAGCTCGCCGCCCTGATGTCGGTCGACTACCCCAACGAACAGTTGGAGTACTCATAAATGAGCATAAGGGTTACAGCTTTGGTCGGCAGCCGGCTGCGAAAAAGTATCATCCAATAGATCCCCGTGTGTACATCCGGCGGAAGGAGCACTTAAATTCCTCCCTCCTCGCCTCTCTCGTGTGCGAAAGAAAACTGCTCGCTTCAGTCAGGATCGAACCTGCGACCCAAGATCCAAGCATGCTACTGACAGAATTCATGGGGGGGGGGCGATGTGCGGAGTATGTGAGAGGAAATCGTTTGTCCATGTTTCATGTCGAACAATTTGTTATGTTTGTTTTGACCAAGACAAGCTCCACCGCTGCCCCATTTAACGATTAAGAAGTACCTAACCCTTTAATGTAGATAGGCGCAACTTCTTTAACCCTACAAATGTCCATTTGTTGTCAAACTATTACAGAGTTCACATTACATACATTCCATTCTTATGACTGCCCAATACTCCCGAGGTAATGGTCACTTGACATTGGCCACGCTATTTGCCTGTCTCAACATTATCTCACGTATTTTAACTCCTGTACCCTTCTGTCCCCTGCAAAGCACCTCACGCTCCTGATCACATTCCTACTCCCAAAACATAGTCATGTTCTATACTCTGCCCCCTCTCTGAAGTCGCACTCATCTGCAAATGGGATGCATTGCAACATTTATTACCCTGCTGTATTCCATTGTTGAAGTGGAAGCCGATCACATTTCCCAAATGTAGTCCTAACCCTCTTTATGGATCCATCATACAGTATATGTTGTAATTCAACATCATTAACCCTTTTCTGGCCAATGGCAGGGCATGGTCCGCATTTTTGTCCCATTCTGACACGAGCGATCCTCTTTACGATCCTTGTTACGCAGCCGGCTGACAACTTAGTGCTGCAGCCCCTGTGCTTATTTATCGTCAGACTATTTTGTTTCGTTGGGGCACTTTCTCTCCGCCTGCACCAGGGGCGAACTCCACCACCCGGAAATTTTGCCGACTCACACGTATATTTTATTCCGTTTCTCATGGGCCCCTCACGGGATCATGACTTTACTTTCCGCTTGACAGAAGGTGCCTTGAGGACCTCCCTCTCTCGCACGAAGGAAGCCACTCGCTTCGACCTAGGGTCGATCCTGCAATCATTTCTCTTTCCTCTTTTTAGTCTTCTCATAGACTGATTGTAGGGCCAATGCAGTAGAAGTAATAAAGTTGGACTGGCAAGGCTAACGGACTGGGAATTACAGAGTTGCTAGTTCAGAAAGGACCTAGAAGTGCCCTTTGTCTGAATTGCACGTATTTGGTGAATACTCTGACGACTCAGGACTTTGCATCCTTTTTAGGACGTTTGAGTTAAGGAGTGTGAGAGAAAAGGCGTTTTGAGGGTAGACATTTCTTATAAATGTAGGTCAGGTCATTGGTCTGAGGTAGGACAAAAGAGGGAACAAAAATGGTCCTATGTTAGCGCAGGTAAATGAAATTAGCGTAAACAAGGGGACCTTTCGCGAATCTATGCAACGTGATGATAATAACACTGCTCTTCCTTTTACCGTATTTATTTAGAAATTATTTGACTTTTATTTGCCGTTGCTTTGTTTATATGTGTATGTTTATAAATGCGACTTTTGACGCGAATTGCCCTTGTCGATCACCCCCCACCCACCCATTCATCGCTCCCGTCCGTCCCTTTCACCCTTGTTTACTAATTTTCGTCAATACGATATCGCACTTTTGACTGATTCTGTCCAATTCGAGTGTGTTCAAGGTTCGTGGGTGACTCTGGCGGGCTACTACGTCTTTTAAATTTCCTATCTGGCAGAAGGCCGCCTGCGTCAAAGAAAACCAGCTCTACCAGGGAGGCGAACCTGCGTCAGAGCACTTTAGTTCCTTACACAGTCGTCTTATGGTAATTACAAGATTTGACAATGATCACGTGACTTCAGAGTTCTATTCGAATGTTCTGACACGCACGCGCGCGCGTTCGAAAATTTTGAATTTGAAATTAAAACGAACGTTAAAATGGCGGATGTGGAAGTATTACCGTTAGCTAAATGACAAACTGAAATTTCTTTTTTTGATTCTCGTAAACGCTAAAATGATAAAAAGGACAATGTCACGATGAAGTTGTTCGTTCCAGGATTCAAAACATTTCAATCATATTCTTTTTGAACTTACGCCATTTATTATAGCAGTTGAATTTGTGAAAATGAATGTTCGATGCGTTGTTAGTGTATGCGTATGAGATACTAAGACTAGAATGACGTGAGTTCGCTGTCAAGAAAGTTCTATTTCTACTTATGGATAAAAAAAAAAATAACGAGTTAGTAATTCGTAGGATTTGCATCTTTGAGAAGAATCTCTGACTCGACAAAGGGCTTATCAACAAAAAAAAAAAAGAGATGCATGCCCTTTGCTCTTCCCTCATCCCTACCGCCCTCCCAATGCCTGGTAAGTCTCCTTGTTGATGCAGTTAATTATGTAGGAGAAATTGGATCGTCGTTCATCTTGTCTTTTATTTAAAAATGTCGATGAAAAGATGAAAATAGATCAAAAAGGGTCCTTTATTCGTTTTAGGCATAAATAAAGATGTGTTTAGTTAGGTCGCTTGTATGTGTGTGCCATGTTGCATGGTGTGTTGTGTATGCTAGGCAAGCGTACAAATTCCCGTTTCGTAGACTTGTTTACGTTGCGAATATTCGCAACGCTGGTTCGATTCCCGTGTGGTGTAAACCCCTCCTCTGGTCGGACGTTGGCTCCTCTTATTGGACTTAATGCGGTGGGCATCCCTTTCTACTACTACTACTACTACTACTTTTCAAAGTAAATATTTTGTAAAGTTGTCGTTAGCCAATGAGAAGCTTACAATTGGGTAGTTTGCGAGATGCGTGTATCCAATAATGGATTTCTCTTGCCTTCCCTTTCTGCTCGCCCTCCTTCCCCTTGAAATTTCAAAATCGATACTACATACGAATTTTTTTTTTACTGCGACACCTCCCTAGACTATTGGACCTCCTACGTGCCCCCCCTCCTCTCTCCATCTCTCTTCCGCCCCAAGTTTTCATCCGTTCATATTCATATCTGGCGTTATTGCTCTGCTTTTTCAGCATCTCGAGTCCCTAATGTAGTAAGGTCCTTCTTCTTGATGAATTTCGATTTATTTATCTCGGTTATATTGGGTAGGTTCGCAAATTACTGTCACCACCACCACCACCTCTACCATCATCTATGTTGCAGGTGTATAATGTATCTCATCTATCTGATAATGCCAATTAATCAAGCTGCTGCTATATACCACCTTTTCACCTAATCCCTATACCTCATTAAGGGACCTTTTCCGCATCCTGGTACCCATCGACCAAGTCCCCCTGTTGAACCTATCCGCGTGTTTTATTTTGAGGTGGTCAATGCCAACTGTCCGGGGGCGGCGAATTGCGTTGGACACACCAGTTCTCGTCTGATCTCTGAAGTTAAGCAGCGCAACCCCAGCTAGTACTGACATGGGTGGCCGCTTAGGTAAGTAGTGGCCGCTTAGCTAGTATCCAAAAATCGTCTCATTAGTGTAGTGTCTGTACAGTCTCTGCATAAGAACTATGCCGTGGACTGGGTTCCAATGACTTCGTAGTTGAAGGGCCCTAAAACACCAACAAACAAACAAGTAAACCTTGGTACGGAGCCAGAGTAACGGCCAACAGCAACTTATGTCCTCCAACGTGGTAAATACCATTGCAAAATCATGGGTCATTCACACGAGGGCAGGAATGTCCAGAACTGACACAGGAGCGGCTGTATTGCGTTGGACACACCAGTTCTCGTCTGAACACTGAAGTTCAGCAACGCAACCCCAGTTAGTACTGACATGGGTGGCCCGCTTGGGAAAACTGAGTACCGCTAATATCCAAAAATCGTCGCATTAGTGTAGTGTCCGTGCAGTCTCTACATTAGAACTACAAGTGGACGGGGCTCTAATGACCTTTGCAGTTGAAGGTCCCTAAAACATCAACAAACAAACAAACAAGCCAACTGTCCGATGATTATCCACCCCCTGTTCACCATTCCAAATGCATATGCAATATAGCTGCAGGCTCTGTAGCATGAGGTACTGACCCCGAGGCTTTCATTTTAGGTAGTGGGACACTGCCGTTGTAAGACCATTGGTGTTTTTTTGTCTTTGGACCTAAAGGCATGTTTTATTTACTACATTGTGTATCAAAAACGTCTAATTGGTAAATTTTTTTTTCAGGCAAGGGTCATGCCTTTGTTGGCTGGTGGATGGTCAGTTGAGTGGACGACAGGGTGAACGGGTTAACGGGATTCTACGGCGAAGGTAAGGCACCATTATTAATTTCTTTTTATTGGGCCCTAATTCCAGTACAAAAAAAGAGATACAGTAAATGGGCTGAATTGAATAGGGACAGATCTCATTGTAGAAATTATGCTGTACTGTATTTTGTCTGATTGGGGTTTCCGGATTTCCGAGTAAATCGGGAAATGAGAATGCTTGAATATTCTCTTTTTGTTTTCAAAATGGCGGCTGACTGGAAACCGCGCCATGGTGGTCGAGCCCAGGAAGAATTTTTGGAATGGTGTAGGTGTTGGAGTGACATGCAGCCCGGGGGAGTTTTACCTGTTGGAAAAAAAAAATTTGGCCCGTGGCTGAAGTGAGCTTGACACCCTGTGGTTTATAAGGGTACGCGCGAAAATATCCTATTTGTAGTAGTAGTAAGGGCATTTCGTGTTATTGTCACGTGAACAGAGGGACCTTTACTAGAAAGAAAGAAAGCCCTACTACTGTATTATTTTGGCGGTGGGTGTTTTAAGCGGGGGAGGGGTAAAAATATGGCGTTCGCGCACCTGCTCTGATGAGGTGAAGGTAGGAAAAGAGAGATAGTTATTGAATGATCGATATTAATAATATTTATCCCCTACCCTCGTTTCTATTCACTGCTGTTGTGTTGTTTTTAGAGGGTGGTTGGTAGTGGCGGTGGTGGTGATACGTGTCTTGTTTTTATTCAGGTCTTGTCGAGCGTAACATTTGATTTCCTGTTTTTGCCTTGTATCACGTGATTACAGAAGTGTCCTAAGTGCCCTAACCACAATTGTACGTTGCTTGAGTCATCCAATTTTTGTTCTGGACTGGTCCTTTTCACCTGTGCAAAATAAAACCGCTTCTTTCGTAACCGTTACTTGGGTACCTATTTGTATTAATTAGTTCGGACGTCGGAGTTGCCGACCTCACTGAAATGGATGAATTTGGGTTCAAATCCGACGCCGCGGTGGCGTAGTGGTTAGCACGCTCGGCAACTGCGTCATTAGTACTACGTTCGATACTGGACCGAGGTGGGTTGGCTTCTTTCGGGCGAGAGAGAGAGAGAGGTCGCGAGTGTGCCTTCTTTCGGATGAGAAGTAAAACCGAGGTCCCGTGTGGGTGTACGATGGCACTTGCACGTAAAAGAACCCTCTCTACTACGCAACGGGTAGATGAGGCAAAATTTCCAGGTGTAGGAGCTCGCCCTCTGGCGTCGGTAGCGTTCCCCAACGAACACTAGACCGACGATAAATAAGCGTAGGGGTGCAGCTTTGGCCGGCAACCGGCTGCAGAACAACTACGACCAATATACCGCCCTGTGTCCATTCAGAGGGACAAGACGGGTACCCGACCCTGCCATAGGCGGGAAAAGGGTTAGGAGTTGCTTTTGGAGTTACTAAAGACTAATAGTTTTAGTACTGTTGAAATGATACTGAACGTATGGGGATGGGCCGTATTTTATGACGACCCGACCGAAAGTATAGGTAAGCATGTCTTGATGAGGAAATCGACGTACCCGAGTATCGGCCCGGGGTAAGTTTCTTCTCAACACTCCCTCCCTACTCATCTTCCGGTGAGAAAAAAAAAGAGACATGATTTGGACTACTGCGGGCTTGAACCTGTACTTTGAATTCAATAGGCCAAACGATATCAGCTGATCCGCCAAAGCCGACTTCGGCTTGTTATTTGATCAAAGCAACTCCTAACCCTTTTCCCGCCTATGGCAGGGTCTGGTACCCATTTTGTCCCTCCGAATGGACACAAGGGTGAACTATTGGACAGTGTTTTTTTCGCAGCCGGTTGCCGACCAAAGCTGCACCCCTACGCTTATTTATCGTCGGTCTAGTGTTCGGTGGGGAATGCTACCGACGCCAGAGGGTGAGCTCCTACACCTGGAATTTTTTTTCTAGGGACTTTATTTCTCAGCCGAAGATAGGCGCACTCGGGGTCGTCCTCTCTTTCGCCGGAAAGAAGCCAACCCACCTCGGTCCAGTATCGAACCTAGAACCACTGATGCAGTTACCAAGCACGCTCCCCACTGCGCCACCGAGGCGGGATCGGCTTGTTATTTGATCGCATTACGAATAGTGGATGTCGTTTCGACTTGTTGCTTAGGAGACAATTTTAACTCCTACTTATTACGGTTATCATTACGATTATTATTACATATTATTATTACTATTAATATTTTTATGAAAGAGGTCTGCCCATATTCCCCCACTCCTCTTCCCCTTCCCCCCTTCTTTTTTTTCCGTGTCGTGAGAAAGGATATTCACTGTGTACGTTGCCTTAGCGACATTTGTAGTTGTGTCGCATCATTTTCACTACCACTCCTTTCAATACTTAATTTAGCTCTCCATCCCCCCTCCCTCCTTTTTTTTTTGTTACTTGTGCTTACTGACCCTCTTCTCTGTGTGAACCCTAATATATAAGGGTTCATATAGAAGACAATATCGTCATTGTACCCTTATCCCTCCTGTGGCAGGGTCGCGAATGCGGGTTCTAGCCCTCCACCATGTCCCCGTCTACCCCACACAGTGCCATATCCCTACGAACAACCTGCCCCCATGTCTGCTTCGGTCTCCCCCTACCCCGGGTGCTTCCAACCACCTGCATTCCTGGAATGGACCAAACAAGCTCCTCCTCCCCTCTACGCATTACGTGTCCATACCACCTCAGTCTACTCTCCCTCATCATTACACTGTGGTCACGAGAGTGGCAAATTGCGTTGGACACACCAGTTCTCGTCTGATCACTGAAGTTAAGCAACGCAACCCCAGCTAGTACTAACATGGGTGGTCGCTTGAGAAAACTTGGGTACTGCTAATACCCAAAAATCGTCACATTAATGTAGTGTCTGTGCTGTCTCTGCATTAGAACTATGCGGTGGACGGGTCCTAAAACGCCAACAAACAAACAACACTGTGGTCATCATCATCATCATCACACCCTTATCCCGCCTATGGCAGGGTCGGGTCTGTGGGTTGTAATCCTCCACTCCCGTCTATCCCCAACCAGGCTTTCATCCACTCCGTATGCAATCATGTCCCTCTGTTCAGGCTGCTCCCTGCTCCTGATGCCACCAACCACCTGGTGTCTCATAATACACCGCGTAAGCTCCTCCTCCCCCTTCTCATCACATGCCCATACCACCTAAACCTATTTTCGCTCATCTTCTCCGTGATGTCTTCCACCCCCAAGCTGCCTCTAACGTACTCGTTGCGGACTCTGTCAGCACGCGACACCCCAAATCTTGTAACGCAGTATTTGCGTCTCGTGATTCCTCCTCACTGACCTAAAACACCAACAAACAACACTGTGGTCACTATGAAAAAACTTTTGTCAATCCCTTATTCAATGATTGTCCGATGTTATGCTGTTTGTGGCCGACCCTACATCGTTAAATAATCGGTGTTAAGAGCAACCATTATATAATATTTGATATTTTTTAAACCCCTTCTCTCCCCTTCTCCTTTTATTGGGAGCATGTGAAACTGGCTTTTTAAAGTCTCTATTTATATCGTCCATTAAATAATCCATTAAAAAAAGGGAGAGAAGAAATTGTAATAACCGCGCATGCGTGGAAACTGAACTTGAGTTGACTATGTATTGGTATTTATCCATGGGCCTGCCTCTGCTGCCAAGACCATTCGGTACCAACACCCAGAGGGAGCGGCGAGTTGCGTTGGACACAGCAGTTCTCGTCTGATCACTGAAGTTAAGCAACGCAACCCCAGCTAGTACTGACGTGGGTGGCCGCTTGGGAAAACTGGGTACCGCTAGTATCCAAAAATCGTCGCATTAGTGTAGTGTCTGTGCAGTCCCTGCATCAGAACTACACAGTGGACGGGGCTCTAATGGCCTTGTGGTTGAAGGGCCCTAAACACCAACAAACAACAACTACTTCTGGAGACCGTTTACCTAAGGCAACCAGGGATGAAGTAGGGAGAGGGATTTTTTTTGTCGTTTTGCCCCTTTTTTTGGGTCTAAAGGAGGGTTTTCACAGGTGAAGTGATGGTAGGTTTGCCTTTCATCCAACGGACAGTGTTGCTGAATTTTCTCCCTCATTCCCATTCAAAAAGAAATCACTCAGGATCGATCCTGCTAACCATGTATTTAAGTAAGTTACTTGTAGGCAATCAAATCAATCCTTTTCCCGCCTATGGCAGGATCGGGTACCCACCTAGCCCTCTGAATAGGCGCAAGGGTTAGTATGTTACGCCATCGGGTTGAGCAGCCATAACAGGCCGAACACTAAGGAGGGTGCTCGCGGGTGAGGAGGAGGGAGGTGTAGCGGATGTAGGAGAGGGGAAATTAGCAGCACCCAACGTTCTCTACCAACCACCCATGTTGGTACTAACTTGGGTTTGAGTTGCTTAACTTCAGTGATCTGACGAGGTTATGTATTGAACGGTGTTTTTCCTCAGCCGGCTGCCGACGAAAGCTGCAGCCCCTATGGTTATATATTGTCGGTGTACTGTTGGTTGGAGCACTCCACCCACCCCAAGGGGCAAGCTCCTATACCTGGAGATTTTGCCTCATCTACCCGTTGCATAGTAGAGAGGGGCTTTTTTTGCGTGCAAATGCCATCGTACACCACATGGGACCTCGGTTTTACTTCTCATTCGAAGGAAGGCGCACTCGGGGCATTTCTCTCGCCCGCCCAAAAGAAGCCAACCCACCTCGATCCAATATCGAACCTGGAATCACTGGTGCAGTAAATGGAGCCAGCTGCTACCTATCGCACCACCGAGAGGGGGTCCAATTAAGCTACTTGTTGGAGCTTTCTGAAATGGGCCACAATTTTAGGATGCAGATTGAGAGACCTGTTACGTCATAGGATATAGCTGCCTCTGAGTGTGACCAATGAGACGACATTTTTCCGAGATAGTTGGACAGTTGCTTAAACTCTTCAGTCGTTAGATTGGTTAAGTAATAGTTACTAGTCGGTATTGGTTAAAACGTCATTTCCAACTGACCAATAAAATATTTAATGGTCACTTTTTTTTTCTGGTGGGCGGAAACGGAAAGAATAGAAAGACACACACGCATGCACCCCTGGTTTCTCTCTCCTTTGCGAAGAGGTTTTGTAATTTATGATAACAACGTCGCCAGACTGACTCTTCCACTTCCCCCACCCCTCCTTTTTTTTCTTGGTGACGTCACTCACCCATACTGGTTTTTTTAATAGTTTTTTAACCCCTCTGTAATTTTTTTTGCTTCAAATTGTCGTTGGTTACGTGTTTTTACGAATGGACGATTTCAACCGGAAGGACATACGTCATCATTTAAACCTTTTATGTACGTGGACGTATATCCATTATTGATTTGTAGGAGTTTATTTATGGATGACCCCCATCGCCAGCTTGCGTGAAGTGCCCATGCGACATACGATAGTCACGTCCGTTAACGCACGCGCCATTTCTCTGTGCATAAGCAGTAACTAAGGAATGGTTCTAAAATAAAAAGAAACGTAGGGGGTGCCCTGATACCTGTGGTCCAAAATCGGGACAGTTTTTTTTTTTTTAAAAAGTAGCAGTTCTCAAGGTAACGGGTATTAATCCAACAAAGCCAATAAAACATCATATTCACACGTATTTACTATACGTTTGTGTGGTCAAGTTGCGTTGGACACACCAGTTCTCGTGAGATCACTGAAGTTAAGCAACGCAAGCCCACGTTAGTACCAACATGGGTGGTTGGTAGAGAACGTTGGGTGCTGCTAATTTCCCCCTTCTACATCCCCTACACCTACTTCCTCTTCTCCCGCGGGCAGCCTCCTAAGGGATCGGCCTGTTACGGCTGCTTGGCCTTCTCCCCAACCCGTTAATGTAACATAGACATTTACTATTAAATCACACCTTTATACCGCCTGTGGCAGGGTAGGGTCTGCGGGATTCTCCCACCAGATCCCCTTCCTCCTGCTGCCACGTCTATTTTGGTCTCCCCCTGCCCCCCCGGGTGCTTCCAACCACTTGCATTCCTGTGGACCTAACAAACTCCTCCTTCCCTCTTCGCGTTACGTGTCCATACCACCTCAATCTACTCTCCCTCATGTTTCCCGCGATGTCCCCCACCCCCAGACCGCTTCTAATGTACTCAACCCTAATTCTATCAGCTCTTTACACCCCACTCATGTTCCCCAGCATTCGCATCTCGCTTGGGAGCGGCGAGTTGCGTTGGACACACCAGTTCTCGTCTGATCACTGAAGTTAAGCAACGCAAGCCCAGTTAGTACTGACATGGGTGGTCGCTCGGGAAAGCTGGTACTGCTAATACCCAATAATCGTCACATTAGTGTAGTGTCTGTGCAGTATATGCTTTAGAACTATACAGTGGACGGGTCTCTAATGACCTCGTAGTTAACGGGACCTTAAACTCCAACAAACAACAACAACAGCATCTCGCTCACTTGTATGCTATTGACGTGGCTCTTCCTCACTGTCAAACAGGATCGATATACGTAGCATAGCGGGCTATCAATCGGCAAGCAACTCCTAACCTCTTTTTCCCCGTCTTTGGCAGGGTCAGGTATCCATTTTGCCCCTCTAAATGAACACAAGGATGATATATTGAAAAGTGTTTTTTTTTTCACAGCCGGCTACTGACCAAAGCTACAATCCCGTATGCTTATTTATCGTCGGCTTACTGCTTGTTGGGGCTATCCACCGACTCTAGGAGACAAGCTCCTACACCTAGGGAATTTTGCCACCACTACCCGTTGCATAGTCGAGAGGGTTCTTTTACGTGCAAATGCCATCGTTTAGCTTAATCAGTCGGAAGAGGTTTCTAGTACTGGGTTTATTAACTCGTTAGTTTCATCAAACAACTACTCTGTCATGAGGCAATATCTGGCAATTTCTGGTACACACTGCAAGGTGGGGGTCTGTTATGACCCCAAAAAGACTTTTTGATTTTCAAGGATGAATTATTCAGATTAAGGGCATTATGGATATTAAATTAAATACCATCCATATAAACGTTAACCAATGAAAATAATTTGGAAACATGCTGTAAAAATTCTATATTACCCAAGAAGACAAGACATCATCATCACCATACCCTTATCCCACTTATGACTGGGTCGGATCTGCAGGGTGTAGTCCTCCACTCCTGCTTATCTCCCACCAGGTCCCTATCCACCCCAGACACTATCATATCCTTATGGACATCCTGCTCCCACGTCTGCTTTAGTAATCAGTGTTTCTGACCAGCCACCCATGTCGGTACTTACTTGGGTTGCATTGCTTAACCAGAAATAAAATATGCTAATTACTTAAGAGACCTGCCAACTTCCCTAGATAGGTAAAGAAAACATCGGAGAACAGATACTCAAAGGTTGGATAAGATTGAAGAAAGTGGTACATGTGTAGGGCATAAGCGAGGGTTACACGCTCAGTCTGGCATCAGTTCAGTCCATGATCTTGATCAAGAATAGACTGATGCCAAACTGATGGATTGATGGATGACATTACACCATCAGTCTCCTCAAAAACCCTAATTGTGAAAAAGAAACGATGGATTGCAATAAGGAAAAAGCTTGTATTGCAATTATAATAGGTTTAGCAACAAGTGGCAAAAGGCAACGTTGGACCAGGGGCGGATCCATATGGGGAGCAATACAGCAATTACTCCACCCTCAATGCCCCAACTGGGGTGAAGCCATTTTTGACAAAGCAAGATACATGCATGAAGAAGATACCTTGCAAGTGAGATTTTTCATGCTAGACCTTTTCATTCTCCACCAGCACCCAGGCAACACCTTTGCCCTTTTCACCCATTCCAGCCGCTCCACCCCAACACCCACCACCCCTGACCCTCTTCCAATGTGGTGGTTCCACAACCCTTCCCTGCAGTGATCACATGCCTGACGTCCTCCACTTGATCCCCACAGCCCTCCTCTCCACCTGTGATCTTTGCCATCCTCTGTTTCTTCTCCGGTGACCCAGCTTTTGTCCAAAACTGGAGGGAGCCCTCCCACATATTGTTTCACATGTAATGTACTCGTATAAGTCTCTCTCTGGTTCCAACAGTTGTACAGGCATTGTTGCAGGCAGTGCCAGATTTAGATATTGAGAGGTCCTAGGCTATTTCAATTTTCAGGCCTTTTTCAAGCCCGTTTCTTAAGTTTTGAAGCCCGCTAAATGTTGAGACCATAGGCTTCAGCCTACTGAACATAGTGGTAAATCCAGCACTTAGTCCAAGAGACTGGGGAGGGGTTAAAACGCATGTGTCTCCAATGCTGTCCAAGCAGTGACTGACACCAGACTGATGAAAGGCGCTCACACGATCAATCTGACGTCAGTCATGCAGAGACTGACGAAAATTATCAAAACATTTAAAAATCCGTCAATCCATTCCATCAGTCCGCCAGTCATCATGTTATACAATCAGTCTGGCGTCATTCTGACCACAGTCATGGACTGAACTGATGCCAGACTGAGCGTGTAACCCCCCCTATACACACAATTTTGTAGGTCTGGGGTCTGCCGAGACCTCACCTTGTGGACGGAAGGTTAGTCAAGCTGTGCAAACAAATTTTTTTTATCGAACGTCCATCTTGATTATCCTAATATTTTACAAAAGTTCAGAACGATATCAGGTTTGGAACCTGAATTTCAGGACAATATCAGGATGGGAACTCGAATTTCAGGACAAAATCACAATAGTTTTAGACTAAATCAGGACAAGTTTCTAACAAAAAAAAAATATCAGGATAATCCTGGTAAAATCAGGCACCTTAATCAGGTGCCCATTGTGTTGTAACGTCTCATAACGTCAACCCTCCATTGAGGTTAAACTTTATAGGGCCTATGCCCGTTGCTTTGTACTCGAAGTAGGCCTACTGCAGTTCTTACGGTAATCGGGAAGCGGAAACTACTCGTTCGACTGAATTAGCCATCTTTGCCATTTTGTTGTCGTAGAAGGGGGAGTGCATATCTTATTCGTTCCTGCATTTTGCAAGTGACGCATGCTCGGACACGCACACATAACAGGAAGAGGAAGGGGGAGGAGGGTAGGAAAGAGTTCATAAAGTGGAGGTTAAACGAAAGGTCAAGGTGATGAAGAGCCGTGAGGAGGCGCCGCGCGTGGTGTTAATAATAGTGTCTAGTATGCGTGCACACATATCCTTATGCAGAGTATGTAAATATCGAATTAGGCAAAAGGTAGAGGAGGGCGGCTGAGGTTCTTTTTTTTCAATTCGTTGGTGACGTCTGTGGCGGCGCTAACGTTATCGGCAGACCCTCTCTTTCCCGTCCCCCTTCCCAAAAAAAAAAAGAGTTGAAAGCAAAGGGTGGAAGGTAAGAGCAACCAACATCTTTTGTTGTAGTTATATGGTTTGTGGTTTTGTTTCGTGTTGACAGGAGAGCGTGTATTGTCCGAAAAAAAAAGGGATGGGGAAGGTATATGTTCTTCCTCTACCTGCCCCCTTTGCATGTCACCTCTTATTACTTCCTCACCCATCACCGTTATTAATAGTTGTCCTTCCGCCAAAATTTATCAACCCTTTAACAAAGAGCTGAGGAAGGCCGGCAAGGCGTTACGGATTCCCCCCCCCCCTCCCCGCTCTTCACGTGGCAGAAGACCGGACATCTCAAGATATTTCTGTACTTTTCAACCCCCTCCTCCACCTTTTCTTCCTCCACCTCTTCTGTCAAATTTAAATATATGCCAGCTAAACATTACCTTGACGAAAGAGGGAGCAGAATGGTGCATAAATAAGGTACCACTACCTATTATTTCGGGGATGGGGTGCGTGTGTGTGTGGAAAGGATTGCATATATTTATTACACGTGCTTTTGTAAAGAGACTGCTGGAGGGAGGGGGTAAATGGGTGTATTTTGTGACTTAATTTGAAATGCAAACTATGGAGAGCGCGTGTCAGGACTTTTATACCCAGGTCTAGGTTGCATAATAATGTGGGGACCCCCCCCCCCCCCCCCCAACATTTTTTTTTTATAGTCATTGTTGTGAGTCTTTATTTCTTGGCCTCGATAATGTCGCGCTTGACGAAAGAAAGAAAAGAAGCTTTTGAATCCTTTAGGTACAGCAGTAAAGGTTAAGGAAATTGTCACCCTAAAAATGGACCTACACATTTAAGTAGCCTCATTAGCTCCCAAGACTTTCTCCTAGCTGTCGAAAAAGCAGCCAATGATAATTTGTCCCCGACCTAGAAAATGATGCTCATGCCTGTCTTATGCCTGGTTCCGTATACCCACGCGCTAACGCTATTACCGTTGAATCAGACGACACAGCACAAAAAATAGTGACGTCACACTGCTACTTTGGGCGCCACAGAGCAGCTATGCGTGACGGTAGTTGAGTTGACCGGTGGTCAACTCACATAGCGTCCCGCACGTCACGCTGCGTTCTGATTGGTTGGTGGTTGAGCTGTCTGCTTGAAAAATGGCGGAGGATAATGTAAGACATGACGGCGGCGTGCGGTGACTCCAAATAAAGCGCTGCACTTAAGGAATTGCGCTGGCGGTCCTTCATAACGCACTAGTACAAAACGTCATCAAAATGTCATCAGTGGCGACGTGATTAGCGTTGAAGTGCGGTGATACGGAACTAGGCATTATACCGCACTTACACATTCGCGAATACGACGAGGCGAGCATGTTGTAGAGTTCTTTCCTGTGCAGCTGACATCCTACCCTCTTTTTTTGTTGGTTTGTTGATGTTTTAGGGCCCTGCAACTACAAGGTCATTAGAGTCCCGTCCACTGCATAGTTCTAGTGCAGAGACTGCACAGACACTACACTAATGTGACGATTTTTCGGTATTAGCAGTACCCAGTTTTCTCAAGCGACCACCCATGTTAGTACTATCTGGGGTTGCGTTGCTTAACTTCAATGATCAGGCGAGAACTGGTGTGCCCAACGCAATTCGCCGCTCTCGTGACCACAGTGTAATGATGAGAGAGAGAGAGAGTAGACTGAGGTGGTATGGACACGTAATGGGTAGAGGGGAGGAGGAGCTCGTTAGGTCCATTCCAGGAATGCAGGTGGTTGGAAGCACCCGGGGTAGGGGAAGACCGAAGCAGACATGGGGGCAGGTTGTCCGTAGGGATATGGCAGTGTGTGTGTGGGGTGGACGGGTGTACTTTAGTAACATTCCCAATGTAAGAGTTCGTCTCTCAACCTGGCGCTTGTGACAGAGTGGCCGATGTTAAATAACGAAGCAAAACGCTATTCACTACTGTACTGCTGCCCTTGCTGGGAGTTTGACGTGGACCACTTCTTCTAGTGAATACGCTATCAGCTCCAGCATTTGGTTGTTGTTTGTTTTGTTGGTTTTTTAGGGCCCTTCAACTACAAGGTCATTAGAGCCCCGTCCACTGCGTAGTTCTGATGCAGAGACTGCACTGACACTACACTTAATGGGAGATTTGTGGGTATTGGCAGTATACAGTTTTCCCAAGCGGCCACCCATGTCAGTACTAACTGGGATTGTGTTGTTTAACTTCAGTGATCAGACGAGAACTCCAGCATTTGGTGAACTCATTGAGTTTATAACCACTGGGTTCGATTCCTGACGGAGATCAGTGACTTTTGTTTTTTTATTTTTCTTCTTCTTAGAATGACTTGAGAAGAGGGTGAGTCGTGGGAGCAGATCTGATAATGTGAAGGGGGATGGATGGAGGGCGAGACATTGACTTACTCTGAAGTGTAGACTTTCTTCATTGAAATCTGAGAGGTTAGGGAGTGGGTCCTTCTTTCTGGAAACCAATTTTCCATTCGATATTTTCCAGGCAGAATAGTACATGAAGAAGACTGAGTACTTAGCTTTCAATTTCAGTGGCCAGGGAACGGGGATGCGATCCGTTGTTGGGGGTGAGACGATACCAGGGGTGCAGGAGTTCCGGTATTTAGGATCAGTTTTCCAGAGCAATGAGGAGATAGATTCGGATGTGACACATAGGATTAAGGCAAGATGGCAGAAATGGAGACAGGCGAATGGGGTCTTGTGTGACCGACGGGTCCCAATTAAGCTGAAGGGCAAAGTGTATAGAACTGTCGTTAGGCCCGCTATGTTGTATGGATCAGAGTGTTGCGCAGTGAGGAAGAACCATGAAAGGGAAATGCAAGTGGCAGAGATGCGAATGCTGCGCTACATGAGTGGGGTGTCAAGAGCTGACAGAATCCGAAACACTTACGTTAGAGGCAGCGTGGGAGTGGGGGACATTGCAGAAAAGATGAGGGAGAATCGGTTGAGGTGGTATGGGCATGTTAGGAGAAGGGAAGAGGAGGAGCTTATTAGGGCCATTACGAGACTGAGGGAGATCGGGGGCACCAGGGGTAGAGGAAGACCAAAACGGACGTGGGCGCAGTTGGTGCAGAGGGACATGGAGGCGTGCGGGGTGGATGGGGACCTCGTGGGGGATAGGCGGGAGTGGAGGATCAGAAGCCGCAGACCCGACCCTGCCTCAGGCGGGAGAAGGGTGAGATGATGATGATGATTTTCCAGGCTGAATAGCAGCATTGATTGTCCACTTGATTATTAGTTTGCTATAAGAGGAATATCATTTACATAATGGCGATTCGTTAACTGTGACGAGGAGGTCAGTCGGTGGGCGAAGAAAGGTGAAATAGTTTTTAGAGGTCAGTTATTTGGCAGAGGTGGGGTGGGTGGGAGGGAGAGAGGGAGGAACTGCTTTGGATGACATCGTTAGAGTGGGTTGATACAAAGTATTTCTTTTGAAAGAGAAACAACCGCAATGATATATGGTTATTATCGTCATCATTATTATTACACCATTTTGTTTTGTTACATTCAAATTAAGTTAATTTGCTGCTATTTCTGATGGTGAAATCAAAAGAGAGAGCATGAAATTAGATTGAATATAAGAGGCTTTACCATGTCAACAGAAGATAAATATGAGTTATATTGATGCAAATATGTTGGTGATTAGGGCAGTATTCTTCCTCCTTGTTCCTAAAAGAAAAACAAATCAGGAGAAAAAAAAAAGAAAATAGAACGTTGTACTTGCGGCGCTTCAGTGTTTTGACGTCGTAATTGTACTCAATTTAAGGATAACGTATATCTATCTCCTCTGTAGAGTCCCTCATCCTCGTCTCTTCATAATTATTCGTATTATGTAAAACTCAAATTTAAATTAGACCCCTATTTTTTTTTAAAAAAAAAAGAGAAAGAAATCTCAAGCTTATTATTCTTAATAATAGTATTTATTTATTTCATATATTTATATCGGAAAGCAATAAATTTGCATTAGTAAGGGACGAATCTTTTCGCTACATTTGACCTGTCGCCCTTCTCCCAACTAATTTAGTACTATTTTATAATTTGATAAAGTTATATGAGAGAGGGAATATATTGTAATAATTCACTTTTTCGTATATATATATGTTTTACTGGCAATTTATGTTTACTAATAATGTACTATTATTATCATAGTCATTATTATCGAATTTGAATCTGTATTATGGTGATGGTGGTTTATTTGCGTATCTTGCAGGCATGGAAATATATACGGTATCTATTTATCGATGATGATGATATGGAGTCACTCGGCCGTTATTTATATCATTTATATTAAATAAATATTGAAAAATTCCATTGCCTTTTTCCCCTCTTCTTCCTGCGTTTTGAATTGTTGTTGTTTAGTGGTTTTAGTAACTGCTCTTGGCAGCGCCATCTATTGCGCAATGATGTCAATATATTGGGTTTGTTGTGTACTGTATTTCAAAATGGAACTGTTCGTTCTGAAGTTTTAAATTTGCACGTGGTTTTTGTTCGTTATGCGGCACGTGCTTGTGTGATGTCTGTGGTCAGTCGATAAGTAGTTGCGACAGGTGTCGTTAATGTGGAATGATGATGTCAGGAGTATTAGGGTGACATCCAGTGCCGGATTCACCATTAGGCTAAGTAGGCTGAAGCCTAGAGCCTCAACATTTAGCGGGCTTCAAAATTTACGAAAAGGTCCTCATAAGGGCTTGAAAAAGGGCCTCAAAATTGAAATAGCCTAGGGCCTCTCAATATCTAAATCCGGCACTAGCGACATCCGCTACCCCTTTTTTTCGTCATATCCGCACACACCTTCAGCGTCTGCTGTAGCACTTATGCTGCTCCGGGCAAAACGACAAATTTCCGCCCCTTGAAGAAACGCTCTGTTCTCACACTTACAGCCAAAATGGCGGCCCAGACAAATGTCCGGGTTGCTGCCCCCCCCCTTTAGAGCGGGCCCTGACACCTTGTATTCTTCATGTTGAAAGTGTGGTTTTAGGAGGAAGGATGACACCGTACCCAGAACATGCATTTGATCACGATTGAACTCCTACGTCCAGACCGGATGGGGCTGTTAGAGCGTTCTCGCTCCCAGCTTCCCGACTGGCTTATTGCGTTGGACACACCAGTTCCCGTGAGATCACTGAAGTTAAGCAGTGCAAGCCCACGTCAATACCAACATGGGTGGTTGGTAAAGAACGTTAGGTGCTGCAAATTGACCCTCTCCTTCGTCCTTTCACCTACCTCCTCTTCTCCCGCGGGCAGCTTCCTAAGGGTTCATCCTCTTATGGCTGCCTGGCTTACTCCGCAACCCACCCACAATCCAGTACGAACATGGGTGACCACTTGGGAAAAACTGCGTTACCGCTAATCGTCGCATTAGTGTAGTGTCTGTGCAGTCTCTACATTAGACCTACGCAGTGGACGGGGCTCTAATGACCTTGTAGTTGAAGGGCCCTAAAACACCAACGAAACAATACCCCCCCCCCCCCATACACACACACACACACACACACAAGATATCACTTGGAGTAGGGCGAGTCCCCTCTCTTTCTCCCAGAAGTTACCACTTCGATGGCTTTGTACCGATGTGTTTCACTTGCGAATCCGAAGTTGTAGGTTTGATCCTGTCCAAGGGCTTGAAAGACGGAAGTCTCAAATGTACTCTCCAAGTGCTCCGGGTGGCACGTGCACCACGTCATCACTGCGCGTGAAAGAACACTGTGCACGGAGCGAAGATGTAGGAGTTGTTTGTTTTGTTGGTGTTTTAAGGCCCTTTAACTGTAATGGTCATTGGAGCGTCGTCCACTGTGTAGTTCTAATTCAGAGTCTGCATGCAACGATTTGGATATTAGTGGTACCCGGGGTTCCCTAGCGGCCACCCATGCTAATACTATTTGGGGTTGCGTTGATTAACTTCGGTGATCAAGACAATTGTGTTCAACGCAATACAGCCGCTCTGAAGATCTAGAAGAGGTCGCCCTCCTCCCTGTGGTGTCAGTCGATTACCTGCAGCGGTAGAGAGGTCAGCGTTAAGTGGCCAAACGTCTTGCTCAAATGAAACTGCTTATCACGGCTGGGGTCGAACCTGCTACTGCAAGTTTATCAATCCGCCGCCAGGAAGGCTAAAATAGAGTGAGGCATGTAGGAATCGTGACTTTCCAAGTTCAGGTCTAAGCCGATAAGGTGGACAGAGGTTGGTGGTGGTGGTGGCTCCTTACAGTTTAATGGATAGTTAAGTGTCTCAGCCACATCCCATTGCATCTTGACCCACCCAGCAGTCGACTGGAGTTTTCCCCAACCTGTAGTGGTGAGGATTTGTGAGAAAAAAAATCTTTACAGGACCTTACACCGTAAGGAATGATTGGGTGGGACAAAAATGAACCGGAGAACAAATAGGGGGCAGTAGAGAGTAGCGGAGGGGGGGCGCTTCGAGATGGGGGAGGCTGATAGCCTTGATCGTTGAATTGAAAAAGGCCGAAAAATGGGTTCCAAGTGTTGTAGTTCATGGCCTCAACGAGGGAATGAAGGTTATATGAATTGAAAGCCAGGGATAGGAGAGAGGAGGGGAGGGGTTAAAGGGCTAGTTATACATTTCGGAAATAGGAGATGACTGGAGGTAAAATATGAAATTGACTTTAGTTGATATGAGTTGTAAGATTTCTGATTTGAGGAAGGGACAGAGACAGAGGGAAGGGGGAAGTAAGAGAGTTGCGTGAATGGTCCTCTTACTTCTCCTCCTTAGAGGACCATGAAAAAAAAGTGGGGCCAAAAGTTGAAAAAAAAAGTTAATAAAATAAAGGAGAGAAAAATATGTGTGTAGTTACAACCACTCTTTTGTCCCATTCGTAACGTTTTTGACTTCATATTCACTATTCTTTCGCGAATTCCGATTTACTACTCTAGCTCTTTTGATAAAAAAATGAAACCCTACGTTTTTTTTATTGCATACTGTTCGCCACCCCCTTTCCTTTTTTTCGTCCCCTCCATACCCTATCTCAACCCTCTCTACATGGATCCTTCCGTCCCGTCTCCAACTCTGAGACTTCATTATTGGTTTGGTAATTTATTAGTTGCAAGAAATATGGACCTTTTTTTTGGGCAATTGAAGTACAACCAGTGTATCTCACTTGGCTTCCACCCAACCCTCTTCCCACTATTTTTTGACCCTGGGCCCAATTCTAGCCTTCTTACTCCCGGTGTTCATCGTGATCCTGACAGCGACTCTTGGCGATATTCGTTTCGTCCTAAGAAAGGCGAAACTTGATGCGCACTGTTTATTAAACTGCAGGTGCCTAATTTGGAAGGAATCCACTTTTGAGTGTCTAATGTGGAGACCTTCGTTAGTGAACACAGGTTCGATCCTGGCCGTTACGTGTGATATGGAGATTGTTGGTAGTGTGGTTATTTATCGTCGGACTGCTTACGATGGGGGAAGCAAGTCCCTCTTGAGAATATTACAGATCTGAATAAATATTGAGAACCACCTCTGTGGCGCAGTTGGCAGTGTGCTCAAATTAGTGCACCACTGGTTCCAGGTTTGATACTGGATCGATGGTGGATTGACTTCTTTTTGGGCCAGAGAGAAGCCCCGAGTGCGCCTTCCTTCGGATGAGAAGTAAAACCGAGGTCCCTTGTGGTGTACGATGGCATTTGCACATGGAAGAACCTCTCTATACTATGCAACGGGTAGATGGGGCAAAATTTTTAACTCTAAGAGCTCGCCCCTTGACGTCGGTGAAGTACCCCAATGAACAGTAGACTGACGATAAATAAGCGTAGGGGTTGCACACTGTCCAATAGATCATCCTTGAGTACCCGATTCTCTCATAGGCGCGAATAGGTTAGGAGTTGCTTGAGGCACATGAGCGACCTGTTGGACGTTATTTTTATGCTGCCGGCTGCTAACCGAGTGCTGAAGCTCCTCTGCTTATTTATAGCAGGTCCTATACGTCTCCACCGATACCAGGGAGCCAGGTCCTCAACCTGGAAATAATGAGCTTGTATAGTAGCTCTTCATTTCCGGTTTCTTTACCAATTGATCGTTTTTATTATGGACTGAATGCCAACCAGCCCCCACGAAGGCGCTAGCGTCATTTCTTAAAGCCCAGCGCAAAATGAGACGCAGTCTCCGCAGGTGACGCACGGTGACTCATCATAAAATTCTGCGGCTCACATGATAGTATGTAGTTGCACATGTCAAGTCGCAGGGTGACGTGACTCAATGCCTGCGCCACTTGACCCTGCGGATCGCAATGCCTGCGCCACTTGACCCTGCGGATCGCAATGCCTATGCCGCAGTTTCCGGCGTGAAGTTGGAGTGACAATAACAGAAAGTGGTGCGAAGCAGAGAAGTTCTCTTGTTACTTGATGCAAGTATGGTGAAAACTGCGATTCAGTGTGCGGTGATTGCCTGCTAGCAGAATTTCGCAGGGTTGTTACACCCTGCGTCTCATTTTGGGCCTTGCCTAACTGTCAGCATCAGGGTTCGATTCCGACTAGGATTGATGTGACTTCTCGTTGCTGAGGGAGGGGGTATTGGAAAGATTTTTGATTTCCGTTCGTTCTCTTTACCCATGTGCTCTCCGCCCTTATCCCTGGGTGTGTTAAAGGGACAGTGAAACTAGTGCGGAAGGGCGGGCCGGGAAAAGAAGGTTATCCTCGAAAGACATGACGTTGTCAGCTTTATTGTCGCCTGTAGTCAAAATATGTTTTTGACTTATCCGCAAATCGGATTGTTATGTTGTTGGAAAAATAATTTTACTGATAAAAGAAGATGAGTTGAGAGAAATTTTGTCTCCAGTGTGTAGGAGAATGGACTCGGTTTTCGCCTGGTGTGTGGGTGGACGGAGTTCAATTCCCAGCTGTGGAGATAATGGCGCTGGTTTTCTTCCTTTCTTCGCTGGTGCCTAATAGGACGTCAGTCTACTTTGCCCCATGCAAAATTCTGTTATTAACTTTGAAAACTGAAAAAAAAAGAAATATGGATTATATGGATATGGAAAATATGGATTTTTAATCCCGCAGAGTGAGAACAGAGCGCCTTAGAGGGCGCTGTTATTTGTCTCTTTGATCTCCCTTTCCTACTCGCACTCCTCGGTTTCGTTGTTCATCGTTTAGTCTCCTCCCTCTCCTTTAGGTCCTTTTGATGAAACACGTGTGAATTCAGCCCTGGTTTATTTATGATTTGGGTGGTTTTTGTGGTTTTACAAGTTTTGTCCTAAAGTTTTCATGGCGACACTGAAGATTTTTTTTTGTTATTGGTCTTTTTTTCTCGAAAAATCTTATTTTTTTCGCATCTACTTTCCCACCCACCTCTCTTTTCTGAATGGAGTTTTTTTTAAACTTCAATAAAAAAAATTTGGTAAGAAAAGAAGAAATATCTATTGTTAAGTCGGACTTGAAAGGGTCCTTTTTTTGCCCTTTACCTTCTCCACCCTGTTTTCCGCCATGTTTTTACCTCTCTTTCTTTAACAAAACTTTCTCTTGAGTCTCTTAAGGGGTTTCGTCATATTGTATCTAACGTGTGGTTGAAATATCGTAGGTAGGGTTAGGTTAGGTAAGGGCACTTTCAAGGTAGCGGTGGTAATGGTTAGGTCATTGCACCTCTTTTCTATGGATCGTGGACTTGTAACGCCATCTTTTGGTCACTTTATTCTTCTGTGTGTTTGCCACTTAATCAGCCTCTCTCTCTCTCTCTCTCTCTCTTTAAAGATAAATGTGATTATCTGTTGTGCCTGTGGTTCGATTCCGGACCCCACTGTGGTTATTCCCATCCTCTTTTCCATCCGAGGAAGTCCTAGTCCAGATTAACATGATCTAAATTCTGAATGTTCTTAGGTGACCTTTACGCCAGGAGAAGACCGAAATAGGATCTCAGCAGCGAGTAATTTTCATATTGCAGTCAACAGATTTTTTGCGCGACCCTCCTAGGCTAAGAAATACGTGTGGCATTGCGCATGCGTATAACCGTTCTTTTCTCTTCGTAAGGCCTGAAGTATTTAGGACAGGTTTAGTCAGGGTGTATGGAGTATCGTTGTACTGTACTTCATTTTCTCCCAATCAGGAATTCTTGGTGGTGTCGTAGGGCCCCTCAACTACAGTGGTCATTAGAGGCCCGTCCACTGCGTAGTTCTAATGCAGAGACTGCACAGACACTACGCTGATGCGACGATTTTTGGGTACTAGCAATACCCAGTTTTCCTAAGCGGCCACCCATGTTAGTACTAGCTGGGGTTGCGTTGCTTAACTTCAGGGATCAGACGAGAACTGGTGTGTCGACTGTTGCGACAATTTTGGGTATTAACAGTACCTAGTGTTTTCAAGCGGTCATCCAACCCATGCCAGTACTAGCTGGGGTTACGTTGCTTAGCTTCAGTGATTAGAAGAGAACTGGTGTGTCCAACGCAATACAGCCGCTCTAGGAATTCTTGGGTTTGTGGACGGGAGCACGGTTACTAACTACCCCGCACAGCCCGGGTCGATAACTTTTGATGGATGGATGGATGATTGAGTGATTTCTTACAAGCGAGAGGGAAGAAAGGAATGTGCGGGATGGATGTGCGTAAAAGAACCCTTTTCGCATGGGGTAAAAGAGAATGTAAGTGTACATTGGCAAAATTCTCAGGTGCAACTCGGACCTTAGTTATGAACTCAGTTTTCATCTTGTTCTGTTTTTGGATCCCCCCTCCTTTTCATTCACTCCTATGAAACCCAGCAAAGATTTTAACCCTGTTTTTCTGAAGTTCTCTTGAATGTCGTTTTTGAAATTCTGAAACGGGACGATAACAACAACTACTGAAATGGGTGCGTATGACAGACAGACACACTAATACGGAGAGAGAGAGAGAGAGAGCCGAGGTGGAGAATGGTCAAGTTGTTGAATTATGGATTTTTGGACGGCGATTTCTGTTGAAATTTTTGCTAGAAAAATATTTCTGAATAGAACTAGTGGGTTGGTGTAAACCCCGTTCTTGAGCAGATAAAAAAAAATGGGGGAAAGGGGATAAAGAACGCTGTCCTGTGTCCCATTCAACTCCTTAGATTTTTTTTTTTTTTTTTGCTAGCACTCTTAAGGCTTCACTCTCTCAGTGTCCCCTCCTTCCTCCAACCCCTTGGAACGGTGGCCATCACCTCTTGGGTCATTTCTTTTCTGCGAGTGAACAATAAAAAAAAGTAGTGTCCATTTTTCTAGTTTTTGATTTTTCTGCAGATTTTCCCATGGGGTTTAGACCCTTTAAGATGGTTGAATGTCCTTCACCAGGGTTTGTGTGATGATGGTCCTTTTTTAAGGGGGAAGGAGGGTCTCTTATTATGACGAAGAGGAGGACCACAGTCCATATGTGAGCCCCTTCGGGACTGTGAGAAGAAGGGCGATGAGGACAAACTTAAGCTTTTGAGTGAGAAAAGAAGTGGATAAGAAGAGGGAAGGGAAAAAGAGAGAAACAGAGAAGGGAGGGGAGAGAGAGAGTTAGGTCCTAGGGGTAGGAGAAAAATTGATATGAATGGATCCACGAAAATGGATTTAGATACAGGATTTGAACCCTGAAGGAATAAGAAGTAAAGATAAAAGGAGAACAGGAGGGGTTAAAGAAATAAAAATTTTCAATCTTGGGATAATATGTATTTTGAGACTGAAAAATAATTTTCTCTCTCTCTCTCTCCTCTCGTTTTCTTTCCCCCTTTTCAAGTTTTTGTCCCTCTTGGACGGGTGTGTGACCTGACCTGTCTGTCTTTCTTTCGCACTAGAGTGACCCAGACTGGTCACTGTTTTTAGTTCAGAAATAGGTGTTTTGTTGACCGACCACCGAAGGGTGAGACCGTCTCTAAATTTGATTAGACTAGACGAGGTGAATAAAAAGAGTTTGAACAAATGACTATTTATCCTCCTGCTCCTCCTTACCCCTCTTTTTTACCTTTATCCCCCTACCCCTCCCAAATTTTTCTCACCTGTGTGTCTCAACTTGTTTTTACCCCCACTTCTGCGTTGTGGTTGATACAGTTTTAAGATGGGTATCGAGAGGGAGGACAACAGCGAATTTTTCAAGTGCTAGTGAAGAGAGGGGGGATATTCAAGATGGTGAAGGAGAAGGGTAGTCGAAGGGGGTAGACATAAAGATTTTGAGGGGTTAACGACATTTTTTGAAATGTTATGCTCTCTCTCTCTCGCCGAGACATTTTTCTCTCTTAAGAGAAAGGGCGAGGGCAGAAGAAGTACCTGGAGAGAAAGTGTTTTTCGTGTCTCCCATCTGTTGGGGTATTTTTTCTTTATCCCGTTGAAGTACAAAAAATATATTTTTTTGGCCCAAAATTCATGTCTTTTCACTTCCCCCCCTCCACCTGTCCCAACTTAAGTCCTATCCTCCTACCTCTCCCCCTTCTGTCCTTCATTTAAACTTTCCCCATTTCCACCCCCTCCCTCCTTCGATGTGAAACTGTTACCGTTTTCTCTGTTATAATCATTGTGTGTGGGGTTCTATGCCCGTATCTAGCGTACTGCTCTAAAAAGTGCATGGATGCAGGTTCGATTCCATGTTAAAATTACGATTTATAGTTTGCTAGTTTGGTTTGTGGGTCATGTTGTCCCGTCTCGAACGATGGGCTTCGTAAGCAGTGGTGACTTAGGGGACCGGAGGCCACTCTCGGTTCAGTGGCGTAGCCAGGTTTTAGAGCCAGGGGGAGCAGCAAGCATATTAAGAAGGCGCCATTTTCTGAAAATTTGCTCAGGGGGAGTGGCCGCTCCCCATGCACCCCCCCCCCCCGGCTACGCCGCTGCCTCGGTGGTTCACAGGCCTCATGCTTGGTTCGTGAGTTCATGATTGCTGACTCGATCCTGACCAAGGTGGGTGGCTTTCCAGAGGGAGAAAGAAGTACACCTATTTCTGTTCCGAAAGTTAAAATGACTGCCCCGTGTGTGGGGGGTGGGGGTGTACGGTGTTACCAGTGAGTATAAAAGATCTACATGGAAAGCAATAAAAAACGTTCCCTGGTGTAGGAGTTCGCCATCCCCTTGGCATCGGTAAATTACGTTAGCCGTATAGAGGGGACAGCGTTAAATAAGCAAATAAAAAAATTCCTAACGCTTTGGGCTGTGCCGAAAGAGTAAGGTTAAAGGTTCCGTTTTCGGAGAGAAAGTGCAATTGCTTTTTACCGGTATCGATCCTTCAACCAGGTATACTTGAGATAAGTAACTTAACTACACACCTCTTTTGATTCCGATCGGTCGGGACTAAGATTAGGACTCCGACAGGTCGGGAATAAGATTACCACCATAGACGAACCTCATCCTCAGGTTGCCTCGTTGCGCAGCAGGGACAACCAGATTCGATCCTGTAGACACACGCGTCTGGGGTGTACACGCTAGTAGTGGGTCCACCACTGAGAGTCCTTGTCGACGTCGCATTCCGTCTGCCTAAAGACCTTTTTAGGAATTTGGCAAGACAAACGTTCTTCATCTGTTCCGTCTCCTCCTTCTCTTTTCTCTCTGTCCTATTTTTGTTTCCTACCCACTCTGGACCTTTTTTTTCGTCCTGGAGTGATATTAGGGGTCTAACTGGATATGTGTGCCTTAGTAACAAATTGCGGGATGCACCTGGCTCGTATGTCTTAGTGCGTGTCGTCCTCTCCTGCTCCTCTGCAACATAAAAACGTGTCCGACATAACAGCCAAGAAATGGTTGCGGGACGCCTAGGTCAAAGGTCATTGTGTGTACTTTTGTGGAAGGAAATGATAGTCTATGTGAAAAGGAAGAAAAGGTAGTGTGCGTACGTAGAAAGCGTCCCAAAATTTTTTTCTGAGGCTGAGGGGTGACCTAGATGCCAAAAAAATTGCAGTAGTAGGGCGTCGGGCAGAGGGCCTTTTTTAATACGTTATATCAGCATTTTTTTTTATACTTTGGAAGGTAGTATAGGGAGAGAGAGAGGTGGGTTTGTACCAGATAGTGTGCCATGGCGATTACCCCCTTATAATGATAGTCCCGAAAATGGGTGAGTGACGTAATAATATCTAAAGAAGTTTCGGTCGTCCCACTGAAAGAACACACAAAGAGGGGACAAGAAGAAAGAGAAGAAGACATAGGGATGATGTTTAGTAAGGAATCTCTTCTGCCTTAAAAAAAGGGTCGTGGGTCCTCTCCCTCTGCCTCTTCATCCAACAGCCACAATTGTGAGCAACGGTGTTGGCACGAGTCTGAAACCCTCTCTTTCATCCAAGAACGTGCACATGCACCTTTTATTAGAACCCTCGGATCTATCCCATTGAAATCTAACCATTAAAAAAATGATCAGTCAAGAATCAGGGTAAAAAAAAACGTGTCCCGGGACAGTTTTTTAATAGGTTCATCCCTCTACCCTGAATACTGTCCTGACACCTGCTCCTCCCTCTTGCTGTTTTTTTATCCCTTTTTTTTTGGTCCTTTGAAATTTTTAGGCATCCACGTCTTCGTGACATTAATATTCAGTGATTTAAGGCTCATGAGCAAGAGACGTGCTGCAGTTCGTGTGGCCCTTTTGTACTTTTGGCCCTTACTTGCAAGTGGGGCTCTTCTTTTTCTTCCCCCTTTGCCTCCTTCCTCTTTTTTTTCTCCACTTGGCTGTCCAATTCAATGTCTAGACCTGATATTGGTAAGCTGAAATATGTTCTCAATGTCATTCCAGAGTTTTTTTTGGACACATCTGCGCTAATGTCCCATTTCCGGATCCGATCTGTTCCGGCTGATACGTTGGACGGCCGGACAAATTTTTTGAACTAAGGAAGTAACCCGACCTTTGCCTGCTTATTCCATGTAGAAAGGGTCCTATGACTCACGCGTAAAGAACCTTTTGAGCCCTTAACAGAAGCGGTGTTTTTCTACCAGGATCGAACCTGTGAATTATGAGTTAAAGAGTCAATCACACTACGGGTTATGGTATCTCAAGTGGTATTTTTAGAATGACCCCCTTTCTTCAGTGAAGTTCTATTAAATGTTCGACTTATTAAAACTAAGCGCCGTAGCTTTTCGTTTTCAACACAGGAATGGTGTAGTATACTCACCTCTTGAAAGTCTTGGTGTGGAGGTTCGATTCTGATTAGGGCCTGGTGATTTCTTTATTAGGGATGATGTCTCTACAATCCCGCCTCGGTGCCGCAGTGGGTAACATACTCGGTAACTGTGTTAGTGGTTCTAGGTTGCATCTTTGGTCGGCAACCGGCCGCGGAAGTACACTGTTTGTTGGTTGGTGTTTTAGGGCCCTTCAACTACAAGGTCATTAGAGCCCCGTCCACAGCATAGTTCTTATGCAGAGACTGCACAGACACTACACTAATGCGACGATTTTTGAGTCTTACCAGTACCCAGTATTTCCAAGCGGCCACCCATGTCAGTACTAGCTGGGGTTGCGCTGCTTAACTTCAGTGATCAGACGAGAACTGGTGTGTCCAACGCAATTCCCCGCTCCCTTGTTTGTTGGTGTTTTAGGGCCCTTCTACTACAAGATCATTAGAGCCCCTCCCGCTGTGTAGTTCGGATGCAGAATCTGCACAGACACTACACTAATGCGACGATTTTTGGATACTAGCGGTACCCAGTTTTCCTAAGCGACCACCCATGTCAGTACTAGCTTGGGTTGCGCTGCTTAACTTCAGTGATCCGACGAGAACTGGTGTGACCAACGCAATTCACCGCTCCGCGGAAGTACACTGTCCTTGTATCCATTCAGAGCCACAAGATGGGTACCCGACCCTGCCATAGTTAGGAAAAGGGTGAGGAGTGGCTTTGATGTCCCTACAAATATTTTGTTTTGGTTAATATAATTCCTGGAACCATTTCTCGTTTAGAGCCAATTTTTTTTATATAAAAAAAAATATGCGTGAGTTTGTATGACCATCTGCCTGGAATAAATTTTGGGGGGTGAGATTTTGGCAAAGGCGTGACAAAAGGTCTACAGTTTGCTATTTGCCAGGCAAGAAAGGGCGTTTAAGATGGAGGTGATGGCCCTTTAGTATGTCATGGTTAGAGTGTGCGGTTGAGAGGGGCTGGAAGGATAAAGGTTCAAAAGCAGACTTCACTGCGATTGGCTTCTTCTGAATGAAAGAATGTGGTAGCCCGGTGCTAAAAAATGTTTTTGACAGTGGTCCCATCCCTACTACCTCTACCAAACTTCTCTCCCCCCCTTATTTTTTCTTCTCTTATTATCCCTCCACATATTTGGAAGAGGACCAGAAGTGTTTTATAGAGACGTAAGCAGGTAATACATAATCAAGGCCATGTCTATACATCTAGGGTCCTATATAATATACGCATGCGCAATTAAACTTTTTTTTTTCCTGACATGGGACGATGGTAAGTAAAGACGGTGAAGGAGGAAGGGAGCTTTAGATGTGTGACCCTGCGTGAGCCATGTGCTAACAACGGTTGAGACTGTTAGGAGAGGGAGACAAAAAAATGCCCCCTCCTCCCAAAAAAAATCCAACATCGACAGACGGAACACGTTTGTTGTAGTAGGACGGAGATACAATCCCCTAAAAAAAAAACCTTGGAGAGGCATCACGAATAAAGCGTCCCAGGGTTGAATGGGTGCATGGAATTAACCACTGGACTAAAGGCAAAAAGAATTTTTTTTTTCTTTTCGAGAAGTGTTTTTATATAATTTTTTAGCCCCACACACACGAAATCACGACAATGGGACGCACGCACACGGCTGACTGAGGGTCATATACCTAACCCTCCTCCCCTATCGTCCCATATCAGAAATATACATGACCTTCTAAGTTAATGCAAGCATTATGTCGTATCTGTTTGGTCCTTTAAACTGCATCTTCCTTTGTCCTGTTCGGAATTTTTAGCCCTTTTGTTAATTCCTGAAGATTCCCTCCCCCACTTGCCCTGGGCTATTCTCAGGCTGCCCAGTGATGTAATTTAGTCAACTTTTGGCCTGTGAAAATCTCTTGTTATGATTGCTTCTGCTTTTCCATTTCTGGACACTTGGAACTGCTTGGTATCCAACCCTACCACAGGCAGGGAATGGGTTATTGGCAGTATTATATTAAAAACCGGCTCCTAGCCCCTTTCCCGCCGACAGCAGGTCGAGTATCTTGTCCTTCTGATTCTGCACACGGGTGATATATTAAATGGTATTTTGCCGCAGCCGGCTGCCAATCGAAACTGCAACCTAGCAACTCCTAACCCATTTCCCGCCTATAGCAGGGTCGGGTACCCATCTTGTCCCTCTGAATGGACACAAGGGCGATAAATTGGACTGTTTTTTCCACAGCCGGTTACCTACCAAAGCTTCAACCCCTATGCTTATTTATCGTTGGTGCGTTCCGCGGACGCCATGGGACGAACTTCCTACACCTGGACACTTAGCCTCATCTACCCGTTGCATAGTAGAGAGGGGTCTTTTACGTGCAAATGACATCTTACCTGCACGGAACCTCGATGTGCCTTCTTATCCGAAAGAAGGCGCACTCAGGGCCCTCTGTCTCTCTCGCCCGAAAGAAGGCAACCGAACCTAGAACCAATGACGAAGTTAACGAGCGTGCTAGCCCCTGCGCCACCGAGGCGGGATGATCAAAACTGTAACCCCTATCCTTAGTTATCCTCGGTTTACTGTTCGTTGGGAAACTCCACCGACACCAGGGGTGCCAGCTCTTGCATCGTAGAGAGGGCTCTTTTATGTGCAAGTGCCATCGTACACCACGCGGGACCTCGGTTTTATGTCTCATCCGAAGGAAGGCGCACTCAGGGCTTCTGTTTCGCATGAAAGAAGCCAACTCAATCTCGACCCAGGAACCACTGACGCAGTAATCGAGCACCCTACCTCTTTCACCACTGAGGCGGGTCTGACAGTGTTTTATCCCGCCTGTGGCAGGGTCGGGTCTGCGGGTCCAATGAACATGCACTGACTGGGGGCACCCCAGCCGGGCGTCTGGAGCCCGCAGGAAATATTGGCTGAATTGTCTGCGGGGGATGCCGGCTTACCCCACTTGACAGTGTTATATATGACTATTAGGTGTTCTTTGAGTTTCGTGGTAACCCGCCGCGGTGGCGTAGCGGTTAGCACGCTCGGCAACTGCGTCAGTAGTTCTAGGTTCGATACTGGACCGAGGTGGTCGGCTTATTTCAGGCGAGAGAGAGAGACCGCGAGTGTGCCTTTTTTTTCGGATGAGAATTAAAACCGAGGTCCCGTGTTGGTGTACGATGTCAGTTGCACGTCAAAGAACCCTCACTACTATGGAACGGGTTAATGATGCAAAATTTACCAGGTGTAGGAGCTCGCCCCCTGGCGTCGGTAGCATTCCCCAACGGACACTAGACCGACGATAAATAAGTGTAGGGGTGCAGCTTTAGCTTTGGCCGGCAACCGGCTGCAGAAAAAACTATGACCAATATATCACCCTATGTCCATTCAGAGGGACAAGATGGGTACCCGACCCTGCTATAGGCGGGAAAAGGGTTAGGAGTTGCTTTTGTTGTCTTTGAGTTTCGTGGTACTTTAAGAAGTTTGCGATATCTCCACCAGGTGCCTCTGTTCGTTGTTTTGTAGGGTGTCGTTTTTTCCTGATGTTGTTTGGAATACTAGTAGCCGAGAGACCCACGTGATCGTAGATAATGATGATGTAGTCTTGGCCTCTGCGAAGATGAATGATGGCAGTCGCTTGGACAATTGAACTGTGAGGGGTGCATTTTTTTTTTATATGGTGAAGTATTTTTTTCTCCTCCCTTGGTCGACAAATCTTTTTTTTTAGCGATTTGTGTGCTTGCTCTTTAATAGGAGAGCACCTGGTGTCTAGAGTGAGGTAACATGCCATGCCACGTGCTTCCTCCTCTTATACTCTGCTCTCTATAAACCCGGACTATAGATATTATGCTAATTTTTGAAAGGTGAATGTGCTGCACACACACCACGCCCCACCCCCACCTCAGCCTTTAACATTTCTTCTAAGTATCCCCTTCCCGTCCCCCAAATCTTTTTCAGAAAAAAAAATCGACGACGACAACAACAAACAAGTTCAAATGGCAGTTTAATACACTATTACATTCAAAGTAGGCACCTATTAACCCTTTTCTTGACCTATGGCAGGGTCGGGTACCCATCAATATCAATGTGGGTGGAACAGATGAGCGATCTGTTTGACGGTATGTTGACGCATCCGGCTTGCGGGCCAAAGCTGCAATCCCTAAGCTTATTTATCGTCGGCCTTCTGTTCGTTGGGGCACTCCATCGAGCTCCTGCACCTGGAGCTTTTGCCTCATCTACTCCTTGCATAGTAGCGAGTGTTCTTTTTAGGTGCAAGTGACGTCGTGTACACCTCTCGGTAGGGCGCGCACCGACTTTACTTCCTTATCCGAAGGAAGGCGTACTTGGGATCCACGTCAATCCAGTATCGAACGTGGAACCATTGACGCAGTAATCTAGCACGCCATCTCCTGCGCCTCCGAGACGGGTTTTGGTACACTATTAAATGGAAGTGTCGAAATTGTCATCTTTGTCCGAAATTAATTAGGTGTCCCCTGTGCATCCATGGGTATTTTTCGTTAGCGATAGCGCCCGTGATGGAGCTGCTCAAGGCGTTTTATTCAGAAGGAGAACGTTCTAATTTCGAATGTTTATGGCTGTCCCGGCCCTCTCCTGGTTCTAGTCCTACACTCCAGCCAGGCCCCCCTCCACCCCACACTACTGTATCCTTCCGAACGACCTACTTCCAGGTCTGCTTTCGTCTCCCCCTGCCCTGGGTGCTTCCAACCAACTGCATTCCTGAAATGGACCTGACTAGCTCCTCCTTCCCTCTGCTCATTACGTGTCCATAGATCCTCAATCTACTCTCCGTCATTTTTTTCCACGATATCACCCACCCCCAGCATACCTCTAATATACTTATTCCTAACTCTAAAGGCCCCCCC
>JAAFCE010001036.1:7755837-7789858 GCA_013389805.1 Trigoniulus corallinus
GTACTGCGCATATACAGTACATGCCTAGAGATTTGGTACAGATTCGTCCATGAAAGCACATCACATTTTGCCAGTGAAACTGACTGTTCGGGAATGATCCACCATTGATCCCTGGGGCGGACCCAGACGAGGGGCAATGCAGCAATTGCTCCTCTCTCACTGCCTGAAAGGGGCGCAACTGATGAAGCATTTTTGCATTGCTATCCCCATTTCTATACTTCCAGTCGAATCTGTAGTTGGCTAAACCACTGAAGATAGGTCATTGTCAAAGGGACAGGAGAGGACCTTTTTGTAATTGCTAGCTAGATGTATACTCGGGGATTATGAATATTTAAAAATATTTGGGGCGCACATTTTTTGAAGTTCTACCCCTACCCAGATCCGCCACTGATTGATCCTAACGTTTTTTTTTTTGGGTCCTCTAAAATATTTTATATTTCAATGTGTTAGTGAAAGGATTATGGAATTTTTTAATAAAGCTATGAATGTTTATGATATGAATTCTTGTCATTTTGTTGAAAAAATATTTTTAAGGGGGGATGTCCCGGTCGGTGGTCCGACAATTATGGCAACCCTACGCTAGTACCCAAAAATTGTCGCATTAGTAGATATAGTGTGTATGTGTGTGTGTGTGTGTGTGTGTGTGAGTGCAGCCTCTGCCTTAGAACTACGCTGTGGACGGGGTTCTCATGGCCTTGTAGTTGAAGGGCCCTAAAACACCAACGACCGAACTAAAAAGAAGGGAGCATTCCATCGACACCAGGGGGGGGTGAGACCTGGGGGGGTTCTAGACCTGGAAATGTTGCCTCATCTACCCGTTTCGTAGTAGAGAGGGTTCTATGACGTGCAACTGCCATCGTACACCACACGGGACCTCGGTTTTACTTCTCATCCAAAAGAAGACGTACTCGCCCCCCCCCCTCTCTCACTGTCGCCCTGATGTTCTATAATTTAATATTATTTTGAAATTTAATTTAGCTATCATTGTCTTGAAATTGTAATAATACTATGATTGAGATTTTTTTAAAGGAGAGAATTGAATTAGAGGTTTTCCCAAACCTCGTTTTTTTTGTGTTAAATTTGGGGTTTATATTTAAAAAAAGGGAACACTTAAAGTAATCGACTCATTGAATAATTGTAGCCGTTGTTTCGACGTTTAAATATATAGTTGGGTCTTTTTTTTTCTTTATCTCCGCGTTTCTTTCATTTTTGGCAACTGCAGAATGGGAGGGTTGTCCCTTAGAATCGAAAGTAAATTCAATATTTAAAGTGACTTCATGATGGGTTCAGTAATGCTATAGTCATGTTAGGAAGTGGTCCATCTTCCGCCTCTTCTCTTTCATAGATAACCGATCTGTGGATGGTTCGAATTGAACCGCTTGCTTTTCATGTTAAGGGGGGGGGGATTGGTTCATTCACCTCCACTCTCTCCTCTCGTTCAACTTTAAGTTAAATAAAAGTTTGAGGGTTTTCATAAATTGATCTTTTTTTTTTCTTCTGCTTCTTCTTCGTCGTTGCCTTTCTTGCAGAACCGTCCATTTCAAGAATTGCCTCTCCCCCCTGACTATCTGCTACTATTGCCCCAATGTACCTATACAAGTCCGACCCTACTGTTTGCTATTGAGAATTGGAGCTCTTACTAGCAAATATTTGCTTGATGAAAATATTCCCGTAGTACGCATTTTTTTAAAACAAAATTTCTTTTCGCGGTGTGTCCTACCTTCCTTCACCATCTTCTCCCGTCCCCGTCCCCCTTCTTTAACCCCACTCACCTCTTCTCCTGTTTTACTGTGTCTATTCCGTGTTTGACAGTTGCATGTAACAGACCCTCCCCCCCACACTGCTATGCAACGGGTAGATGAGGCAAAAATTCCCTGGTGTAGGAGCTCGGTGGAGTACCCGAACGAACAGTAGGCCGACGATAAATAAGTAGAGGGGTTACAGCTTTGGTCGGTTGCCGGCTGCGGAAAAATACCGTCCAATAGATCAGTGCTCCGCAACCGGTGTGCCACGGCACACTGGTGTGTCTTGAGCCGATGCAGGTGTGACACAGTCAAATAAGATAATTTTCTAACAAAATAATAGAGCAGTGATTCTCAACCTTTTTTTCGCCACGGTACACTTTTACTAATTTCAAAATTTGGCGGCACACTAGCAACGACACATTTCTAAGTACACAAACGCCAAAGAAAATATATAAGTTGTAGCCTAACCCTATGCAAAAACTTGCCTCGGTAACTGTGTCAGTAGTTTTTGGTTCAATACTGGACCGAGGTGGGTTGGCTTTTTTCGGGCGAGAGAGAAGCCCTGAGTGCACCTTTTTTCGGGTGAGAAGTTAAACCGAGGTCCCGTGTGGTGTACGATGGCATTTGCACATGGAAGAACCCTCTCTATATGGAACGGGTAGAGGACCAAAATTTCCAGGTGCAGGAGCTCGCCCCCCCCCGTCTTCGATGGAATGTCCCAACGAACAGTAGAAAGACGATAAATAGCATAGGAATTGCAGCTTTGATTGGCAACCGGCTGTGGGAAAACACTGCCCAATATATCGCCCTTGTGTCCAGTCAGAGGGACAAGATGGGTACCCGACCTCGCGGCACACTCTCGTGAATCTCACGGCACACTAAAGTGCCGCGGCACAGTGGTTGAGAATCACTGTAATAGAGAGTTAGTGGTGAACGATGACGATGACGATACGAGGTCAAATGAGGTAATTATGTATGCTCACGAAAAGCAGACCAGCAATTGAGCTTGCGCATTTGCCTCATTTGACCTCGTATCGTTCGTATCGTCATCGTCGACGTTTACCACTAACTCTCTAATATTACAATAGATTCGATATATCAAACACAATAACGAGAATACTTGCAATGAAATATTTGCGTTTTAGCCTTTAAAATTTATTGTAAAATTTGTTTATTAAATTAGTATCTACAGTATATATCAGTGGCATAGCTAGAGCTCATGTTGCTCTGGATGGTGAAAAAATTGAAGCCCTAAAGCTGAAAAATAAATTGGTGTTCATGTTGTTGCGCCATGGTGTCATTCCCAAGAGGTCCCGTGTGTTGTACGAGGGCCTTTGCACTTCAAAGAACCCTCTCAACTATGCAACGGGTAGATGAGACAACATTTCCATGTGTAGGAACGCCCTCCCCTTTCGTCGGTGGAATGCCCCAACGAACAGTAGACCGACGATAAATAAGCATAGGGGGGGGGGTTGCATCTTTGGTCGGTAACCGGCTGGGGAAAAGCACTGCCCAATAGATCGCCTTTGTTGATCGCCCTTGTGTAGTGCAGACAAGTTATATCGGACACACCGGTTATCTTGAGATCGCTGAAGTTAAGCAATGCAAACCCACGTTAGTACCCAATATGGGTGGTTGAGAGTGAACGTAGGGTGCGGCAAATTTCCCCTCTCCTACATCTCCACTACACCTACCTCATCCACAAGCAGCCTCCTAAGGGTTCTGCCTGTTATGGCTACTTTACTCACTCTCCAGCATAGTAACTCACTCCCCTTGTGTCCATTCAGAGGAACAAGATGGGTACCCGACCCTACCATAGGCGGGACAAGGGTTAGGAGTTGCTATTTGGGACAGCGAATAATAGGACTTGGTTATTAGACACATGTGTCGTTTTTTTGATAGTTATCAATTTTTGGACAAACAAGGTGATGATGCTGAAGGAAACCAAACCCCATTGGAATATCGACTTACAGGTTCTTTGTGTGAGAAGGATAGGGGGATAGGTTTCAAATTCGGTTTCGGGTGGAAATAATAGGAAAATATTGTGCCCGGTTAGTGTTGTTCTTTATGTTGTCGCACGGATGGTGTGTTGTTCACAAATATGATGATGATGATGATGTCATCGGTTGAGACTTGTCAGGTATTTTGAAATGCGTGGAGGAGGCCGAATTAATGTCGAGCGCATTTATTTCAACAATGTCTACTAACTAATGGAGTGAATTGTGCCTTTTTCCTCCTGCCGTTAGTTAGTCTTTGTGGCCTCATTGTCCTTTCTCCACCCCCTCCAGACGTCTCACTGTCTCTCCTATGCTCACACACCTCTCTCTCACTCACTCTCTGTGTTTTGTGCAAGTGGAAGTTCAATAAACAGGAGGGGTATATAAAAATTATTTCCTCTCCCCTCCTATCACCACTTTTCCCGAAAACAGGGAGACTGAGGGTGTATATTGAGGTGTAGTGGTGATGAACTTGTAGCTTGATAAGAGGCCAGATTAAAAATTGGAGGGTGGGGGAGGGAAGAGGAGGTAATACGAAGGAGGTGCAAGTTTTGGGTCAATCGGAAAGTGGGGCTAAATAGACTAAATGTAAAACAGGGACATAATTTAGCGTATCCTACGCAGGACGTTTTTTTTTGTGTGTTTTGAAGTACTAGTAGTAGGCTAGTAGTGGTCGTGTACCTGGGACGGTACTCTACCTACCCTCTTCTTATTACTTCTTCTTCCTCCTCCTCTTCCGTCTCGTCACCGCCGATATTCAATCATCCCCTCCTTCTCTTACACCTCAGTGTGTTTTGCTTGGGAAGGGGAAAAATGTGGGGGGTTAAAAATGAATTTTTGCAGAGGGTTTATGTTTATACAGTTGCTGAATATTCATGAATTGAATAGCCAAATGTTGAGGGGGGGGGGTGTTTTTTTTTACCACTGTGTGAGATGTGGCGGCAGGGAGGGAGGGGGCATTATTAATTGCCTTTGTGTTGATGATGAGCCGAATTTTTCTGAGGTGGTCCGGTTACTAATGGATAAGAGGTGAAACTTTCTTCTTAACTCAGCACGTCGTGGGACTCGTAGTTTTGTATAATTTTCGGACATGCACCCCTACCTATCTCACACTTGTAGTTGGGTCTCTTTTCAGAAAAGAGAGGGAGGTAATGGTCCTTTTCCTCTCTGGTATGGATATGGGATATTTATAGAATTGTCGGATTTGGTGAACCGACAGGGGAAGGGAGGTTAAAGGACTTTTGAAAAGACGATCACGACGAGGTGAAGGGACGAGTGATGGAAAGGGTCAGTTATATAAGGATGTCCGATTTTCTTTCCTCCCCAAAAAATGCTCCGTCTGTCTGTGGTCTGTCTGGTGGTGACCATAAGAAGGTACTGATGGTAGACGATTGTCATTCATTCCACCCTTCCCTTTTTTCTCCCCTCAGCAATGTGATCGTTCGTTTGTTTTCGACTGACCCTTTCCCCCTTCTTCCTCCTCCTTTCAACGTCCGCTGTTGAATAGAAAACGTGCAGGAAGAACAGCGTGACGTATTTAACGGTCATCGGGTCATAGAGTGGTGTACGAAATTCTCACGAATTTTGAAGAGAGTTTGAAGGTTATGGTGGAATGTGTTTGTAGTGTCCAGTTACCCCCCTCCTCTCTCTCTCTCTCTCTCTACTTTCATCCCCCTTATTCATTCCTCCTCATCCTACCTTTCCTTAACCCCTCCCCCCTTCACTATCTCTCCGCTTACGTTTGTCCATCTCCGAACTCCTTTGTTCGCAATGGAGAGTCTTTAAGATCCTGCTTCAAAAGGGGACGGAGGGGACTGAAGACAAATTCTTTTTATAGGACTCGTTGTTGAAGGATTGTCCGAAAGTGAGGTGCTGTTTGTGGTCTAGACTCTCCAGACGATGACGGCACGGTGTTGTTGTTACTGTTGTCCAGTTTAATAGTGAATTGAGAAAGAAACATAGGATGGACGTTAAGAAAGTGAGATTGTAGGGGTTGCAGTCTGGTGACCTTGATGATGTTAAAATGGGGACCCCATAAAATGGCCCTCCCATTCCTCCTTCACCATTTTGTTCCGCTGTTGGACCACAGAAATATTATTTAGACTGACGCCTGCAGGAGTAGTCTCAAAGGTGGGTTGTTAAGACAGGACTGCCGCCTACATCCCCCTCCTCCCTCTCTCCCACTCGTTGTTGTGCGGAACTCTGCCTACATTGTTACATGTCTCTCCTGTCCCATTATGACCTATAGGATCCGTTTGTCCCACGGCGATGAGTTTGCGAAAGTAATTCAGTGGCAAAGGGTCTTTTAAAGGCCTTCTTTCCACACATTGGCAACCCGCTGACGTTAAGTGGATCACGCCCGTTTATCCAGAAAAGTTTATTTTATGGTGTGGGATGAAGCCGGCAAGGGAAAGATATGGCTGATTGATATTAGAGAAGACGTAATTTGTGAACGATTCTCTAAAAACTTGATTTGCACACCACCATGGTTGGCTAGATATTTAAGCCTTTATTTCTTAACCCGGCAAATGGCGTTTAATGACCCAACAGGTGAAGCCGAGCTCGTATACAATTTAGGGGTTTTGACGGTCATATTTCCGTTTTACAGAGGTTCCCGTTTTCAGCTCCCTTCTGTTTATCCTTAACATCGGCCGACGTCCCTCCGGTATAGTATAGGGCCTATGCTCCACACTTTTGCTCGGGGGGAGACTCCTTAAGAGCTGCAGTTGACTATCTTTTTTCCCCAGCTTACGGGAAGCAAAATTTGAGAGGTGATTGAGTGGACCACATTCATCAATTAAAATGGCAAAGCCGGACCTGTCAACAAAAGGTTACTTCACATACTACCTCCCCTTCTTGTTAGACCAGGGCTCATAACGTAATTCGATTGCTTATTAAAATTGTGGTTTGATCCCGGTCATTGAAGGGCAAAGTTTACAGAACTGTCGTTAGGCCAGCTATGCTGTATGGCTCAGAGTGTTGGTCAGTCAGGAAGAACCATGAAAGGCAAATGCAAGCGGCTGAGATGCGAAAGCTGCGCTACATGTGTGGGGTGTCACGGCCGGACAGAATAAGAAACGACTACGTTGGGAGTGGGGGACATTGCGGAAAAGATGAGAGAGAATCGTTTGAGGTGGTATGGGCATGTGATGAGGAGGGGAGAGGAAGAGCTTCTTAGGGCCATGGTGGGACTGCAGTTAATTGGGGGGGCACCAGAGGTAGAGGAAGACCAAAAAGGACGTGGGAGCAGGTGGTGCAAAGGGACATGGAGGGGAGCTTGGTGGGCGATAGGCGGGAGTGGAGGACTAGAACCCGCAGACCCGACCCTGCCTCAGGCGGATGATGATGTTTGATCCCGGTCGTGGCCGATGTTTTCTAATTGCCGAACTCTTTTGGTAGTCAATTGATACGTGTCAAGGCTCGAGGAGGACTGACTTCGGACCCGAGAAGGTAACCTTAAGCAAGTCTACCTCTCGTACATAGGGTCAGGAGGTAAAGCACCACCACATGGCGGTGGAATTTGTGAAATGTTTCCCACATATGGCTTTAACCCACTACCGGTGTAAAGATTCATAAATGCACCTTGGGCGCATTGGGATAATTCCTCTTACATTTTGGGTTTTTGTGGTACATGTTTGCCTACTATGTCTACCCCCACTATAGGATCGTCTGCTTAGTGCTAAGGCCTTGTCATTAAGGTGGTGTTGGGTAAAGTCAGGTAGCTCTCCAACCCGTTTTCGACTCGAAATGTCTAGGAGTTGGTCCGACCCCCTTTCCCCCACCTCCACACTCACATTTCCGGCTTCGGCATTTAGCCTGTCGCAACCCTCAGCTAGTACTGACATGGGTAGCCGGTTGGGAAAGCTGGGTACTGCTAATACCCAACAATCGTCGCATTGGTGTAGTGTCTGTGCAGCCTCTGCATAAGAACTATGCTGTGGACGGGGCTCTAATGACCTTGTAGCTGAAGGGCCCTAAAACACCAACAAACGTGTAGCCTGTATAACAGAAAGACAGACGTCAAACACGATAAAAATTCATTATGCTCCTATCCCATGATTGCATGAACGACCCTTCCTTAATGCCTCGTGGGAGAGCGGTTTATTGCGTCGGACACACCAGTTTTCGTCGGATCACTGAAGTTAAGCAACGCATTTTCAGGTAGTACTAACATGGGTGGCCGCTTGGGAAAACTGGGTACCGCTAATACCCAAATAATCGTCGCATTAGTGTAGTGTCTGTGCAGTCTCTGCACTAGAACTAAACGGTGGATGGGGCTCTAATGACCATGTAGTTGAAGGGCCCTAAAACACCAGCCGTTCACAAATCGTGTTTAGAGATCTGAATTATATCTTAGAGGTGGGTACTTGTCTGTGTCACGATTCCAGGCTCCATACTGCTCGTAATTCAGGCCCGGGCTCTGGTGTTACCTGCCTGTCGTAACCTTTGTCCAACCTTTCAGGGCTTGTTGGTCGTTCTTGTGATGTATGTAATTTGTGAACGGCTTTTTTGCCCTAAGTGAATGAATTCCTTCTTTTTTTTCCTAACGCGTGCGCATATCCACACGCACCCTCACTCACACCCCCCCCCCCCCCTACCGTCCTAAATTCAAATTCGGATGTGGATTTCAATATAATTTGAGGAACTTGTTGGCTTGTCCCGTCTGCTACTACTACTACTACTACTTCTGACTGTACTTGTTAGTTGATGACTGGCCAGCCGGTCTGTGGACCAGCCAGCCCCTAAGTGTGATATTTTGTATTGTCCGGAGTTTGAAGGACCGTGTAACTCCATTGTTATAATTGAAATGCCGTTTAATAATGACGACGAAACTTACACTTTAAAAAAAAAAATCATAGTTTTTTGAGTTTTGAATATCTTTTCTTTATGAAAGAAGAAAAAAATGTCTCCTGCACACCCCATTATATTAAAAAGTAGGAGGTGGAGGGGGACCTCTTTTTTTTTTATGAATAAAAAAAAAAATCTATTGAGCTATGGACTGCTGTTCTGATCATTGGGACATTTGTCGTAGCATTTGACCCTCACATAGACCATTGTAGACGCCCATCCCTTGCTGCAACCTTTGACCTCACCGTCCTCCCCAAACCTATTCCAACACCTCGTAATTTAATACGTCGCGCGTGCATACGGGTTTTTTTTTCATGCACCATCGTCGTCACCCCAGGTATAGTTTTTTTTTCACTATATGTCCAAGGTGGGTAGAATGGATGTGAGAGGAAGAAGAAAAAGATGTGGTCCACTATATGTCGTCATTACAACCACCCTCGTCTTTTGTAGGGGGACTAGTGGGGCTCGTTTGCTGGTCCACTTTTTTTTTTATACATTTTGTTATTGATAATTTTTAACTATTCCCGCCTCTCTTTCTGTCCTAGACCTTCCAGGAGACCTTTTAGTTGTAATCTAGTTCTCCACTTGGGACAAGGTCCAAGATTAGAATTTGGAGAGAGAGAGAGAGAGAGGGGGGGGGAGCAACTAAGGTACGTTGTAAATATGGTGTTGGATAACTGTCCGTTGGTGATTCAAATAGGGGGGGTTTCCTCTGGAAGAAAGGAAGGAAGAGAGGGGGGGAGAGAGAGGATAACACGATTTTTTTATCATGTAAAATTTCCGAAAAGGGTCCTACGAATGGTCCTTAGTAGTTCTCTTCTACTTGTCCCACCTTCATACATGTCATTTGTGTTCACTCTTTCCCTCCCTAACCGTCCAGTTCCTAAGCGCACCCAGGCCGTCTTTTAAAGCGACCTGGAAATGTGATTGAGAAATGAGGTTATGACCCCGCAGGAGGTGCGGTGAGTGACGTAACCCTTGTTCTATCATCATTTCTTGTCCCCCTTCATATCCCCCCTCTATTTCTCTCAACTTCTGATTTTATATTTTTCAAGCTGGACAAGAGTGTGATGGGGGTTGAAAGAAGGGGATAAAGATGGTCAGAAGCGGACAGCTGCCTGTTACTGTTGTTATGTAACAACGCTGCAGATGGGTTAGAGTCCCACGGTTGCACAGCAGTCCATTGAGTGACCCTAAATTTGACCTTACCTCGGTGTGTAACCTTCTCCGTTCATTACAACGCGTTTCGTTCTATATAACTGCACCATTATTACCGTTTGGTGGTGTCTTTTCGCTGTCCTTTCAGTGACTGGTCTGGTGTTTTTGGATGTGCTGACCAAGCTGAATTGTGGAGTTACACGAGTGGCCGAATGGTAACCGAAATCCTCCGAAATGACAACTTTCTGCTAAATTTTTCTCATTTGTAGCCTTGCCAAAGGAATGTGTCCCCCCTCCTTCCAAATAGATTTCGGGGTGCTTTCCTTTTATTACCTTTTTAGAGTCCTAGTAATGATAGCGAAAGTCCTAGAGTAGTGATTCTTAAGTTGGGGTCCATGGACGCCAGGATAGGCCCGTGAAAGCCTGGAAGACAGGATTGCAGATGGATTTTTAAATTACGCAGCCAGTGGAGTAGCTGAGGGGGGGGCGGAATTTTGAGGTACTTTACACTATCGAACGTGAAAGGGAAAGGAAAGAGGTAGCAAATTTGGGGGAACTCAAATTTGGACACCGCTCCGGGCGGCATTTACATAGAAATATCCATAGATGGTGCTTTGAAATTATAGTTTAAGAAGCATGTCCAAAATTTTCTGGAACTTTAGAAGAGAAGGTCCACAGCAACCTTTTGTTAGATCGGGGGAGTGGGTCCACAGTAATCTTTGTTAGGCCGGGGAGGCACACCCTCCAGAACTTAAAATATTTAGAGGGGTCGTCGAAAATAACAGGTTAAGCACCACTGTTCAAGGGACCCTTTCTACTGAGACACAAGTAATGGATGGCCTTCGGACATCGGTCCTCGCTTAGCTTGGCGTCTGTTACCGAAAAGCTGTTGACCAACAGTTTGCAAACTGTTTCATCAATCTATAAAGATTTGCATTTCTTTTATGTTTATCGAACATGTTTGCTTAACCAGCAGTTGACTTAAGAAAAATGTTTTCAGACATACAAGGGCCAGCCTGAGATCCCCTTTCCTTTAATGATGTCTTTTAAAATTGACCAGTTGACCAATGTTTTCTTTTTCTGTTTTTTATTTCTTTAAAGCATGTTGGACAGTGGCATTCAGTTTGCTGACTGTTGTTTGTCTTCGAGTATAAAATCGGAATTGTTGCAGTTTGTTTTTTTTTCGGATGATTAAATCTAGTAATTGTTTGTAGGACGGGGAGGAGATATAGGAAGGGGAACATTGACCCTCCCCAACCTCTGGACACAAACTTGTACTGGTCAGTGTTTGCTGCTATGTATTGTTGAGGTTGTTTCTTAACAAACACATCTCAAATGAGTTTCTTAGATGATGGAAGTAAATGAGAGTAGAGGGGCATTTTAGAGGATTGGGGAGAAAAAGTACCTGATAGGACAGGACATACTTCATGGAGTTCCTCTCTGGACAAGAATTGACCTCTGGAAGTTCATAATTACATTTTTTTTGGGACAGTATCACTACTACGGCCTCTACCGTTATTCTTCTCCTCACTCTCCTCCAATTCACTTCTTTATTTCTTTTCAACTTCGTCCCGCGCCCAGGGGATCTCTACTTCTTCTAGACTCCTCCTTATACTTCAATTTTTTTTTTTATTATTTATTTCGAATTTCATAAAAGGTCCAGTTCTTCGGTGGGCCAACCATCCCGAAAATGGGAGCACTAGTGTTCTTCTTCCCCCTTCCCACTACCTTTAAAACATAAGTCTGGGAAAGAAATGTCCATACGAGAAACAGCTTGGAAGGAGGGGTAACACTTGAGTGACCACTTCCCACCTCTCGTTGTCCACATTTGACTGAAGTTTATAAGGGCTGTCTGCAGTTGACGATGGCTAAGAGCACTCAGCCTGGACGGACGTCGAACTATTTTTTTTTTTTGGCAATTCCCTTACCCACCCTCTCTTTCTCTCTGCCCTTTTCCCCTTTCTGACAATAAAAAAATATATTTCCTGGGTATGTTCCTTTTGGGTTTTTTTTTCCTTGTCTTCCTCCTCACCGACTGACAAAGCAGTGGTCATGTTTTTTTGAAGCTGGGTCATTTCTCTATCAAGGAATTGAAGGTGTAATATTTCAATTCTTTCTACTCTGCTCCCTTCTTCCTTCGCCAAAGTTTACTTTGATGTCCTTGTGTGCCCCATGTCGCGGGACTGCCTGCCTTTTTTTTCTCTTCTTTGTTAGGGCTAGGAAAAGAATAGGTACCAATTTGCACTTTAATTTCCCCATGTCTCATATCTGCGATGACCGAAGTTGGCTTATTCGACATCAGTCTGTGTTCTTCATGTTCGGACGCTCTCTAACCCCCCCCCCCCACGTCGCGGGTCATGGATGTGTGGTATTATGCAAGGTCTCTCCCTATACCTGGAAAATTGACCAGAGGATTAGGTGTTTTGGTTTCCAAGCAGGGCGTCTTATATCACACGTTTTCATATACCGGCTTAGAATTCTTAGCCCATCCCAGGTTCGATTCGAAGGAAATTAGGCCAATCCACACACACCCGCCCCGTGTCTTTAAGGTCTTTAGATGAGGTCCTTCCCATTTCGGACTGCAGATTCGCTCAAGATGTTGCGACTCGGACATCTTAAAAATACCTCTACCGAGATCAGAATCGTTCCTTTGTCGCCTGCAGCTCAGTTAGTAGGTTATTTAACTTTTGGGTGACTCCTAGTTTGGCCTGATGAGATGGGGAACGTTGTTGTTTGTTGGTGTTTTAGGGCCCTTCAACTACAAAGGTCATTAGAGCCCCGTCCACAGCATAGTTCTTATGCACGAACACTACACTAATGCGACTATTTTCGGGTATTAGCAGCACCAAGTTTTCCCCAAGGTGCCACCCATGTCAGTACTAACTGGGGTTGCGTTGCTTAACTTCAGTGATCAGACGAGAACTGGTGTGTCCAACGCAATTGGCCGCTCCCAACATTATTTACGGGTCCCTACTACCGACCCCCCTTTAATACACAGAAAATATGTGTGTGTGTGTCGGCAAAATCTAAATTTGATTAAATATTATCAAGGTATGTTCTTCCTGGTATTCACCTGTACTTTTACTAAGTTGCTTTTTTTTTTGATCATCTTCCCCACTAACTCTCCCCACCTTCTGTCGCCTTCTTCGATCTCCTCCTCCCCTTTTTTTCCCCTCTCTCTCCCTCCAACTGAAGACTATAAAATGAGGGCGATAGTTTGAAGAATGGATGGTTTTAGATGCTCGAGTGCTGATGGGTTTTAGATGAGTTGCTTACCTATGGTAGGAAAGGGTTTAGGGTGAGTGGGGACTGAGATTTCCTCCTCTTCCTCCGCCACCTCCTCCTCCTCCTTGTCTCCCTCCAGAGCCTTCATCCATTGAGTTCTCTCTCTCTCTCTCTTTCTCTCCCTTCATCTGAAACCCACGTACTCCCGCTTTCGTCCCTCTCTTTTCACCCCCTTACCCTCCCTCTCTTTCACTCTGCCACATCTCTTTTTATTTCCTCCTGCTGAGGGTCGTCTATCTGTATTCTGTGGATGACAGGGGTTGCTATGGTTGACAAGCAGCACATAAACATGCTGAGAGAGAAAGAGGAAGAAGAGATGGAGGAGGGGAATTGCAGGGGTGCTTATGTGATTGCAGGATGATGGTGAAGTAGAAGAAGTAAATGCCCGTAAACGTTGAGATAAAAAAAGACCCAGGAGAGAGAGAGAGAGAGCGAACGAAAGAAAGAGAGAAAAGAGATGGAGATGCTGTGTACCCCGACATACACACACACACCACCGCCATTGGCGTTGTTATGGCAACCGAGCATAAGAAATGGACAATGTTAGCTGTATGTATAGTGGCAATTCAGTGAGCTGCTACCCCGAAGTTGGGGGGGGTACGTGTAGATGAAAGTTGAGGGAGGAATAAGTATGAAGTACGACGATGCTCTCTCCCCCCTCTCTCTCTCTCTCCCTCGGTTTTTTTTTCTTTCTTCCCCTCCCCTCTCTTTTTTTTTCATCCATTCTCCTCCCTTACATTTTCCTGCATCCGACGACGACGACTTAAATTGCATCTTCTTCATCTGTTCTTTAGCAGCATCCCACTTGTGCTTCTGTGTCTCTCTCTACACCTCCCTCCCCCTCTTTCTTCCCTCACCTCTCTTCTCCCCTCTTTTATACACCCACACATCCCTCACTTTGTGCGTGTGTGTGTCTCTCTCTCCTACCCTGATGCTCCTCTTGTACACTACTTTAGATTATTTCTTTGCTCTTTCTTGCTCACCTCCTCCTCTTCTTCCCCCTTCGTTCTCTCCCTACCTCTCGTCCTTCCTGCCCCCATCCCCCCCCTCTCTCTCTCACTATCGTTGCTCTCGTCTCCTCATCCTAACCCACACACCTTGTTTTTTTCTGCATTTTCTTTTGAACTTATTTCTCTCTCTCTCGCTCGCTCTTCTTCTGCATTTGCTACTCGACTTCGTTATTTGAATGAATGGTGACTAGGGCCATCTCTCCCCCTCCTTCTTAATTCGCCTTGTGTGCATAATAAGAATGAGATAAAGAAAACTATGAAGAAAAGAGTTGTCTTATGTATATATATATATATATGTAATTTTTTTCTCTTCTGCCGTTGACATCAGCAGTCAGTAGCTATATGCTCTTAACTCCTCTCTTCTTCATCTCCTCTCGTCACTACCTCTACCTTACTCGATTTGATCCCTCGTTTTTCTTGCGCCCCCATATCTTTTTTTTCTTGCTTCTTCTTCTTCTTCTTGTTTTAGTTTTTTTCTTCTTCTTGTCTCTCACTCTCTTTCTCGATCTGCTTAAGTGATGTTGTCTATAGTAGTTTATATAGGTTATATTTTTCTGTAGTATGGATATGGATGTGTGCATATTGTAGATCACGAGTTTTTTTTTTCTCTACCTTCTTATATTTAAAGAAACATGTGCTTTTTCTTATTACCCCGTGGATGTTTTGTACAGTTTGGGTGATTTTTGATGGAGAGGGAGATGATTGGGACGGGGGAAGGATTGGATGCGGTGGAGAAGGAGAGAGAGAGTAGAAGGGAATATGTCGTTTTCTGGCCTGTTGCATCATCCGACTGTGACTCTGTAGTTATTTATATATACACAGTGCAGTGTGGGTGTGTGTGTATTAGGTAATGAGGTAAGGTATGGGAGTGAGGTGTAAGATCTGTGAGTGCACCTAAAGTAAAAATAATATACCGTATTTTTTTTTAATATTTTATTTTAAGAAGATAAGCCAAAGAAAGGGGTAGGCATTGTTGTTTTTGTTGTTGTTGGCGGCGGTGGTGGTGGTGAGGCAGGACAATAAGGAATTGGGTTATCTGTCTTTCTCTCTTCTTCTTCTTGTCCCCCTTTCCTCACTGTCGTCAGGAGGGCTGAGGACCTAAAAGGAGGCGGAGGAGATAGAATAAGAGGAAGAAGAAGAAGAGGATGTTGTTTTTCTTATTTAATCGGAATGTTTTCTATATCGTGTTTGTAAAAAAAAAATTTTTTTTAATCGACTTGGCGTTGTCATAGCAATGAATCGTATCTTAGGTGAGCTTGCTGAGGTTGTATGGTTTGCCTGTCAGTTTTTCTTCTTCTTATTAATTTCATTTATCTCTCGCTCGCTCTGTCTTCTTACATCTTGCATAAGAAAAGATGCTGTATATTGAGTGGTTTGCAACTGCATTGGGATCTTCACATTTCTTATTAACCCCCATCTTATTCCGAATGTCACAGGGCCCTTAATAGATGTTCTAGGACGCCGTATTTATCTATTCATACATTTAAGGTCACTCTGTCAAAGATGAAAAGAGATTAAACAGCACTGTCGTGACCAGGATCGAATCCGCCACGGTGGTGGTATTCCTGACATCTTGGTTTTGTTTGTTTGTTGGTGTTTAAGGTCCCGTCAACTACAAGGTCATTAGAGACCCGTCCACTGCGTAGTTCTAATGCATATGCTGCACAGACACCACACCAATGCGACGATTATCGGGTATTAGCAGTACCCAGCTTTCCCGAGCGACCACCCATGTCAGTACTAACTGGGCTTGCGTCGCTTAACTTCAGTGATCAGACGAGAACTGGTGTGTCCAACGCAACTCGCCGCTCCCGACATCTTGGTACCTTATCTAAGAGTAGACCACGTGGTGTGAACTACACGTGGTGTGATGTGATTTGTAGGTGGAGTACTATAGGTGACACGTAATCCTATTGGATGATAGTCGTATACTCCTCCTACTCCTTCGAATCCTCCTCCCCATTCTTCTCTAGGATTTTTGTTTCTTTAGTGTTTTAGGGCCCATCAATTACAATGGTCATTAGAGCCCCATCCACCGCATGGTTCTAATGCAGAGTCTACATAGACACTACGCCGTTATGACGATTTTTGGGTATTAGCAGTACCCAAGTGGTCACCCATGCTAGTACTATCTGGGGGTTGCGTTGCTTAACTACAGTGATTAGGTGACAACTGGTGTGTCCGAAGCAATACAGCCGCTCCTTCGTTCGGTACTTGTTGATTAGGTGGTAGGGTGGGACATACTAAGCCAGCGGCGTATACCTCACAGCATTAGTCATTTTATCAGACTGCTGCTGCTGTTGGGGTGCAATGAACCCTCTGGTTGGAAGTGTGTCCCTGGCTGAGTATAAGGGCAGAAAAGATCATTCATATAAGTTGAAGAAGATTAGGGCACAGACAGATTTATACTACTGGTCTTTCTTACTAAGGACCATTCGACAATGGAATACCCTTGGAGAGGATAAAGTGGAGGGCTTCCTCAAAGGAAAGCCCACCATTACTAGTATTGTAGGGGGGGGGGGGAGCCACAAGAATTATAGCTTAGGGTTTTTGGGAGGTTTATGGTATGGTATGTAGGAATGAGAGTTGGTCTCTCCACTGCCATATTGGCCAAATAAGACTGCTTGCAGTGTAGTGAATTATAATTAGATTATTCTTTGGCCCATTCGTTGACCCTGTGCACCAGCAAACAATACTAGCACTGGTGTAATGTTGGGAAGCCGAGTGCCGACGGTAGCGCCAGCGACGACTGTTCAACAATAGCGCGTGCAGATCAGATGTTACGTGGTTCGTGGGCACGGACCTCGCATTCCCGCATGGTCCCCACGGCTGGCTACTTCCTGAAGTGTTATATGCAGTTTTTTTTCTTAAGCGCAGGGCCGGCCTTCTCTATAAAGGGGCCCGGGTGCAAAAATCCTTTTGGGGCCCCAAAATATTTTTCCAAAAGTAAAAATAAAAGGATTCAGAGTAACTGGACTCCTTTTAGATGCCCTCCTATCCCATTCTGAGATCCTTCCTAATTTTGGAAGGTATTACATTTTTGGATGATGCCATGTGTCCTAATATGTCGCCATTACATTTATGAGTTGGTCTGCTATGTAACACCTAACGCTATCTTCACCCATTTTGGTTTTGACATCCTGTGGCTGGCAATCAGTTCATGGAGCAACTGAGTGACCCATAACACCAGAAAGGTTGTACAACCCTGGTGTAGTTCAATGGCAGGGTTGTTAGGGCAATGTTCATTGTCAGGGTCGAATGAGGAACGTTGGCCCTACAATGACGTATTAAACTTTCAATATTAGCAATGATCTGGGCCTTGATGGGTACTGATGATGGGGCCCCCTCAATCGTGGGGCCCGGGTGCAATGCACCCTCTGCACCCCCCGGATGGCCGGCCCTGCTTAAGCGGATAGCAGAGGAGCAGGGAATTTTGACAAAGTGAGAAAGTGTCACGAGTTCGATTCCAGTTAGTCTTCAGTGTGATGTAGAGTTAGGAAGTAGGTATTACTGGAGGCTCTTGTTTATTAATAGAAACCTCCCCTCCTCCTTCCTTTTACCATCCACGTCTCCATGGCTTTATTGTTGTTCTCGTGATCGCAGGTTCAATCCTGTCTGAGGCTGGTAGGTTTTTTTCATTTGGTGAGGAAGAGAGGGGAGGGGGTCAAGAGAAATGCCTTTCTTTTTCGGAAGGGTTCAGGCGTGTGCAGTGCATCTCCACCTCCGGAACTTCCATCCTGTAAAATCAACTCCTAACCGTTTTCCCGCCTATGGCAGGGTCGGGTACCCATCTTGTTCCTCTGATTGGACATAAAAGCGATATATTGGTTAGTGTTTTTTCCGCAACCGGTTGCCGAACATAGCTCAACCCTAATGCTTATTTATCTTTGGTTTACTATTCGTTGGGGCACTCCACCGGGCTCCTACACCTGGGAATTTTGACTCATCTACCCGTTGCATAGTAGAGAGGGTTCTTTGACGTGCAAATGCAATCGTACACCACACGGAACCTCGGGTTTACTTGCCACCCGAAAGAAGGCACACTCGGGGCCTCCTTCCTCTCTCTCTCTCTCTCGCCCGAAAGAAGCCAACCCTCCTTTGGTCCAGTATCGACTCTAGAATTACTGACGGAGTTACGAAGCGTGCTGCCCACTACGCCACCGAGACCAGTCGAACTTCCATGGTGTAAATATTACAAAATTTTCAGGCGCAAAAATTGGTCCTGCCACTCAGTATCAGGGATTGGCATGTAAAAGAGGGTAAATAATGAAATTGGTTTTACTTCCTGTAAAGGGTTCCTGGCTGTCTGTCGGCCTGCCTGCCTGCCGTTCAACGTCGATTGCCGCTTAAATGTCCCAGGTACGCAGATGCGGTGTTTTCATTGATTATGTTGTGCATCAAGCATACCACTGAAGATTTTTCTTAATTCGGTTTTTATAATCTTCGTGTTGGACCCTCTGAGATGGTGGCTCTTTCCCCCCCCCCCCTATCCCTCTCCCTTCCATTTATTATTTATTATAATTATTGAGATTTAAGATAGAAGGTAGTCGCTTAATAATATGGGATAATAATAGTAATAATAAGGAAACCCCTCTCACCCCTCTCTGCCTCAAATAAAATTATTATAAGATGGTGGATGTTGAAGGAAGAGAAGGAGGGGGAACAAAATGGTTAGGAATTAACCCCCCCCCCCCCCATTATTTGACTGAAATTTGTCATCCGTAAAAACAAGATGTTTAAAATGTGAGGGCTTTTATATAAATATTTTTAAACGGGGCGAATCTTTTCACTGATTTTGTTATATAATCTCTTATTTATAACTTAGTCAAGTAAAAATCGTCGTTATCCATTTTTTCTTCGTTTTTCAAAAGGAAAAAGAAGAAGAAGAAGCAAAAACATGTAATGCGCATTATTACGGCGCTCCTGACTAATACGTTGGTGGTTAGATTATCAGTAAAATATGATATTCACTATAAATTTTCTTCTACGCTCCATTTTTTAATCATCTTGAGTAAATCTTACTCCAAAAGCAATTTTATTTATTTATACTCTGTTTCCTCCTTCATCTCTATCCCCTACCCCTAGCTACCCCTCGGTTTTTTAATGCTTAGAAAGGCATATTGAAATTTATTTTCTTAGCCATGTGCTATTAGAATCCGCCTCGGTGGCGCAGAAGGTAGCGTACTCGTTTACTGCGTCGGTGGCTCTAGATTCGATACTGGATCGAGGTGGGTTGACTTTTTTTTTAGGGCAAAAGAGAGAGAGTGTGTGTGTGGGGGACAAGGCCAGAGTGCGCCTTCCTTCGGATGAGAAGTAAAACCGAGGGACGTAACTCTACTCCTCTGGGAGCGGCGAATTACGTTGGACACACCAGTTTTCGTCTGATCACTGAAGTTAAGCAGCGCAACCCCAGCTAGTACTGACATGGGTGGCCGCTTGAGAAAACTTGGTACTGCTAATACCCAAAAATCGTCGCATTAGTGTGTAGTGTCTGTGCAGTCTCTGCATAAGAACTATGCTGTGGACGGGGCTGTAATGACCTTGCAGTTGAAGGGCCCTAAAACACCAACAAACAAACAGTCTACTCCTCTACTATGCAACCGGTAGATGAGGCAAAATTTCCAGGTGCAGGAACTCACCCCCCCCCTCCTCCCTGGCGTCTGTGGAGTGCTCCGATGATACGTAAGCATAGGTGTTGCAACTGTGATCGGTAGCCAGCTGCGGAAAAATCAACGCCCAGTAGATCACCCGTATGCCCATTCAGAGGTACAAGATGGGTACCGGACGCTGCCGTAGGCGGGAAAAGGGTTAGGTATTGCCTGCTTTGTTTTAGCTTTAGTCGGCGGTGGGTTTCGTAAAAATAGGGAGCGGCGAGTTGCGTTGGACACACCAGTTCTCGTCTGATCACTGAAGTTAAGCAACGCAAGCCCAGTTAGTACTGACATGGGTGGTCGCTCGGGAAAGCTGGGTACTGCTAATACCCAATAATCGTCGCATTAGTGTAGTGTCTGTGCAGTATATGCATTAGAACTATACAGTGGACGGGTCTCTAATGACCTCGTAGTTTACGGGACCTTAAACTCCAATAAACAACAACACCAACAAATGCGTAAAAATACCATCCAACAGATCACCCGTTTGTCCATTCAGAAGGGGAAAGATGGGTACCTGACCCTCCCATAGCCTGGAAAAAGGTTTGTAGTTACGTAGAGACAGCGTACAAGACTTGTGCTTGAGTGGTTCAAGGTTCGAAACCTGACCAAATAGTTAAACCTTCCAGCGAGAGAGAGAGAAAGAGAGTGCCTTCCGTGGAATGAAAAGCAAAGCCGTGACTCCAGATGGTATTCCAATATCACCCCTACGTAAAAGACATGTGAGGAGTAAAATACGTGTTCAGTTCGGTAAAATTTTCAAGTGTAGGAGCTGGTCGCCTGACGTCGCGGTGAAGGAAAACTACCCCAATGAAGAAAAATAATTCGGCGTTAAATAAGCGTAGGGGAATGCAGCATTTTTTTGGCAGCAGGCTGCGTCAAAATACCCTTCACCCACCCCTGCCATATTCGGGGAAAGGGTTCATGGTGGTGATGATGACAACCCAATGACTGAGAATTTGCCAGCACATATATTGATGTAGGTCCAAAATTGTATGGGGGCGGTAAATTGCGTTGGACACACCAGTTATCGTCCGATCACTGAAGTTAAGCAACGCAACCCCAGCTAGTACTGGCATGGGTGGTCGCTTGGGAAAACTGGGTACCGCTAATACTCAAAAATCGAAGTACCATTCAAGGGGCAGCAGTGTATCGATGTAAGGCTAGCTTCACACAAAATGAATCCGAATCGAGGTGAATCTAACTCAGCAAGATTCAGCTTGGTGCTCCACCACTCAAATATACACAGAATCAGTTTTTGCTTTCGCACCAGTCGAATATAATTCAATCCACCTTGGGAGCGGCGAATTGTGTTGGACACACCAGTTCTCGTCTGATCACTGAAGTTAAGCAGCGCAACCCCAGCTAGTACTGACACAGGTGGCCGCTTGGGAAAACTGGGTACTGCTAATACCCAAAGATCGTCACATTAGTGTAGTGTTTGTGCAGTCTCTACATTAGAACTACACTGTGGACGGGGCTCTAAATGACCTTATAGTTGAAGGGCGCTAAAACACCAACAAACAAACAACAAACTCCAAAATTGTCATTGAACCATTGTCCATTTCACAATTGTTATTGACCATTGTCCGTCTTGACCACTTCATTCAAAAAGCATCAACACCAAGTCGCTTGCCAGATTATTATTATTTTGATTTTCCATCGTCTGAATTCGTGGGGTAGGCCGGCATCCCTCCACAGACAACAAAGCCAATATTCCTGTGGGTTCCAGACGCCTGGCTGGGGTGCCCCCAGTCAGAGCATGTTCAGTGGATCCGGCAGACCCAACCCTGCCACAGGCTGGAGTAAGTCTATGATGATGGTATACTGTATTGATGTAGGTGGTTGGTTTATCGCTCAGTCGGAGCGTCATTGACGCTTCTCGTTGGAATCAAGCGCCGTTATCGGCTTAAGGAAAAGCCAGTTGAATGTTCTGCGGTCGGCTGACAAGTATTAATAAAAGAAATCACGTTTGGCTAGCCGTCAATGAATCGCTAATTTAATGCGCGTGTCAGGCTCAATTAATCACGGATTGTGACGTAGAGGTATGACGTAATATGTTCGTTTCGCCATCTTCACGCTTGTCATGTGTCTTGTCACGTGACAATCTCTCTCTCTCTCTCTCTCCAGCGCGCGTGCGTGCGAAGAGAATGTAAGTGCCTAAGTTCTTTTATCCACCCTAAGCTCCTTTCTGCTGTTGACATACGAGATAAGATCGTATAAACCGAACGTATAGCATCGGGCGAAAGGTCGTATGACGTCATCGTCAGACCCCCCCCCCCCCCTTTTTTTTTTGGCTGCTGTAGAATATTGGTTTTTTTCCAACGGGCTTTAAGCCGTGCTTGGTATTTGCTGTGATTGACATTGTCATATTTTTACCGTCCGAAACTTCTTACCCCCTCCCTGTCCTTATCACAGTCTCTCCTTCTTTACTCTACCCACCGCTATTTCCTTCACTGAGCTGCGCATCCTTAACTCTGGGGTCAACGTACTTTCGTCTTGGATGGACTCTTCTTTTAGAGATACTTACTACCTGTCTTCGGACCACTTTTGGGATGGGTGAGGGAGCGGCTTATTGCGTTGGACACACCAGTTCTCGTCTGATCACTGAAGTTACGCAGCGCAACCCCAGCTTGTACGGACATGGGTGGCCGCTTGGGAAATCTAGGTGGTGCTAAGACCCAAAACTCTTCGCATTAGTGTAGTGTCTGTGCAGTCTCTGCATAAGAACTAGGCTGTGGACGGGGCTCTAATGACCTTTGTAGTTGAAGGGCCCTAAAACCCTCAACAAACAACAACTCGTCTGATCACTGAAGTGAAGCAACGCAACGCCAGGTAGTACTAACATGGGTGGCTGCTTGGGAACACTGGGTACTGCTAATTAGTGTAATGTCTGTGCAGTCTCTGCATTCGAACTATGCAGTGGACGGGCCTCTACTGACGTTGTAGTTGAAGGGTCCTAAAACACCGATGGGATTGATGTGATAGGAGTCAGTTGTAGTTGTGAACCTCTGGTGGCCATATTGAGGCTTTTGTACTGCTCTGCTGATAGTTTTCAAGTTCGATCCCGGTGATGGTGATTGGTTTCCTTTCCGTAATGCGGAGGGCGCTAGTTTGGTCTTAGTTTTCTAATCGGTTTCTTTAAGAGTTGTTTTGAGAATATCTTCTCCTCGTTTTTTTTTTGGTGGTTGTCTGTTTGCTGTGTACACGGGCCCCTTTCCCTTCTTCCCTCTCCGCTCTAGAAAAGGAAGGCCTGTTTTAATTGAATGAGGTAATGTTTGCTACAGGGGAGAAAAACGAGAGCATATTTTTGTTTGTCGAAATCGATATCTTGTGTATGTGTGTGTAGGAGGACGATTTTTTTTTATGTAGTTTGACAAGAAATTGCATAGCGAAGAAGAGGGAAGGGGGGGGCCTGATGTGGATTTTAGATTTTAACTAATTATTACTGTTGCTGCTGTTTGCTTGTTGTGTGTGCATTTGCCGCTGTTGATTAAAGTTGAGTTTTTTTAATGAAAGAGTCCCGTCATTAATGATACGATTAGATGTTATTTCAATTAAATGAAAAAAGCAAAAATTTTTCCTCTTTTCTATCTCCCTTTTTTTCTTTCTCTGTCTCTCTACCCCTCAGCAGTCTTTCCAAATATAATTAATTAAAAAAAGATGAAAGAAATGCCTTGCCTAGTGCGCCGTTGTTGCCTAAAGTTTCCATATTTATCAGCCATGTTGTTGATGTTGTTGTTGTTGTTGTTCGGGATTGGTAGTGATGACCATGTGATTGAGTTTCATGATGCAAAGTGAAATTATTACATCGATTTCTTATTTTTTTGTCTCTCGTTATTTTGCTGCTTCAGCACTGTGACGTTGTTTTTTGTACTCTTCTTGGCCGTATATGGTCAACCATGGGGTTTAGCTTTTTTCCGTCAGACGGCGTTGTACATCCCAACTGTCTTGTTTTGAAGTTAGCACCTTGCATGCATGCATGTATGACGGATATTTACCTGTCGTTTCGTTTGTTGGTGTTCTAGGTCCCGTCAACTTCAAGGTCACTAGAGCCCCGTCCATTCAGGCACGGCTCGTGAGTTTCAAGCGCCCTAGGCAAGTGGATCCATGGCCGCCCCCATTCAATTTAATGAGGGGCTCCCTCAGCCCCCAGTTCACTTAGCATTTGTCCCATCGCCAATACATTGCTATGGCTCTGCAATTTGGGAACCCCAGGACTAGGAACATTTTAAATGATGGATAGACTGCATGGTAGGACAGTACCTCCGACATAAGCCGCCCTAGGCAGCCACCTAGGTTTACCTGCCCCAAGAGCCGCCTGTGCGTCCACTGCATAGTTCTAGTGCAGAGTCTGCACAGACACTGGGAGTGGCAAATTGCGGTGGACACACCAGTTCTCCTCTGATCACTGAAGTTAAGCAACGCAACCCCAGTTAGTACTGAAATGGATAACCGCTAGTATCCAAAAATCGTCACATTAGTGTAGTGTCTTGGCAGTCTCTGCATCAGAACGACACTGTGGACGGCGCTCTAATGACGTTGTAGTTGAACGGCCCTAAAACACCAACAAACAATGCATAGACGCTACACTAATGTGACGATTTTTGGGTATTAGCGGTAACCAGTTTTTCCAAGCTGCCGAGCGGCTTATTGCGTTGGACACACCAGTTCTCGTCTGATTACTGAAGTTAAGCAGCGCAGCCTCCAGCTAGTACTTACATGGGCTGCCGCTTGGGAAAACAGGGTACTGATAACGCCCAAAAATCGTCGCGTTAGTGTAGTGTCTGTGCAGCCTCTACATTAGAACTACACAGTGGACGGGGCTCTAATGACCTTGTAGTTGAAGGGCCCAAAACACCAACAAACAACCAACCCAAGCGGCCACCCATGTCAGTACTGGTTTGGGTTGCGTTGCTTAACTTCAGTGATCAGACGAGAACTAGTGTGTCCAACGTAATTTGTCGCTCCCTATTTACCTGTCCTCAGGGTCAATTCCGCGATTGTCTTCACCTAAAAATCTTACCGATTTACCCAATGTTCTCTTTACATAGGGTTATTGGATGGAAAGCGTCCGACGATGGAAAACGTCCTCTTCGAATCCTAGTCTGATTTTTCCACGGGAAAAGAAGGGGGGATCAGTGCTAGATTTACATATAAATCAAGTGGGCCCCCCAAAAAATCTAAAAAACACGTCCTGTTTTTCAGGACGTGTCTCGGTAGCGCAATAGGCAGCGTGCTCGACTTACTGCCCCGGTGGTTCCAGGTTCGATACTGGATCGAGGTGGGTTGGCTTCTTTGGGGCGAGAGTACGACTGAGGTGTAAGCCCGAGGTCCCGTGCAGTGTACGTAAAAGAACCACCTCTTCTGTGTAACGAGTATATGAGTCAAGATTCCCAGGTGTAGGAGGAACTCACCCCGTGGCGTCGATGGAGTGCTCCAGCAAACAGTATACGAACGATAAATAAATATAGGGGGGTTACAAGTTTGGTCGCAGCCGGCTGCAAAAAAAGCACCGTCCAATAAATCACCCTCTATTCCATTCAGAGGGACAATAATGGATACGGAACTCTGCCAAAGGCGAGAAAAGGGTTAGAAGGTGCTTTTACTTGCTCGTAATTTCGAGGTATATATTTCTATATAGCTATTTTTCAAATCATAGTACGGTGTTCAATTCTGTGTTGTTTAAAAGTTGGGATTTTCGACTTTGGGACCCATTCTTTCCGTTTAGGGCTAGGCCCAATAAAAATCATACTAACTCGGCGCTGTTGGACGTGGGGAAGTTTGTTGTGTGTGCGAGGGGGAAGAGAAATCGTGTTCCTGTGTGGTGCATATGCGATTTAATCACTGCCTACACGGGAAAGAACCCTTGCTGCACGAATAAGAATGTGTAAACCCGCAAAATTCGGAGTGTGACCCCTCCCCTTTTTTTCCTGTTCGCCCCTCCTTCTATCTGTCGTTGGTCAATGACATTCAAAACTATTGATAAACCACCGTTAAATTAATAAACCATGCCATGGTTTCGGGCAAACCAATAATGCCACCTGGAAACCCCACCTCGAATTCCTCTAAAGATTACGGGGTGAATGAGGTGCATTGTGACACCAGTCGTCGTCCCATAGGCTATTAAGTGGGGGATAATTGCCTTTTTTACCCGGTAAATGAAATATCCTTTTGAGGTATTTTAGAGGTGGACTTTCAGGATTGAGGGGGGGGGGGACTGGGGGTACCACTTTATTTTCGACGCTGGATGACAAAAGAATGGTATTTCGTGGGAAAGAAGCCATCGGCCTCGACCAAGTATCGATCCTGGTGGCTCACATACGAGAGTCAAACGCCCTTTCAAACTAGCAGCGTATATTTTAGAGGTCAAAAAGAGTAGGTTTTTACATTGTAGTAGTTTAGGAATAAGCAAAGAGGTTCATCGGCGGGCACGCAGGCACTTTTTTACATCGAGATCGATTAAACATCAAATTAAACTCGATCGATGAAATGAATATATCGTCCGCTCGATACTTTAAGATATCGATAAATGAAATTGGAATTGTTCGAATCGAATTGTGCACGTTTTTCATTCTGAAAGGTGGGTAAAGTGGGTAACGTGCTCGGTAACTGCGTCAGTGGATCTAGGTTCGACACTGGACCGAGGAGGGTTGGCTTCTTTCGGATGAGAGAGAGGTCCCGTGTGGTGTAGGATGGCTTGTTGTTTATTGGTGTTTTAGGGCCCTTCAACTACAAGGTCATTAGAGCCCCGTCCACTGTGTAGTTCTGATACAGGGACTGCTCAGACACTACACTAATGTGACGATTTTTAGATACTAGCGGCGCCCAGTTTTCCCAATCGGCCACCCATATCAGTAATAACTGTGGGTTGCGTTGCTTAACTTCAGTGATCAGACGAGAACTGGTGTGTCCAACGCAATTTGCCGCTCCCAGTGTGTAGGATGGCATTGGCACGTAAAAGAACCCTCTCTACTATGCAATGGGTAGATGAGGCAAAATTTCCAGGTGTAGGAGCTCGGTGGAGTGCCCCAACCAACAGTTGGCAGATGATAAATAAGCTTAGGGGGTTGCATCTTTGGTCGGCAGCCGGCTGTGGAAAACTACCGTCTAATAGATCACTCGTGTGTCCATTCACAGAGATAAGATGGATACAAACCCTGGCATAGACGGGAAACGGGTGGTGTACGCTGACTTTGGCACGTAAAAGAACCCTCTCTACTATGCAACGGGTAGAGGAGGCAAAATTTCCAGGTGTAGGAACTCGCTCCCCTCACTGCAGTCCGTGAAATGCCCTAACGAACAGTTGACGGACGATAACTAAACATAGGGGGTTACAGCTTTGGTCGGTAACCGGCTGTGGTAAAACACTGTCCAATAGATCACACTTGTGCCCATTAGAGGGACAAGATGGGTACCCGACCCTTACCATAGGCGGGAAAAGGAGTTTGAGCGTTGTTTTTTTTTTTTGCCACTGAGTGTAGAGGGGGACATTTTTAAACGTTTCAAAGTAGGGTCATCCAGTGGCGTCGCTAGGGTTGGCGTCACCCCCTCTCCCGAAAAAAATGCTGCTTCTTCTGCTTTGGTGTCACCCCACCCCATTTGTCATTGGTGCGAGTGGTGTCACACGGTGCGGACGGCACCCCCGCAACGCCCTAGTGACGGTACTGGGGTCATCGTTTTGCAAAGTTATTAATAAAATTGATATTTTTAGAAAAAGATACTGTATTTGTAGTCCATAAAACTTAATATCTATTCTTTTCTGGGACCATACTGCCTAAATTCTATTGTTTTGAACCCCCCCCCCCCCCTCCCAAATTATTCCCTAAATAATCTTGGTATGAAATCTACCTGGATGGGGACGGTCAATTGTCCAAAAAAAAAGTTGTTACTCACTAGAGTTCAAGATCATTTATATATAGATTACTCTCTCAAGTGCAAATGCCCTAAAAGTCACACAACACTTTTCTCCGTCCCTGTTGTCGTAGACCCCCCCCTTTACGGTTAGGTTTCAAAAAAAAAGAAGGGAAGAGGAAGGGGGAGGGGGTTAAAAACTAGGAAGGGGAGGGGTAAGAAGAAGGGGGTGGAATGTAGTAAGTATTTTTGTTGGGCTTTCACTCGACCAAAAGTTGTTTATATATAGAATCTGTTAAAATTGTCCGAAAGTGAAAGGTCCAAAATTCAGAGAGAGGGGCCTGTTTTAGCTTTGCCATGGGTACTCTATACTACTCATGGTGGTGATGATGGTATTTTTTTTTTGTGAGGGGTGGGATCCTCACTGTTGCTCTTGCCCTTGTTGTTGTTATTGCAGTTTTGTTGCTAATTCGTACCTTACTGGACCCTTGGTACTTAAAAAAGACCATAAATTTTCTGACTTTTGGCATTCGTATTTCTTATCGCATCACCCTTTCACTTCTCTTTAGTGTTTAGCAGCTCTTCCTCTCAACTCTGTGGACCCATTTAACACACCCCATCCCTCTCCCTCTTTTTTTTTTTTGAAGAAAAAGAAAACAATATACACCCAAAAAATTTTTTCGGGGTTTTTTCGTTTGTTACTATTGGACAACGATGATGTGTTGTTGACCAATTAATGGCAGAGGGTTGATAGCAAATAACTCGTTGCCTTCAGGGAATTGTTTTTTCTTCTACTTTTTCTTAAACCCCCCCACATTTCATAGCTATTTTGCCCCTCTGCTGAGGGGTTGGACGAGTTGAATTTTTAACTCTTTGGCAATTGGTCAACGTGGTTGTCTTACCCCATCCTTATCTCGTCCCCGTTGGTACCGTATTTCTTGTTAGTAGAGTTGGTTTTTTTTTTTACTTTATCTACAATAAGCTACTCCTGTTCAATTTATGAGCTTACTTTCTGATGTCCACTGTGAGTCCAGTAAAAAATTTTTCTTACGTCGTCGGCAGATAGATGCTGTCCAGTAAGGCAATAACATTAATTCTGCAATTAATAAAATATAGGTTTGTTGGTCATTGCAAAATACATGGCCGAGCTAACCTAAAACCGGGTTTACACTGCGCGAAACATACTCGCCGCAACTGTTTCCACAGGCTTGCGGCAATCTCGCCCGTCTCGCCCTCCCTGTTTACATTGAGCGAAATATTGCGCGAAGCAAGTATGCGAAACGTATCTAGAGTACCAGTACACGAAGTGGGAGTGGCGAAACCCTTTGATGCGTGTCCAAAAACCGTCAGTGCGGTGGCTCACCACGAGGCTGCCTCGCGCAGCAAATTTCGGGGCGAGTCCCCGTTTACACTGCGCGAGTCTTTTTTAATGAAACAGTTGCGCGAGTATGTTGCGCGCAGTGTAAACCCAGCTTAATATACTTGATCAGCAATGTTCGTTTAGTGTTGAACTTCTGCTTCATATGATCCAAGTTCGCCTCTCACCCGTGACATCATCTGCTGACAGCTCACATCAGTAACTCAGTGACGTACTTGCCTAATGAACTTATTGTGACCCGGGTCAATCCTGGCGGATACGAGTTGCTTGTTTAAAGGTTCGAATTGGTGCATTGATGGGTTTGGTGTGTATACTCTTGTTTAGGTCGGGAACTTTTCTTAAAGATGTAAGAGAGAGCTCGCCCCCCCATCCCGTCTCGGTGGCGCAGCGGGTCGCGTGCACGGTAACTGCGTCATTGGGTTCTAGGTTCGATACTGCACCAAAGTGGGTTGGCTTGTTTCGGGCGAGTAAGAGACAGGCCCAGAGTGCACCGCACATTTCTTCGGATGAGAAGAAAAACCGAGGTCCCGTGTGGTGTACGATGGCATTTGCACGTAAAGGTACCCTCTCTACTATGCAACGGGTAGATGAGGCAAAATTTTCAGGCTGTAACAGCTCACAGTTGGGGCTGTGAAGTGCCCCAACGAACGGTTGTTGTTTGACGGTGTTTTAGGGTCCTTCAACTACAAAGGTCATTAGAGCCCCGTCCACAGCATAGTTCTAATGCAGAGACTGCACAGACACTACACTAATGCGACGATTTTGGGTATTAGCAGTACCCAGTTTTCCCAAGCGGCCACCCATGTCAGTACTAGCTGGGGTTTCGTTGCTTAACTTCAGTGATCAGACGAGAACTGGTGTGTCCAACGCAATTCGCCGCTCTCCCCAACGAACGGTAGACCGAAGATAACTAAGCATAGGGTTGCAGCTTTGGTCGGCAACCGGCTGCGGAAAAACAACTGCCTAAAACACTCGTGTTTCCATTCAGAGGGACAAAATGGGTCCTCGACCCTGCCGTAGGCGGGGAAAGGGTTAAGAGTTGCTTGTTGTAAGAGAGCTCACGCTCTCCTGTAGTGTTGATAAATTGCCTGATGTTGATATGCTGAGAGTCGGTTATCTTTTGCGCTTTCACCGGCCGAGTTGACCCAGCTGTCGCAGAGTTGTGGCACAGGCACACTAGATCCATACCAGTGGTGGCGAACCTTTTTTGAAGACGGGTCACAATCAGACGAAAAAAAAAACAAAACGTTCTCCGCCGGTCAGGTACAAGCACTGTTTAATTTTAGAAATAAAAATAAATTATTATTAATGAATAAAGTTTATTAAAGTAGGAAATACGGAACATCATCATCACCATCATCAATACGGAACATCATCATCACCCCCTTATCCCGCCTGAGGCAGGGTTCTAGCCCTCCACTCCCGCCTATCCCACCAGGTCCCCGTTCACCCCACACACTACCATATCCTTACGTACAATGGCTTCGGCCTCCTCCTGCCCCTGATCCTTCCGACCACCTGCATTCCTGAAATGGACCTAACGAGCTCCTCCTCTCCTCGTCTCTCATAACGTGTCCATACCACCTCAACCTATTCTCCCTCATTTTTTCGGCGATGTCCACCAATACCAAATACGGAACGAACGTTAAAATAATATTGAAAATAAAAACTATTCACTTTATTTAATACATGAGTGTGAAATTTGCTGTTGTTTATCAAACCATAAACTAGATATGATTCACGTTCGGGTCACTTAAAATTGCACCCTGGGTAACTTTGTGACCCGCTGGTCACAGGTTCGCCACCACTACTTTGTGACATCCATCAAATATGGTACAGTAGTTGTTTACGCGTTGCATTCCATTGTTGCATAGCAACGGGGCTCGTGCGCGTTACGTCAGCGTTCCAATTCTGTAGTTGTTTTTTTTAGAACGTTCGGGGTAATAGTCCCGTTGTGTTGATGTGAGCTTGTGAAATGTACACCATCTGTCCGTTAAAAAGGTGAATTTCTGCGATAAATATTGCGTCATTATCGGTAGGTTATTGTCTTCTTACCTCTTATATAGTTTCTGACCGGAAATTGCGTGATATTATTACATGATTGTCGTTATAATATTATAAAATAGAAGTTATATTTTTTCTGCTATGGAATGACTACTTTGCCAAGTTCTTTGCGCGTGCGTAGGCGATTCTCTTTCCTGCGCATACTCAATGGAGTCAAAATTATGACATTAGAATTCCGTCGGTTCTTCTCTACGTTTTTTAATATCAGTTCTACATAGAATTCGCTATCGAAATAAGGTTTCTTCTGTTAGATTTTATATATTAAGATGTGAAATCGGAGAGTTCAGTAACCTATTTTGGTGGGAGGCAGTTAAGGGGCTTTTTTTTTTCGCCGAAACTCTGTGACTAGTATGTGTGTGTGGTTTTTAACTTGAACTTGGAAATTTGGACAACCAGTTTGTCGGGATAGTTATTTAACCCCTCCAATTTTTCCCCTTCAGTGTAAATCCTCTTTTTTTCCTATTTTCCCCCACCCTTTTTCTTCATACGTAGTAGTTTTTTTTTCGACATGTTTTACCCTCTCTCTCTCACCCCTGCCACAACACTTCACATAGCACCATGTAACTGATAAGCTGGAAAAAGGCGATTCATAAATGAACGGCCCTAAAATTGTCTTCCTTGTAAGTGTATTCGAATAGGTCCCAAAATGGGTTCCTAACTCCTCTTTCATGATGAAAGAACAAGGGCGTACTGGGAGGAATTTGATTCTCACCCCCTTCTTCTTCTTCCTCTTTATTGGTTTGTTTGAAACTGATGGTCAGTTTAGTTTGACCATTCTTTCTTCAAGTCCCTTACATGAGTACGCCGTATAACGGCGTGTTCAACACGCTGCCCACTAGACCTCAGAATGCGGCCCCTTGCCCGATATAGACGACCTTTTTTTTTGTCGTTCACTTGTTGAATATTTTTGGTGAGACCTATTTTTCTTTCTGCGGTCCGCAGACTCTCAAATTGAATTTGGTGACCCCCTATTCATCAATGAGTTTGGTAGTACTAAGCTACAATATAATATACACTGCGGCGCTCCAAAATAACTGTCGCCCACTTTTGGAATCGTGGAGGACTTTAGTAATGAGTGGCCATGATTTAATCGTTATCGGAAATCCGGGCAAAATTGGAGGAAGGACCTTAGAGTGACGCAAGCTGCGGTGGTCAGTACTGAAATTCTCTGCCTCTAAACGCTCACATTGCCAGCTGTTATATTTATTCAGTAGCCTATATATTTCGATTTATAACAATGCATTAAAACAACTCCTAACCCTTTTCCCGCCTATGGCAGGGTCGGGTACCCATCTTGTCCCTGTGAATGGACACAAGGGTGATGCATTGGATAGTGTTTGTCCGCAGCCGGTTGCCGATCAAAGCTGCAACCCCCTAGGCTTATTTATCGTCGGTTTACTGTTCGATGAGGTACTCCACCGACGTCAGGGGGAGAGCTCCTACTCCTGGAAATGTTGTCTTATCTACCCGTTGCATGAGCGGCTCATTGCTTTGGACACTCCAGTTCCGCCAGTGGCCGCTTGGGAAAACTGGGTACCGCTAATACCCAAAAATCGTCGCATTAGTGTAGTGTCTGTGCAGTCACTGCGTAAGAACTGCACTGTTGACGGGGCTCTAATGACTTTGTAGTTGAAGGGCCCTTGAACAACAACAAAGCAAAGTGCCCGTTGCATAGTAGAGAGGGTTCTTTACGTTCAACTGCCATCGTAAACCACTTGGGACCTCGGTTTTACTTGTGATCCGAAGGAAGACGCACTCGGGGCATCTCTCTTTCTTAATTAATGAGAGAAGCCAAACCACTTCGGTCCAGTATCAAACCTAGAACTACTAAGCTACCGAGGCGGGATTACAATGCACAAAAAAAATGAAAAAGAAATGACCTGGGGCGTCTGGGCATATACTGGGCATACAGTTATCCAAAAGTACGACTCGTTGGCTCGGTTGTTGAGCGTTTGACTCGCATTTCTCTGGTTGTAGGTTCGTTCCTGGTTTGAGCCTAATGGCTTCGTTCGGCCTCCAAGTTCGCTGATTGGGAATATGTCACGAGATGATGATTTTTCTGCAAGTAAATGATCTCATGTAGAAATATGGTGGTGGTGGTGAGAAAAGAAGCCAATTGGTGCTACCCCTTCTCCGCCAGAAATAAGAAACCACTGTTAAATAAACAGGCGTTAGATTGGCGGCGGGCTACGTAAAAATGTTACAAATAACAAAGGGACAAATAGGCGGAAAATGAGTTATGCCCGGTTCCGTATACCCACGCGCTAACGCTATTACCGTTGAATCAGACGACACAGCACAAAAAATGGTGACGTCACACTGCTACTTGGAGTGTCGCAGAGCAGCTATGCGTGACGGTAGTTGAGTTGACCAGTGTTCAACTCACATAGCGTCCCGCACGTCACGCTGCGTTCTGATTGGCTGGCGGTTGAGCTGTCTGCTTGAAAAATGGCGGAGGATAATGTAAGACATGACGGCGGCGTGCGGTGACTCCAAATAAAGCGCTGCACTTAAGGAATTGCGCTGGCGGTCCTTCATAACGCACTAGCACAAAATGCCATCAGTGGCGACGTGATTAGCGTTGAAGTGTGGTGATACGGAACTAAGCATTAGAGATGAGAGTTGAAGGATATTGTAATGAGCTGGCCATTTGTGGAAACTGTCTAAAACCATCGTCCCATATACAGTATTAAGACCCGTTTTTGGACCATTGAGTACAGGATGTCGTCACTACACAGGATTTCGAGGGGGGAGGGGGGTAGAACTACAAAAAAAAAGAAAGGAAGTGGAGGAGGGGATACAAATGTTGTTGGTATTTTTCCCTCCCCCGAATTTTTTTTTCTTAAGAATTTGACCAAAGAAAAGTAGCTTTTCTGTCACTCGATTGGTGCAGATAGATATTGTCGACTGTCATGTGGGCCGCAAGGTAACCCTCTGTGTGACCGACAATGCAGAAACAAGCAACTTCCTATTAGAATTCTTTTAATGTCATAAGCTTGTTTTCATCCCGCCTCGGTGGCGCAGTGGGTAG
>JAAFCE010001036.1:7790258-7864154 GCA_013389805.1 Trigoniulus corallinus
TTTTTTTTTTAAATCCTGTGACGACAATAGACCATGTCGATCGTCTTGAACAGGTGTTATCTTTTTTTATTATTATTATTATTATTGTGAAGGATATATTTCTGTCGTTGTGTGTATCTGTGTAGGGATAGGGTTGACGTTGAGCGGATGTGAAGGAGGGGTTAAAATAGAGGATAAAGAAAAAAAAAAGTGTGGGGGTGAGGAAGTGTGTTATTTTTATGTTCGAGAAACTCATAGGAACCAAATCCTGAGTAGGTTGTAATGCTATGGCGAATGTCATTGATTCTTGGTCCTCTTTTTATTCCATCTTTTTTTTAAAAAAAAAAAAAGATAGAAAGGAAGAGAATATTCAATATATTGATGATCGACTGCGAAGTTGCGGCGCTCTACCAATTGCGGATGTTTGCGGTAAAAGTCTTGGCTAGCAATCAGTAGTATATTTTTCTCGTTTCTCCGTGTCTCTCTTTTTCTCTCTCTTTCTCCCCCTCAGTTTCTTCTTATAATATGTAATCTTTCTTTACCCTCTCTTTCTCTCTGACACACACAGACCTCTTCCTCCTCCACCTTCTCCTCTTCTTAACCCCCCCTCTCCCCAATCCAATTTGCCCTCGCCTATTTCCCCCTTCTCTCTCTCCCCCCCCTTTTTTTTTCTCTACCCCCCCCCCCCCCCATATTTTTCTCTTGCTCTCTCTCTCGCTAGTTCCTCTTTCTCTTGCTTATTTATCCCATCTTATGTCTTCCCACCCATTTACCCCCACACTTACTCCCTCCGTCCTCCGAAGTCCTTATCCCCCCCCCTCTCTCTCTCTTCCCTTCCTTCCTCTGTTTATTAACCCATGCGTTGTTGCTTTTTTGCTCCTCTCTCTACGTTATACCACTAGCATTTTTTTTATTCAATACCCCCCCTCTCTCTCTCTCTGTAGCTGGCTTTCATTATTTGCACTCGTTCCTCGCTGCATCTATACGCCAGCGGGAACCCCAATGGACTCGTCTTCTATATTTTTTTCTTCCCCCTCTCTCTCCCTTTTCCCTTCTACACGGCGCTTCGTGTATGTGTGTGTGTGTGTGGTGTCGGTTTTTTTCCTCTATTCCTCTCTGCCCTATCTCCTCTTTGGCTGTGCGCATTCTTCGAACGCCCCTCCTTTCTCCCCCATTTCGTCTTTCCACCCGTCTGTCAGTCATGTGTGGTTAGCCCCTCCTCCTTGCATGGCGTCACCACCTGAGCGTGGTGCTGGTGGTGTTGGATTCATTCGATAAGACGCGGTCATCGAGCAAAGGAGGGCTTCTCTCTCACGTGGTGCGCGTGTGTTAGTGCGGCGTGTGGTTGGTTGGTGTGTATGTGCGTGTGCGCGCGGTCAGGTCCGTCCGTTCGTTCGTCCGTCGGTCGGTCGGTCACTTTCCATCTGTTTGTCTGTCGTGGCGGATTCTTGGACGGATATACACAGAGTGCGAGTGAGTCCGGCTGGACGGACATAGGTTGAGTCTGTTGTGTGCCGGTGTTTAAGCGAGTCACACGGCCGCATGACGAAGTTGATGATACGCTGTTGATGAAGGGGTGTTTACCAAAAAAAAATATTAATAAAAAAAAGAGATCTCCGTCGTTGCTAGTGCTGTTGCTACCAGTTCATATCCGTACTGCCTGCCTGCCTGCCTGCCGACAGTGTCGTGTGTGTCTTTTTCATCTTTTTTTTTTCTCCCTCCTTCTCCCTGCCTTTTCGTGTTACTCCCGACGAATTTTTACTGCTCCTTTCAGTATCACTTTGGCATCTTGTTGTGAAGGGTGATACTGTTATTTTTGAGGAGGCTCATTGTTTCTCACCTGGTCACCACCACACCACATGTCCTAACTGTCGGTCATCAGTTGAATTGTAGGCCGGTTGTAATGATCGATAGTGCCGCCGACACGACGGCTTTCGGTGTTGCTGTAGTCGTCGGAAAGTTGGTGCTCGTGCGACGGCAGCTTTCGGTCGGCATTAGGGCCCCTTGTTGCAGGCGTCGGACGAGGTTTACGTCACGCCGCCGCGGAGATGTCCAATGGAAAGAATGAATGAAGGCGGTAGCGAGTAAGCACTGGCCGCGGGAGGATGACGTCACCGTCACGCGCTTGATATTTCGAACGCGTCTTGTTCGCGCGTTCGAAAATGTGCGTTCTATTTGAGTTGTTTTCAAACGATTTAGTCGCCATTTCGATGGATTAGAAATATTTTGATGTGCAGCAGTTATTTTTACCGATTGTGTGAGTAGTTTGAAGTGGTGTTTTAGTGAATTACACTCAGCATTAACGGGGAGGGATTGAAAATCAGTTTCCTGTATCCATCATCTGCTCAACGAATATTTTTTTGGGGTATCCTTCTCCCCCCGTGTGCGTGTTTGTATTTGTAGTAGTAATACTACCAAAGAAAATAAAAACCGTAGTAGTGTAGTGATCGGTGGAACACGAATAATCAGAACAAAAAGATGGTCTCAAATTCAGTCGTGTGATGATGATGATGATGATAATATATACTGACACCTCTGATTAAGATGCTATTCTAAATTTTCAAATTACTAAAAAATAAGAAAAAAAATGAAGAAGTCTAGAGTGGTCGTCGTCGTCGTCGTGGTTGTTGTTGTTGTTGTTTTTCTTGTTGCTATATGCTAGTTTTGTTCAAGGGTGATTTTTTTTTGCTCATGTCGTTATCGCAATCTTCATCATCTTCTTCTTTTTCGACGGTGTGTTTTTTGTCGTTTTCGTTGTCGTTTTTTTGGTGGTTGTTGTTCTTGCCGTTACATGTGGAATTATTGTTGCTGCTGCCATGCCGCCTGGCTGTGTTGCTAGCGCCCGGGCTCATGTATGGATACGCCGTAGATGGAGAAATGGATGGAGAAGGAAAGAGTCGCATCATCCGACTTTTTTGAATCCGAATCGTAAATGTCATTCTTATATTACTCTTTTAATCTTCCATTTATTTTTCTGTGTCTTAATGTTAGTCGTTGATGTTATTAGCTGACAGGTTTCATTGACAAAAGTAAACAATATAGTTGGAAAGAAAAAAAAAAGGAAATTCTCCACAGAAAACGCGGAGGTAGAGATGTGAACACTACTCACAAACTAGGCCTTTGCCTTATTTACTTACCTGTCACCTTACTAATGTCATTAATTACCTCTTTCTTTCTGTTTTCTTATTCGGTTGTCTTAGTAGTATCCGTCTTGGATGTGTATGTGGGGGGGGGGGGGGGGGGGGGGGGGGGGGGGGGGTTATAGCAACTCCTGTGTTTTGGTCGTAAGAGTTATATCCAAAAGGCCGTGTTGTTGTCATCAGGTTGACTGTAGTAGGTCACGTCAAAAACAATATCCACTAGGTGACAACTCAAATGTCCATCTGTGGTCTTTATCCGTTTGTACTGCACCTCTTAAACTTTATATCCATGTCATTTATGTAGCCTTTGCTGAATTGATAGCGGGCTTTCGCTCGAGTTCGTGATTCCTAGGAGCGGCGAATTGCGTTGTACACACCAGTTCTCGTCTGATCACTGAAGTTAAGCAGCGTAACCGCAGCTAGTACTGACATGGGGTGGCCGCTTGGGAAAACTGGGTACTGCTAATACCCAAAAATCGTCGCATTAGTGTAGTGTTTGTGTCGTCTCTGCATAAGAACTATGCTGTGGACGGGGCTCTAATGACCATTGTAGTTGAAGGGCCCTAAAACACCAACAAACAGCAACAAAAAAGTGGCTCCTAGGTTCATTCAGTTCTCTTGATTTCTTTTCGGGCTAGAAGGGTCTAGGACAGTGTCTAGGAGAAGTCTCAACTGAATCTTTTGTCGGATGGTAAGTAAAGCTGTGGCCTCATGTGGTGGTGGTGGTTGGTACAATTTCGTAGTCCTTTCTACGCTGCAAAGAAATATGTAGATGGTCAAATTTTACAGGTGTAGAAGCTGGCAATGCCATTGGCGTTGTTAATTAAATTGTCTTCAGGGCTGATAGGCCGACGTTTAGAAAGCCAAATTAATCAAACGAAATCTCTCTTTTTTTGACTCCTCTTGTTATTGTGTTTCTGCTTCTTCTTTTGGATACCTTGAACTCACGTTTATCCAACTCTGTCATAGGCGAGAAAGGGGTTAGTAGTAGCAGTAGTTCCATAAGTACCTTAAAATCCCGTTATTGCTTCTGTGTGTTTCTTCTCGTTTGGCTCTCGGTTTTTAATCGAAAATGTATATGTTTGACTGTTGTTTTTTTACGATGTTTTCGTCTCGGTGTGCGTGTTTTTTTTATTCATTTGTCTTTTTTTTCCTTCTTCTTCCTATTGCTCCTACTTTATCTCTGGGTTTGTTTCTCTCTCTCTTCTCCAATTGCTTATCTCTTACTTACACCCTTCTAACTCTTTGCCTCCAGGTGTCTAGTGATGGCGTTTTTGAAAATAAAGGGGTTGAAGAGAGGAGGAAGAAAATGTAGTGGGTTTGAAGGAAGGGGGTGGGCCTACACCCGACATGTCTGGGACTGTGGAAGTAGTAAATGGCCACGCCGGCATGCGATTGTTGGTGTCGGGGGAAAATTGAGGTTACTGTGATAGTAATTGAGTGGTGATGGTCATGATACTTGGGTGGTGGTAGTTTGTTTGGGGTACGACGGATGAAGGTTGATGGTGTGTTTTTTTTTTGTTTTTGTAAAAATACAGAGACTGAAAGGGCTGAGCACTACATAAGGGGGTAGGAAAGAGGTAAGGAGATAAGGAAATCCCCCCCCCCCCTTGCATGTTGCTAGTGACCCAGACGATGATAATTTTCTGTCATGGAAGGAGGAGAAGGGTTGCTTTAAAGTGAATGTAGGTGGGGGGAAGACATTTAGAGAGGGAAAAAAAAGCAGAAATAGGGAGAGGAAGGAGTAACTACTATATACTAGCCAATTCAGGCCGTTTTGTAGAGGAAATGCAGCTAAAAATGAAACCCAGGAAGCTCGTTTCCCCATCATGTTTAACCTTGAAATAATATACACACGCTCACTCAACACATTGAAACCGAGGTAGAGCTTGTTAAAGGGCGAAGGAGGAGGCGGAGTGGGCAGGGACGAAAAAAAAAACTTGCTGTTATGACACAGACAGAGAAAATGAGCGGATCTTTGCGGAGAAAAAAATTGTTGTTTTCTTTTATAAGTGTTTTAGGGAAGTCCAGTCAGAGTTTTTTTCGGTTTTCATGTACTGTACCTACCTATTCCTTGGTCATTTTGTGTAGAATACGTATCCGAATATTTAAACTGATGAATCTGTTGACGTCGTCCCATTAGGGTGATAGGGTTATTTCTTTCGGGATGGTCGTATAGGGAGCGGCATATTGCGTTGGACACGCCAGTTCTCCTCTGGTCACTGAAGTTAAGCAACGCAACCCCAGTTAGTACTGACATGGGTGGCTGCTTGGGAAACCTGGGTACCGCTAGTATCCAAAAATCGTCGCATAAGTGTAGTGTCTGTGTAGCCTCTGCATCAGAACTACGCAATGGACGGGGCTCTAATGACCTTGTAGTTAAAGGGTCCTAAAACACAAACAATGGTCGTATATCACAGGTAGACGCTCCAACTTTTGGCATGGTTCAACAATGTTTATTGTTTTGATGGCTCTTTAATTAATCAACTTGCGAGGTAAGGCGGTGCTTATACAGCTTGGAATTTTGCCGACTTACGAATCTCATTTCTCTATAAAAAAAAAAAAAAAAAAAAAAAAAGATGGGTTCAATGCTGATACTTCGTTACACTCCACGATTGGCCACTTCCACTCACTTCACTCGCCCAGGGTTGAACCTGCTTACTACGAGTTCATCAGTCAAGTATGTAACCAGTTGAACAGTCAAAGTAGGGTATTAAAGTCGCCGTTATGTGAACATTTCGGCCTAGCACATAACACTCGTGATAATTATTTGGAGGCCGATATTCTGTGTAGGATGTTAAGACCCTCTGTACCCTTGTTTTAAGTTAAGGGGTAATTATCGGGGTTTGTGACATCGGAAATAGAATATGGATCATTCATTGACATATCTCTGTCTCTCCCTTCACATCTCTACTCATTTATCTAATCCTTCCTTTCTGCTAATATCAGGCTTTGTCTTATTAGTTTCCTGTCTTGATTTTTGAAGCTCAAGGACGCAACCCCTTCCCACCAGAGACGGAAAGTACCAATTTGCAAAAGGCAACTCCTAACCATTCGCCTGCATATGGCAGGGTCGGATACTCATTTTGTCCCTGTGAATGGACACAAGGGTTATCTATTGGACGGTCTGCTGTTCGTTTTGGGGCACTCCGCCGACGCCAGGGCGCGAGCTCCTACACCTGGAAATTGTTGCCTCATCTACCCGTTGCATAGCAACCTGCCCCGGTAGCGTAGTGGGTAACTTAATCAATAGTTCTAAGTTCGATATTGTACCGAGGTGGGTTGGCTTCTTTCGGGCGAGAGATGCCCCGAGTGAGCCTTCTTTCGGATGAGAAGTAGAACTGAGGTTTCTATGCTATGCAAAACTTTCAGGTGTAGGAGCTCGCACCCCCCCCCCCCCGGCGTCGGTGGAATGCCCCAAACGAACACTAGACCGACGATAAATAAGCATAGGGGGTTGAAGCTTTGGTGGGTAATCGACTGCGGAAAACACTGTCCAAAAAATCGCTCTTGTGTCGATTCAGAGGGGCACAATGGATACCCGACCCTACCATAGGCGGGAAAAGAGGTTTTGCTACCCGTCGAGAGTAGAAAGGGTTCATTGATGTGCATATGCTAACACGGGACCTCAATTCTACTTCTTATCCGAAGGAAGGCGCACTCTTGTCCTCTCCGGCCCCAAAGAAGCCAACCTAATTCGTCCCAGTGTCGAACTAGAACCACTGACGCAGTTAACGAGCATGCTACCCACTGCACCACCGAGGCGGGTCGGAAAGTGCCAACTTGAAGCAGAAGAATTTTATTTCATTATTTATGCAATTTTACTATTGTCCTCTCTAGACAGCTAGTCACGTGTTTCCACTTCGTAGGCCGCAATAGTATTTTGTTGTCGACGTGATTTATCGAGAAAAAGGTCCGAGCGGGTTGCAACAATTGGGCATTCACCGGCCGGAAGGAAAGGGCACTTGAAGTTTTTGCTGTTGTCAGAGCTTGAGATAGAACTGGCCGGCTTGGATGAGATTCGAACCTTCCTTTTGTCGTTAAAGGCCGCCACACACGATCAGTTTGGTGCGTCAATTCGGTGTGCACACACCAAACTGACGTATGTGTGCAAAAAAAGTTTTTGCTCACACTAAAAATTTTAACTGACGGTGTGAAGAAATTGTATCACATCGGTGTGTCTATTCGGACTGACGTCAATCCGAATTGAGCGTGTGTGGGGTTGCTCACATCAATTGTTCACTTTTTTTGTTCTGCGCATGCCCAAGCATGGATAAGCGTCATCATTAAAACATTGCACCATGGTAACGGTAGAATTACTGGTTGATGCGGACAATCAAATGACGTTTAACGAAAAGGAACATAAGTACGTGACACACCAAACTGATCGTGTGTGGGCAATTCATTCCTTCACACCAAATTCAACACATCGATGTGCACACACCGAACTGACACACCAAACTGATGGTGTGTGGCGGGCTTTTGAATACGATTTCTACTAACGTGAAGTTGAAGAGGTGGCTAAGAGAAGAGATGAGGAGGAGGAGATAGATGCGTGATTACACATATTTAACAGGTTTAAACCGGAACATGTTGTTTGTGTTGTTTTTAACTTTGTGTTTTGTTGTTTAACTCCCCTTTGTACCTCATTATATTGAAAAGGTGTAAATGATGAAAGTAGTGGCGATTACATGTACAGGGTTAGAGATCTGACACTTGGTTCCACGTCTTGAGAGAAACGGGCAGGCTATGTCCGAAAGTAGGGTCATTCCCTCCTCCCAAGCGGCTGTATTGCGTTGGACCCACCAGTTCTCGTCTGATCACTGAAGTTAAGCAACGCAACCCTAGCTAGTACTAACATGGGTGACCGCTTGGGAAAAGTGGGTACCGCTAATACCCAAAAATCGTCGCATCAGCGTAGTGTTTGCGCAGTCTCTGAATTAGAACTACGCAGTGGACGAGGCTCTAATGACCGTTGTAGTTGAAGAGCCTTAAAACACCAACCAAACAAATCCATTCTCCCCTTTGTGACGGTGAAAATGCGTAGTGATGTGTATGCTGTTGTCACTTGAGGGAACTTGTGTAACTAGTGTCTGACCGTTGGTACTTTAAAGTGGTCATTTTCAGGACAGCGGAGTAGCTAAGCTATAGCAACAGTTTAGTTTAGTGGTCCAAATGAATGGTTATACGAAACTTTCGCACCAAAAATTAAGATAAAAATAATACTTAAAATTAAATAACACCAGTTTTCATTGGGACCCTATGCTCCTCGGTCCTACATGACCTGTGCGTGAATTCAGTGCTACCTGTGAAACACGCAACGTAACAATGATAGCGGGGGTTTTTTTTAGTGTAACACCACCCCCCCCCCCTCTTGTCATTTATTTGACTTTAATGTAGATTCTGTGAATATTGAAGAGGGTTATATTTATTTATCAATTAAAATATTAGTTGTCATCGGTTCATGCCGTCCTCGTCACGGTCTAATTCAAAGGTTAGGAGGTTGGCTCTTCTCTGTGCAGCGGTGACATGTTATACGCCTCAGGAGAGCACCGACTTCTCATTCCGTCCTGAAGAAAGCAGGTGTGCACATAAAACTAATGGTCACTCGCGAAAAAAAAAATGTGTCTGCGTGTATTGCAGACCGTATAAAATTCCGTCACGGGCGGCATATTTTTGAGACCTCCTGGTGGCATTTGAGATGTCGGAAAAAGAGTAGCTTGGGTCTCCTCTCTTCCCTCTCTCTCTCTCTCATGACACCTGTCAACAGGTGCTGAGTGCTACAAACATTTATGTTGGAAGATCGAGGTCATTATTAATCAACTGATGAGAAATTTCATTAATTTTGCTTGTTGAAGGAGATGGAGGGTGGGGAGGCTTTCAAACGGTTTGTAAGCAGTTCTTTTTTTTTGCACTCACATTTTGAATTGTCACCTCCACAGGTGTGTAAAATTCTTTATGAACAGGTCCCGTTATTGAAAAAAAAGGGTCGTTCTTTATACATTATTGGTTTTGATGAGACAATTTAGAGGCGGGGAGAAAATGAAATGGGTGTTTGCCTTCACAGTATACCGCGCATGCGTCCTCTCATCAGTTATTTCTGTGTATGGAGACCATGACGTCAATTCCGCCGGGAATTCTGAAGTTTGTAAAATTTTTATTAGCTGTGTAATGCATTTTTCTCCCTTTCCGAATAACTTTAGACGTTTTCAGGCCGTTTAATCGAACGTTGCGAATAATGGATAATGTCCTATCCTATAATTGGTTCGAGCGTGTCTTCTCTGTGTCCCCCCCCCTTCCACATAGGCGTAATATGCGAATAGCCTCTCATTTACTGTACTCTGTATATGATAGTGGGTTATTGTTGGTTCTGAGTTCGAATCCGAAGAGTAGTAGTCATGTGTGATTATGAAGAAATTTTGGTCTAGTATTATTTTATTTTGGTTTGTTGTTGTATTTAGTTGACTATTGCTTTATTTTATAAATTAATTTTAATTGTTATTCGTTTACAGGGTAGGTCGCTGCGGTGGGCAGCGCAGGTAGCGTACAATGAAGGAGAGCTCAGAAGGAGAGGCACTGCCGCTATCGATGTCCAAGAAGGATGCGGAAAACAATGCAAATAATCAAACCACTTCTCCGACGCTGGGGCCTCCAACCCTGGCCTCGGCACCGCCACCGTTCCTAACGGCGCCATTGTCAGCGGCCACTCTGGTGGCCATCGGAGCCGACAGGGTAGTGGCAGCAGCAGCTGCGGTGGTTGCCGCCCACGCCAATGCCGGCGTCGAGGTAGCCCCGGTGGACAATAATGGGGGAGACCTAATCCCGAGAGGCGTAGCCAAGGATACGACGACGAGCGCCTCAGCTCGGGACAAGATATTTGTGTGTAGCGTCTGTAACCGGTGTTTCGGTTACAAGCACGTCCTCCAGAATCACGAGCGGACACACACGGGCGAGAAGCCATTCGAGTGCAAAGAGTGCCACAAGCGGTTTACGCGTGACCACCATCTCAAGACTCACATGAGGCTGCACACCGGAGAGAAGCCGTACCACTGCACGCACTGCGATCGTCAATTCGTGCAAGTGGCTAATCTGAGGCGTCACCTTAGGGTGCACACGGGCGAGCGCCCTTACGCTTGCGAGCTTTGTGCTTCCAGGTTCTCGGACAGCAACCAGCTCAAGGCTCATATGCTGATTCATAAAGGTGAGAAGCCGTTTGAATGTAAGCAGTGCCTGGGCCGGTTCCGTCGGCGGCACCACCTCATGCACCACAAGTGTCCCAAGGAAGAAGGAAATTTGGGCAAGCCACGGCGTGGTCGTAGACCGAAAACGTCAGAGGATCTGGAACGCGAGGCTCGCCAACTTCCCACCGTCGTGCCTGAGCGGCCCAAGAGGGAGCGCAAACCTCGAGAGACGCGCCGCATCATCAAGGTGGGCATTCCGCCGTCCATCATGGCTCTGGGCGAAGGGAGCCGTTTCGCTATGGCGTCTCCGTACATCGTCCGGCCACCGCCTCACCTTCCATTGCCGTCTCACGTGTCACCTCCTCCGGAACAGACCGAGCCCGAGGATCTGTCCATGCACAGCAACGACAACGGCGATCGCCGGAGTGGACGGGCACCGACCATCCACCAGCAACATCCCCCGCGACCGTCATCCGTGCCTCTATCTTTAGTCGGTACCGGTGTCCATCATCACCACCAGCCTTTGGAATTAATGTCGTCTAGGGCAAGGACTCCGCCCGGCATGAATCGAGATTGTGACGTCCACGACAGGGAGCAGATGCACCTGAATCGCACGGCGGCGCGTGTGCTTATGATGGACGAAGGCGACGGCGGGTCGGAATCCGAGGCTATGGTAGAGGAAGAGGAGGAGGACGAGGATGACGACGACGACGATGATGACGAAGACGAGGATGATGAGGATGAAGATGGTGACGACAGCAAGGACGGCGATCATCGTCATCACCACCATCATCATCATCACCATCGCCATCATCACAATCGAGAAGACGGTCACGATGGTGGATGTATCCTTGGGAGACGACGGGTGAAGATGACTAGAAGTCGCCATCATCATCATCGGATGGACAGTAGTTTTGAAGATGACCCTGACGATGCAGTTGAGGAGGACGAGGAGGAGTTGTTGGACGACGACGAGGATGATGAAGATGACGAGGAACTGTTGAACGAGAGGGGGATGATGATGATGATGGAAGGCGACGATGATGGAGAAGAGCGAATGTCGGACGCCACCACGGAAGAAGATGGAGGAGGAGGAGGTGGTGGTGGACTGAAGTCATCACGATGCGTTGGTGTACGGACACATATAGATGTGGGACAAGAAACTGAAAATGGAGGCGGCGGTGGCGGGGTCAGCGTCGTGGTGTCGCCGCGGTCCGTCAAAACCAGGTCTCAACAACAACATCAACAGCAGCATCAGCAGCAACAACAACAACAACAACAGCATAGTCCCCACTCACACCCTCCTCTTGGCCCTCCAACCCACCTCCTTCATCACCATCACCACCACCATCGTCACCATCCTTCTCACCTGCATCCTCTCCACCATCACCCACCACACCAACGTCATCACCATCCTCTTCCCGTGTCTCACCATCCTCACCGCCCTCACCAGAGTATGGTGGTGCCTCACCCACTGATTGTGACAGCCAGGGGGCCAGTATCGCCTTTGTTGAGGACGACAGTGCCATCTGTCGTCTCTGCTGGTAGACCCAGCAACGTTGGTTTGCTTCAACAACTGCCTCACAGTAATAATAACAATAATATGAAACGAATAGGAGGAGGTGGAGGTAAGGACGACGAGAATGGCGACGAGCACACCTAAAAGGCATTGTGATGTTGCTGCAAGCAGGAGGATCGAAAATATTCGTCGCCTAACCGCCGGAAGTAGGAGACGTGCGTCGACGTCATCGGCGTCGTCAAATGCTGTTACAACACGGTAGGATACGGAAGAAGATGTTTTCAAAGCAAAGGAAAGAGAAGAGTTGTTGTTGTTTTTTTTTTGTGTGTGTGCATGTGTGCATTGTGTGAAGGGAGAGGGGTTTCACCAAGGGGGTGGGGGAAATGTTGTCGTTATAATTTTATATTGAAACGAAAAGGATAGTGGGAGGGATGGGGGATTGGTTTTAAAGGTCTGATAAAGTTTGATCTCCTTAATATAGGGAGATGAAACGGGGAGGGGGAAAATAGTGATGGGATTTAAAGGGTAAAGAAGCCTGTTTGATTAATTTCGGTGGTTTTTTTTCGTGACGGTGTGTATAGGGTGAAGATGCCAGAGAAAGCGTTGCGCGCATGCCTGTTGTGTGATTATTATTATTTTTTTTTTGTCAATTTTTTACGTGAGACTATTGTTGGGAGGACCCCTTTTTTTGCTGTTGTATCAAAAGAAAAAAAAACACAGGTAAAATAACAGCAACACCCGCCGGAAATGCGTCACGTGGATGCGCTGCGTTCTAGCTGGAAAGGCGAGTTAACTAATTCAGGGATTATAAATATATATATAATTTTATATTATTATAATTATTATTATTATTATTGTTGGTTAATTTTTTAATTAACGGTTTATCTCCTCATCACCACTCCCACTGACCATCCACTTTACCTCTTCTACCTCCCCCCCCTTTTGTTTTTTTGTTTTTTAATTTTTCGTCTTAATTATACTATACTCCTCACTTATTCGTGTACCTTTCTCTCCACCCTTTCTTCTGCCCTCTCGTTTTGCCATCAGAAGTCATTCATTTAGGCTGTCACCCCCTTTCTTCACCTGGAAGAATGCATCCTTAGAAGAGCGCAGTTGAAAACGACAGTGGCTGACCTTTGGGCATACTCCGTCAAGTGCGTTTCTCGCTAATTTAAGGGTTTCCCCCATACACATTGTAATTGTTGTATTGGAAAGGGAGGAGGAAGGGCATCAAGTGGTGGTGGACTGTGATTCACTGTTTCAGGATTGCTAAAAAAACTAAATTTTTTTCTCTTTGACCATAGTAAAATTTAAATTATTTCAAAAATTCCTTTCCCGCCTCCATTCCGAGCTGTAGAACAGGAGGTCGGTTTGAGGGCCCAGAGATATCACATTCATATACGCCAGCTGCAGGATTCTGACCCACCCCCTCCCCCGCCTTTCTTCCCCTCTTATCCCAGACACATTTCCCCTTCCGTCCACCTCATATGAACACGACCTCTTGTGGAATAACCTGCTTTCGTATTTGCTTTGGCCTACGTTTACTGCTGGCCGTCGTCAGTTTCGGCCCTTATGGGGGGGTTATTCAAAAACATGGATGTCTGACTGGATTTGTTCCTTGGTTCAAATCCAGGTTCGGGCGACCCCTGCTGAGAAATTTACATAGTAGCAGCACCTGTAAGGCCGCCCGCACACACACACAGCCACTTGTGGCGACCACACGTTGCGGACTGCGTTTCTAATTGGAATCAAATAGGCTCGGCGCAGACACGGCGTTTGCAGTAGCGCTTCTGAGCCATGAGCTGCGGCAGTGGCCGTATCTCGCTACTTGTGGCCGGTGGCGGCGTTTTTCCTATTAGGCCCAGCGCAAAATGAGACGCAGTCTCCGCAGGGTGACTCACTATAAATTCTTGTGGCTCACATAGTCTGTAGTTGCGCATGTTAAGTCGCAGGGTGACGTGACTCATTGCCTGCGCCACGTGACCCTGCGGAGCGCGCAGTGCCAATGCCGCAGTTTCATGCGTGAAGTTTGGCGTGACAATAACAAAAAGCGGTGCGAAACGGAGAAGTTCTCTTGTTATGGGATGCAAGTATGGTGAAAAACTGCGCTTCAATGTGCGGTGATTGCCTGCTAGCAGAATTTCGCAGGGCTGCTACACTCTGCGTCATCCTTCGGTCTCATTTTGCGGCCTTGCCTTACCGCAAGCACGAGATCACGCCTGTGGCAGCCACTGGTGACCGTGTACAGCGACTAGTGATCGTCACTAGTGGCTGTGTGTGCGAACGGCCTAAGTTTGATAATTGCTCAGATTTGAACTTGGGTCTGTTTTTGATGTTTATACTTGGTTCAGTGAGTCACTGATTGACAACTCGCGATTGGCACCGCACGGGATGCAGAGGTTTTGAATTGTGAAACAAGAGGTGAAGGAGGGGGTACTGAAGCTTGGTGGTTGCATGGCAGGTGCAACCAGACCTCATTAATGAATGTTTGTGGGACAATTTGCAGTGTTGGTTGGTGGCCCTTCTTGAGTCCTAAACGGAGCAGCCATTGTCGTCTGGGTCCTTGTGCTCTGTGTTTTCTACTACTACTACTACTATTATCATCTTCCTTCTCCTTCTCGTTGAACGCACTATGAAATTCTTCTGGGATATAAAAAGAAAACAAAACAGATTACTAAATGTATTAAAATAAAAGGGAGTTAATCTTCGGCTTAATCGAGGATCTCTACTATTACAAGATAAAAATTTTTTTTTAAAAAAATGAAAAAGATATGCCAAATAGTTGATGGCGGCGCTTTCTACAGGATTCGTTTTCGAATCCGCTATGTTGTGCCGCCATCTTTGGCACTATTATTATTATTATTATTAATGCTATTATTATTATTATATTATACATATATATATATATTAAAAAAAAGAGATATATATTAATGATCCTAAACTATTATGTTGAAGCGAAAAGCGAAAACAAAAAGAGATAAATTGAATGTTTATAATAAATAAAATGTAGGGATAGAGTGGATTGAAAGGAGAGGAGGAGGAGGACACCTGTGTGTCCACTCGTTGTCTGCTCTCCCACGATCTACGAAATAATCTACCTCCACTTCAACTCAGGGGTGAGTTTCAAAGTCAACAGCATCATTCAGAAAAAAAAATATATATATATATATATACATGAGAAGTCTTTTAAAACATAACAAAAAAAACCGTTTCTTTTTCTTGTTTAATTATTATAAAAAATAATTATTATAAATATATTCATATATATATATTACATACACTTTTAACACCACCCTGTGCACATTTGTAATAAGCTGACCATTTTCATTAATATATGTTTCATGTCCATATCTAATACCCCTTTCCCATGATGTCCACTCTGTACCACCACCACTACTCCACTTCCCCCCGCCCCCTGTCACAATCATTTTCTAGGATTTCCGCTTCCGTTTTCTTACCACTCAGTAAACTGCAAGTGAATCAACTGCAGTAGTAATACAACTACCTCTGTCGTCATTATTTTCATATTGGGGTTTTTATTTTCAGTTTTTTGATGTCCTCTTTCTTCTTTTTTGTTGCAAGATGTCATCTTGTGTGGTTTTTTTTTTAATGTTTTTTTTTTGTTTTTGTCCATCTTCTTTTTTATTTTTCAAGAAAAAACGGACAGCAGTTACCTTAGCTGCTGCGAATACTATATACCTACTACCTCAATAATTTATTAATTCATGTTAGTTATTTGTATTTGATTTCTTCTTCTTTTCTACATTTTTTTTAAATGTCGGTTTCTTGTGTTTTGTACCTTTTCTTAGACCTCCTTCTCCATCCACACACACATTTTATTTCCGTTCGTAGATTATTGACATTTCAATATATAACGGGGGAAGAATTGTGGAGGGTTTGCTCATTTACTTATCCCCCCTTTCTCTTTTTTTTTTTGTGTTCCCATTTTCTCATACACTTAACTGTGTCTTCTTCTACCTCTTCCCCATTTTCATCTCTGAACTCTCTATCTCTTGTGTCCTCCCTCCCTTCCCCCCCCCTCCTCTGACTCCCTTTTTATGTCTTAAGGTATCAGAAAGGTACAAATGCAAGAAGTTTGATGAAAAGCAGGTAGACATTAGCGGATACTGTTTCTTGACGGGTGGAAGACGGGGGCAGAAAAGAAATCAATTTGATTAGGGCGAGAACCTCTTGCCTGTCTCTCCTTTTCTCTGCTCCACCCCCGTCTTTTCCCTCTATCTCTTCATTTCTTAATGTTTTTTTTTTATCATCACACGTCTTTTTTTCTTAAGATGCAGAAATGTGTCTCTCTCTCTCGCTCTGGCTCAGGGGTGGTAAAAGAAATGGGGATTTGGGAAAGGGGTATGTTTCTAAGGTGTGTGTAATGTGTTTATGGCATTATTTTCTTAAAGATGCTCTTCTCGTTGAAGATGAATTGTGTTTTGGACTACTTTACTATTGTCATATCCAGAATATAATTCTTAAGAGTTCAACGTCTTAAATTTTCTTGGTCTTCATTAGGGAATGATATAGATATCCTTTCTGTCTTTAAGATGGGCCCTAGTCGTCTTGACTTTCCCCTTTCTTGGTTTTTTTCGTCGTCTACCTCTCCTTAAAATGCTTCATCTTTATCAGGGAATATCAGTCACTTGTTTTACTCGTATTTCTTTATTTGAAACACCTCACCTTTGTCTACATTTTTTTAGCATAGGCAGTGACGTCGCTAGGGTTGGCGTCTCCCGGTGCGGTTAGGCCATGGTGTCACACCTTTCGTTGGACACACCAGTTCCCGTGAGATCACTGAAGTTATGCAGCGCAAGCCCACGTTAGTACGTACCAACATGGGTGGTTTGTAAAGAAGGTTGGGTGCTGCAAATTTCCCCTCTCCTACGTCCTCTTCACCTACCTCCTCATCTCCCGCGAGCAGCATCCTAAGGGTTCGTCCTGTTATGGCTGCTTGGCTTACTCCCCAACCCATGAAATTAAGGGAGCGGCGAATTGCATTGGACACACCAGTTTTCGTCTGACGACTGAAGTTAAGCAGCGCAACCCCAGCTAGTACTGACATGGGTGGCCGCTTGGGAAAACTGGGTACTGCTAATACCCAAAAATTGTCGCATTAGTGTAGTGTCTGTGCAGTCTCTGCATAAGAACTATGCTGTGGACGGGACTCTAATGACCTTTGTAGTTGAAGGGTCCTAAAACACCAACAAACAACATGAAATTAATCCAGTAATCTTCTGCTTTGGTGTCACTCGGTGCGGCCCGCATCCCCCTAGTGACGCCACTGAGCATAGGTGAGGTACAACTTTTGGTCCACTCTTGATCCTCCCCGTCGTTATTTTGCCATCTCGTTTGTCCCTCCTCCGACTCTCTTAGCTCTTGTTTGGTTTTGATCCATTTTCTTCATCTCTTCTCCTCATCATCATCACCATCATCATAATCATTATCCACTTTCATGTTTGGCTTCATCTACCTGTTCACGCATGCACGTTACCAGCACTCACCTTCATTTTTTTGCCTGCGTTGAGAAAATATGTGCATGGAAGGAGAGGGTTAGCAGTTGTGGTCATCATCATCATCTTTTAGCATCAATCTAGGATACAGATGAGTTTCCTTTCACTATGTGACATACCTCGGACCACTTAGTTGCTAGTGAGGGTCGTTCTCCGCCGATGGGTAACTTCCTGTTGTCCGTGTGTTCCTCTAGTAGTCTTAAAGATGCCGCACTCTTCACTCCTTCCCTTCTCCTTGAATGGGCCAGATGAACCGGGAGATGTGTACTACTTTTGGCAGCGGCACATCACTCTAGCATGCACGTGACATCATTTTTGTTTTGTTATTTCTGGGTGTTGGGAGGGTACCGATTGGTCAACTGCTGATCAACAGCTCAAATTTTCTTTTCTTACGTTAGATGCGAACTCATTCCACTCAAGATCTCAAATACTGTAGCATTGTACTTCCTTTTTGCACTCCACCCTCGCCTTTCTGTGCCGGATGTCTTCTCTGTGGTCTAATTTGAATTGTTGGAATTATTTATCCCGTTTCTTCCGTTGTCCTTCCTTCTTAGTGTTGGTCATTGGTCTTCTTGCCTCTTTATCCTTTTCTTTTCCACCCCCTTCCGTCCCAAAAGAGGAAGTTCGCTAGCCCTAATGTGATTTGTTATGAAACGCCATTGAAAAGCAGTCGTTTTGTGTTTCTTGTTTATAATATTTATATATGTATGTGTACGATTCAGGGAAATAGATTGGTTCGCCAGGGTGTCCTCAATCAAAAAAATAGACATGTTTTACGGGGTTCTCCATCCCCCTCTCTCTGTCTCTCACTTTTCATGTTCTTCACTCCCCCGCCCCGTAATCTTTCCTCCTTATCCTCTCTCTCCCGCCTCTGGTCCCACCACTGTGTGTGTGACGTTTCCTAATTAACATTTTACTAATGGCTATTTCCGGCGATTGAATGTGGTCGACCTTTTGAAACTTGTAATTTTAATTCTTTAAATAGATTTTAAGAAACTAAATTTTACTTGATCATCATTTGATCTTTTACCTCACCCCTGAAATCCCTTCCCTTGTCTGGGACATTTTAAAAACTTGCCTGTTATCAAAAGTAATATGCTGAGGTGAAAGGTTATGAGTTATTTTTGCTGCATGCTGCTACTGCTGCGTCGACGTTGATGTTTTAATTTTCGTATTGGATGGCTCGTGAACAAGCTGGACACTGTCCACTCAGTCTCGTCTACGTTACCCCAACCTCCCCCCCCATTGAAATACTTTTTTGGTCATTTTGTTCCCATATATGTCATACTTTATCAGTATGTATTGTAACGTTTCTCTCTCTGCTTGGCGGACGCCACAGTATCCACATATGGTTCCTGTCTTAATTTGCTCAGGTGTAAACAGAGGGGTTTTGCGCTCTTCTCCTCTCTCAACTCTTTTCCGTACCCCCCCTACCCCCCGACCTGTACCCCAATTCTGACCATGATAATCTGGATTCCTATCTAAAAATTACCCCCACCCCAATGTGAAATCGAAAATAGTATATATATAGATATATTTATGAATATTTTATGTATAAGTATAGCCATTATTAATATTGATGTGTGTTTATTTGTAAGCTTGTATACCTGCCACTACGTGTCGCTGCGCGTAAAGTTGCGTCTCAAGTTCCTATTTTAAAGTATTTGTAAAAAGAAAAAAAAAGTATAAGTCAACTACGTTTATGAATAGCCCTCATTTTCATATATATTTTTTCCCCTTTCCTTTCTTCCTAATCATTTTCTTTGTCCTCCCAAATGTGTGACATTTCGGACTGGCTAAAGAAAGATGGCGCCTTTTTTTTTAACAGGTGATATTATATGTAATATATTTAATTTAAAAAGAAAAGGCATTCGCTGTTTTTCTTTTTTGGTTGGTTGAAAGGTCTCCATTTTTAGCACGTTATAGATAAGGAGAGTGTGTTCAGACGGGGCAGCAATCACGGGTAGATGAAAGTGACGTCACGTCCTCCATTCTTGAAGGATTTCCTTTCGAGGTTGATTGAGAAAAATCGTTCTCCGTGACGTCATAAATTTCCTTAATCGTCGCATGCGTGGTGGCAGTATGCAGCGGAGAGTTGGTGACGTCACGAGTCGGCCTCCTTTGCTCATTGCGCTTGCGTGGGGAGGGCCCGTTTGAATTCTCTCGTGGAGTCTGCGCATTTCTGATTCCGTGACGTCACGAGAGACTCCTCTTCCTGCTGCCACCCCGTATTGCGCGTGCGTGGTTACAGCTGTTTTGATGGGTTCTTATCATCATCATCATACCCCTTATCCCGCCTATGGCAGGGTCGGGTCCAGGGTCTGTTGATAGGTTGTTGTGATCTTCCTTATTTAAATGGACGATAGAATTTATAAAATAGCCTCCTTCTACTAACTTGTTAAAGATTACTATCTCTTAACTATTACAATTAACTACCTCGAAATTATAATAATAATAATAATAGTGGGAAAGATATTGTTATATGATACAATCTATAACCTACCTCACTTCCCCTCCCTTTCCACTTGGATTAGTTGACCAGTGTCCTGCCTCCTTTTTTTCCCCTCCTGACCACTATTTCTTCTTTTTTTTTATTATTCGCATTTGATTGTAATCAAAGTAAATCATCATCATTCGTGGTGGTGGTTAACCATCTTTGATGGTCAGTTTTTGAATCAAAAAGCAGAAGTGACGTAGTATGGGAATTGCTCCGTGACCCCCTCCCCCAGTCCTCTTCCACCCTTTAGCGCCATCTTTAATTTCATTTTCAGACCATGTAATGGCCGCATTTATTTTAATTGAGCATTTAAAAGACCCTTGCCATCCATTACGAAAATTAAAACTGATACTTTATTGCCATGCTCATGCACGCGCTTGTTACGCTCCTACAACAGAAAATACAGTGACGATTTGTTGCGCACGCGTCGTTGAGTACTTTTTGCGCATGCGCAGATGGCCCGATTTGGTTTTTTTTTTGTGGTACAAAGCACACTATACCAGTGTTTTTAGGTGTGACTTAGCATTTTGATTTTGACGAATAAAAAATTAATAATAACAAAGAGAAAAGAATTTAATAAGTTTTTTAGTTTGTTTGTTTTTTAAATTTATTTTGATTTTTTTTAAAGATTTCGTCGCCTTCACTAACCTGGTCCAAACAAAAATGGTTGTTGCCATTAGTAGGTTTTTTTTTATTGAATTAATTTGACCATTGTTTTAAAATTTATGTGGGGATATTTCATTAGTTTTGTATCTGGAGACGAGAAAAAAGTAGGGGAGTTGAATGAAGGGTTGTTTATCGATTGCATTTTTTTTCATATTTGGTATTTAATGTCCGCTAACACAATATTTTGTTTTTCCTCTCTAGTTGTTTGAAGCCATTTTGATTTTGATGATCGAAAATTTCTATTTCATTTTTATGTTGTTTCCTTCTGCTTTCTTTATTTGTACAATTTCTGCGAGACTACATCATCTATCTGAAGATTTTGAAATTAATTTGATTTAAGGGCAGTAGTTTTTTGAACTTCCGGTTTGATAGAGAAGAAGAGATGTATGTGGACAAAAATAGTCGTTTTCTGTTCAATTTTGGCGATTTCAATAGTTTAAAAATTAAGACATGAAATTATTTTCTCAAGAAAAAACTAAGCAGAAAGTGATTTTTTTTCTACCCATGGCATCGAAATCAGTAGAAAAATCCCCCCGTTGATGTCCATTACGTCCGCCATTTTGTTGTTTATTCTTTATTAAACTTTTTATTTTATTTTTCAGCTTGAAAATAGTTTAGCTCAAGACAAATGTCAAAGTTCCTGTTTGGCGTCACTGACGTTTTTATTTACTAGGAAAGATGTAAACAATCTATTTGTATACATGGATTCGTAGTGTTTTAGAGATGGTTCCGGTTCCTGTTTTTTTTGTTATTGTTGTTATGGCTACTGTTGCTGCAAGGAAGAAACAACCTCTCATTTCCCTTCTGTCCACTGTCTTTGGCTTCCTTCTTCCACCCTTCCTGTCCTCACACCGCCTTTATGGTCAAGATATGAAGATGTCGGACAGTATCCATTGAACAATGAATGTCGTTCTGCATTTTAGCCACCGTTCCTTCCCCTTCCTGTATGTGGTGACCTCTATCCAGCACTTGCCCTAAAACTGAAAATAGACCTTTCCCCACTTAGCTGTCCTCCCCACCGCCGTCATCAGATGACCATTATAATCTCTTGATACCACAGTCTACCTCATAAAATTATTTTGACTTTCATACAAATTGAACATTGTTAGAATTTCTAAGAATTTTACTTCCGGTTTGACCACGTAGTTGATCCTTCTATCCCCCATCCTCCTTTATCCGCAATTTGCATCACACGGAATGTTTTGGGAGGGGGAGGCCAAGATGTTATCTGCATTTATGTGTGACTAAAGAAGTGGCCAATGACGGAATAGGGTGATGGTCACCTTGATGCTGTGCTCATCGTCGATCCTTTGTTGCCATTTTTGTTCTCCTGTGGTACTATCGCCCATTTGTAAACTGACCATCATCATTTTCTGCCTGTCATCTTCACTCACTGGTCAATGTTATCATTATCATGTCATTATCATTGCTCACGTCCACATTTCATTTTTTTTTTTTTTTTGATATTTTTTTTTCAGTGTGCTTCTTCCACTTCCGGTCACTTATTCACCAACCAAGCACTTCCTTATCGTTTCTTCATTTCTTGCTCCTTTATTAGTTAGATACTGAAATGACTAGCCTATGTCACCAGCCCTTCTTCCCTCCTTCCTACCTTCACTTGATGAGTTAGCCATCGTTAAATCTCGTGATTACTGTCCTGGCTGACCACCTCAGGTGTTGGAAAACTGATTTTTTTTTAATACTTCAACGGTTTTGACTTCTAGAACTGGACTTTTTGAATCCACTCAAAAAGCCCTTCGACTCGTTGCTGACTTGTTAGAAATAGTAGTGGTGGTCATCTTTATTACTGCTGCTACTGCTGTGACTACTGTGTTGAAAGTATTTGGGTGCAGGAGGGCACTCTACTTGTTGGGGCCGAGTGACCCCCTCCCCAACAACCCCTGCGAAGTGTAAATTTTTAGGGCCCTTGCACTCTGCTCAAAATATGTAGTATGTAGTGTCTCGCTGATTAATTATTTAAGCAAAGGTGTTGTTCCTCACTTTGAAATGTTAGCTAGTGTATCGTTTTGAATTTTTATTTTTCGGGTTTTTTGCGCAAATTCGGAAATTATTCCATACGGGATCCAGATTTTTGCGACTTTGTTTTCTCTCTCTTTATCTGTCGGAGTCGAAATAAGAATATATATATATGTATGTATGTATCCGTCAAGAAGTTGGTTGCAAGATTAGATTGTTCCCCTTAATAACATCAATATCGTCGACATTGACTTCTCTGTTTTATTCCATTTTCCTCCCTAACTGCCCCGCCATCATGTTTTCTACTACATCCAGTGGTGTCCACTTCCTGTTCTATTCAATATTGTCTCCATCAGACGATCTACTCAGTACCTGTTTTTTTCACGGATTTTTGGAAATAGTTTCCAAACACTATTTCCATTATCAAAGCAAATTTTAAAAAAGAAAAGCACAAATCCATCTGTTCATATTTTATATACACATCGACATTTCCATCCACTCCCACGCACGGGAAAAAAAAGAAACAGTGACGAAACGCTCAGGAGGACCTCTAGTGGTGGTAATTATTAGAATTTATCAATGTTCTATTAGGTCCCCCCCTATACACGGTCGGTTTTATCTTCAGTTCTAAGGGGCGGCGGCGAATTGCGTTGGACACACCAGTTCTCGTCTGATCACTGAAGTTAATCACCGCAACCCCAGCTAGTACTGACATGGGTGGCCGCTTGGGAAAACTGGGTACTGCTACTACCCAAAAATCGTCGCATTAGTGTAGGGTCTGTGCACAGTCTCTGCATAAGAACTATACTGTGGACGGGGCTCTAATGATCTTTGTAGTTGAAGGGCCCTAAAACACCAACAAACAACAAAATCAACTTCAGTTCTAACTGCGCAGTTAAAACAGAGAGATTTTGCCACACACGCACAGTTGGATTGCCACTGCTCCACACATCACACTATGCCTCCTGAGCTACGGTGTTATACAGCCAGGCACGGCTGGTGAGTTTCAGGCCCTCTAGGCAAGAGGGTCCATGGCCGCCTCCATTCAATTTAATGCGGGTCTAAATTGTCCCATCGCCAATGCATTGCTATGGCTCTGCAATTTGGGAATCCCAGGACTATGAACATTTTAAATGACGGATAGACTGCGTGGTAGGGAAATACGTCGGAAATAAGACGCCCCATGAGCCGCCTGTGTATACAGCTTTGGATGGAAGATACCTCCCCTCCCCCATACACACACACACACTGATGAAGTTGAAGCTTAACTGCACAGTTAAATCTTTTGTCACTCCAAAAAGATGTACAGTTCATAAATTTTAACTGTAGAGTCAAAGAAATTTCCCCACACACGTAACGAACTAACTGTACAGTTTTAACTGAAGATAAAACTGAGTGTGTTATATTGGGGGGCCTTTAAGGATATAATGGCAGGGCTTATAAGGGTGAAGGGGCGTTCCAAATGAACCGAATTGCTCATGTCGCAAATTAATTTTTTTAACAAACAAAAAAGACGGGATGTACCTTTTTTTTGGCATCTAGGTTTTTTTGTAAATTACATCGGAAAAGAAAGGGTTGGTTAGTAGTGAACGATAAATAGCGTATCTCTCCTTTCCGCCCCATCCCCAATCCCGTTATTTCAGGATGCATTTCATCATAATCCAATTTTATTCAGCAAATTTACTTCAATTTGAATTTTTGTTTTTGTCATAAATTCTTTAATCTCATTTCTATGACGATTTTTATTGAACTTTACTCGTCGTTATCATCTATCAATATCCGAATTAATGGACCGATACAACAGCTCTATTTTGTACTATATATTTACTTAGATATACGTATATATAAATTTGTTGTGTTCAGTCAGTGCACATCACTTCCGTTCCATCTACACCACAAGATTTTTCAATGAATAATTTTAAGTATCACCAACCACATTTTTAGCCCTCTGAAAAGTTAAGATTTTTAAATTATGTATTTGATTGGGTTTTCTTTCAAAAGGAAAACGAAACTTGAAAAAATGTAGTTGTCGCCACTCTAGTCCCCAGCTATTTTATTTCTAACCTTAAGCCTGTTTCCCTGGCACGCGACACCGACGAGAATAGCGCTCTAGCAGACGACAATCCACATAAACTGATGACGTAGTTACACTACCATTCTGTGAAGTAAGCGCGAAATCAACGGTGAAGTGGAGTTGAGAGTTAGTTAACTGCATTTGTTGATGGAATGCGTCGCTCGAATTTGATTGGCTGTTTGAATTTTTAAATGGTCTTCTGTTTACTTTTCATTGGTTTATTTTCTTTTCGGTTTTGGCGCCACCAAACGTTCATATTAAAAACTATTAATCGCTTACATGAATTCGCTCATGCCTGGGAATCAAACCAGGCGCAATTTCTGTTAGCGCCTGTGGTTTACGTCATAATTATACTGTCTGCTCAAGCGCTATTCTCGTCGGTGTCGCGTGCCAAGGAACTAAGCTTTAAGTTAACTAATCGAGGATAGCTGTTTCCTAGCAACCGTTACCATGATGACAGCCATGTGACCACGCGTTCTATTTCTTTTAGAACGTTTTAAATTTGTTCTCGTTTTTTTTTCGATTCAGTGAGGAGAGCATGCGCTGTAGTGCATCACGGTTTGCCACGGGAGCTGCGCATGTGCTCCGGACGAGGATATTCGATTAGAGCAGGGGGTCTCCAACATACGGCCCGCCAGTCGATTTAATCCGGCCCGTTGAAGGATTTTATAAATGTATTTAAATTTCCTTAATTTCCAAGCTCAATGGTTAAGTGGGGGTATAAAACAGTAAGGCCCAGCGCAAAATGAGACGCAGGTGACGCAGGGTGACTCGCGATAAATTTCTGTGGCTCACATGATGCAGTAAAACCTCTCAATGGGTAGATCCCTCTAAAGGGTACAACCCTTATATCGGTACAAATTCTTCAGGCACCAATTTTTCCTCCATAGGCTATTACTACCCCTCTTATAGGTACACTCCTCTGATGGGTAAACTTTGGCTGGGTTCCCCGCGTGTACCAATCAGAGAGGTTTCACTGTAGTACGTAGTGTTGCGCCCTTTTCAAGTCGCAGGGTGATGTGACTCAATGCCTGTGCCACGTAACCCTGCGGAGCGCAATGCCAATGCTGCAGTTCCTGCGTGAAGTTGGCGTGACAATAACAAAAAGCGGTGCGTGGCAGAGAAGTTCTCGGGTTATTTGATGCAAGTATGGTGAAAAACTGCGATTCAATGTGCGGTGATGGCCTGCTAGCAGAATTTCGCAGGGCTGCTACACCCTGCGACACGTTCGCCACCTGCGTCACCCTGGGTCTCGTTTTGCGCCTTGCCTAATGAGCCGTCGAGCAAGGAGAAATGCTAATCGCGTCAGAAAGTCCTTGTTAGTCTCTGTGGAGCACCTGCAAACGGTGTGGTTGTGCCCTGCTGGCCTTCTCAAAATTCGTAATCCGGCCCGCCGATCAAAACTGTTGGAGGCCCCTGGATTAGAGTGTATTCTGGAATGTCTTCCCAGTGTGACAGATTCGATTTCTGTTAATCCCGATCAGAGTCCAATTTTCTCCCTCTCTTCTTGATAAGCTGTCGATAGAATGTCCCATTGGAATTATTTTTAGCTGTGTTTTTATTTTGGTTCGTAGAATTGGAGGCCAATCCGCTTTACGCAATTCTGAAACAATTACTGTATGAATGCTAGTTCAAGAGATTCCTGTCAAGAGAAAAATAGCAACTTTTCAAATTCCTTGACGACAAAATCTGTTGCAAGATAAGATAATGGTTATTATATTTCAAGGTGGGCTTCATCTCTCCGTCTGTTGTCGTTAACCTCCATTCAAATTTGTGTGTGGGGGGGGGGATATTTCAGGTGTATGATGTGGAGGAGCAGTAGTGGAATGTGGTCACTGTTACTCGTTCACCTGATATCATCATTACCACCACCACCACATTTATATTAGTCACTTATGATTTCGTCAGGTACCCAAGTTCAAAAATTTGATATAAATTTTTTCCCCCCTTCTTCCGGTTCGGTTTTGGTGCCTTTTTCACCCATGTCCATATCTGAGTCACTCCCATTTAGCGCCATCTATCTTCTTACAAGTGCAAAACCATCTCAACATATATATTTACAACTATACACACAATTACACACATTTTTATATACGAAGTCATTCACAGGGTCCTCTTTTTTTATACGAAAAAAAGTACAGTGCAAAAAAAAATCTAATGCAATGACCATTGCATATCAGTGAACTCACCTGGCCTCTTTGTCATTTCCATTACTTTCACTCTATTTTTAATCTTGTTTTTTTTTTATAAACCCATCTTTTGCATTGTCGTCGGTTGAAATAATGGGTCACCAACCCCTACCCCTGCCCACCACACGCGGGAGGAAAGGGCATAAAGAGGTGGAATCAATCACCCCACAATCTGATAATCATTCTTGCATAATAATACTATTTTTTCTAATATACCACCTTTTAAAAAATGAATCTATTAAGCTCTTTATTTGGCTTAATATTGATTGAGGAATACATATATAAATATATTACTATTATTCCATCACATTTTATTCCATGTAAGTGTCAGTGCATTTTCTGACTTGTCCTTTTCAGCAGTGACGTCTTTTCTGACCATGATAATGTTGCCACTCTTGTCCGTTGTGGATCACAACTGTCAATTGTGCTCTCTATACGTATTAAACATGTATATTATATTTAAAAAAAATTTTTTGGGGAAGTACGGAATGAGGAGAAAAGGGATAGGGGGCGTGTATGTTTGCTCGTTTGGACGGAATTGAACGGTTCACTTCAGGACTTCGTTCACTATTCACTACTGACTTGACATTGATTGTAAAATTAGCAGTGTTTGGCACTTGGGGAATGGGGATCTTTGTTGCACGCGTCGATGATGAAACATTCGCTATCTAGTCCACGTTTCAAACCTTCTACCTCGTATGTTATGTGTGAATTGTCCTTTTTAGTTCTTTTTGGTCCGAGTAAATTACATACACTATAAGTCAGTGCAAAGACGGCGTTCACGTATTTTTTGAATTAGCCAAATATTTTGTACTTCAGCCTGTGTGTGTGTAAAAATCTTTTTTTTTAATGATACGCGACGCTCTTCCTTATTGGCGTTATTCTCTCACGTGACCTTGTTTACTTTTCAGAGCGCGTGCTTTCGTTCTTTTTTTCCTCTTGCGTCGGCGTCGTTCGAAAATCATGTCGGACATTTTCAGGGAAAATATTGTTGTTTCTCCTCAACGTTGTATCAATCAAAAGTTGGAAATTCTTAAGATATGTATAATTAATTTTATAATTATTTAGCTCCGTGACATTTTAATTTTCAAATTAGTCTTTCTTCTCTTGTCATTTGTATTCTTTGAAGTCTTCTATCCTTTTGTAACCTTCCTATTTTTCGAATTTTTGTCACTTGATGCATGAGTATGATAAACGTAATTCAAAAAGAAAAAAAAATTTTAATGACAATTTTGAGTTCAGTTTTTATTTTTCAAAGTATTAATACTTTTGATTATTTCCAGTTTAATTGACATTTGTTCTTTTTTTCTTATGTAATTCTGAAATATTGGGAGAGAAATATAAATATTATATCGTATAGATGCACATTCTCTATTCAGCTGATCTTTTTTTTATGATCCGTTTTTCTTTTCATTTCATTTTATTTCATTTTGTTTTTCTGCCCATTTGTTACGCGTATTATTTCTGCTAACTTCAGACGGGTACATCTTCAATTTACATCCATTTTTTATTATAGACATGACGAATTGATGTACTTACGTGAGTAATAATTATATTCAAACCCTTGGTTCTTTACAACTTGTCATTGAAAGGGAAAACAAAAGACGGTACAACAATAGCTTTAACTAGAACCTTTAACTGGCATGGTCCAAATTTATTTTTAAAAAAAAAAAATAAGTAGAGGAGAAGAAATGACATTGGTGATCTAATCCTTAATTGAGTTGTTATCTAATAAGAGAGTACAGTGAAACTTCTCTAATCGGGCTATCCTTGGGAATATACAAAAGTGGACTCATCAGAGAGGTGAACTGATTGGGAGATTAGCCGACAATTTTCCATTCTTTAAAAAAAGTGGACCTTTGTGGAAGGTGGACCGGTCCGATAGAGAGGTTTAACTGTATATTAGATAGTTAGGGCAGGTGACGTAAAACTTTGCGGTAAGATAGACTGCTGTTAAGTATATGTGTGCTTCCCTCGGGTTCCTCAATAGACGTCCACAGCAAAATACATCTCCAAACTAATATTCTCATTAGTGTTACAATTATTATTTTTGCTATGGTTGTGGTTGTATACAAAGCCTTCATTATACGTAACAATTAATTGACAAATGTTGATTGCATTCCATAAATTTTTAAGACAGCGACAGACGTCTTTAATTTAAAAAAAATACACACAAAAAAATAATGCATGGCGATAAAAACTGATAAGATTGTGCTGAATGCCTCGACGTTTTTAAATGGTTGACCCTCCCTCGTACAAAGTGCTGTAGACCAGGTATGTCAAATTGGAGGTACCCCGAGGGCCACATTGATAGGCATCATACGGTGCTCATGGCGCCCCTCTTGCAACTGAGTTGCGCCTATCTCTCGTTACGCCTCTGAGTGGCAGGCCGCGTATCTATACTGCTACTACATGGTGTCGATTGTGCGGGCCGCAACTCTAGGGTTCAAGGGCCGGGGGCCACCATTTTGACACCCCTGTTGTAGACAACCGTTGTATTTGGTGACAGTGGGACGTCATCAGAGAGCTATTAACACGGTGGTGTGGAGTTCAATGACGTCACCACCAACGGCACTATGACGACGACGTAAAAAGAAACGATATCTGGAACGTGACGCTGCTGACAAGGGACTGATAGTGTGAACCAATCAGAATAGACAATTGGCCAACGACGTGTTTTGCTTTTGGGAAGGTGTGTGGGGTTGATTCCGTTTGGAAGAGATGAAGTTTCATTTTATTTTTAATTTAAATTTTCTAGGTGTTGTCATTTAATCACAAATGCCGAATTGCTACTGCTTGACTCTTTAAGAAGGATATTCTTCTCTTCTTGGTCGTGACATGCCCCGCACACGCCTGACCCCGTCCCCTCTCCTACTATTCGCCTTTTTTCCTCCAATGTCATTTTCATGCCCCTTGTTCCCCAGCTCCTACGACCTGTTCAATACCTCTAGGACAGTGGTAATCAAAGGGCTTTCTTGATGAACTTTTGTCTAATGAGGAGGCGTAAAAAAAAAGATAAATGTCAGGATTCATATACAACTATTTCTTGTCCGACTTTTTGATATACGTTCTGATAAAGTACAAATGAAATTCAAACGATGTGTGGCTTTTATTTTCTTATTTTGCTAATCAGGTAATTTAATGACTCGTTCAAGCTAATTTTCAAATCAAAGATTTTTCAATAATAACGTTTTTTAAAATATACAGGAAGTGTGTATGTTTTTATTTTGATTTCTAGCTTTTAAAAGTCTATATTTCTAAATTTAAAGAAGTATAAAATACATATGCTCTCTCTCTACCTCCCCCTCTATCATTTTCTTCTTTTCTTTTGAAATATAGACTTTCTTATATACAAAAATCTGTGGTTTAATAATTGGTGGGAAAAATAAATTTTATTTTCATTCTGTTTTACATCTCTGTCTTTTTTTTTCCTGTCTCTGAACTACTTTTTTTGGGTCTGTATGTGTGAGTGTGTGTGGTTATCATTGAATAAAAATTATAATTCTTACGAAAAAAAAATCTACATATAAAATTATATATATATATTATAAATACAAACTATTATTATTAATATTATTATTATTACTAATGTACGAAAATGGTTTTAAAAACACACAACACATTGAATATGACCACGGTTATCATTGATGTTTTCGTTTCAATTCTTATAATACAGGTGTAAAATGTATTGTCAAAGAAAAAAAAACTTATATAAGAAATTTTACTTCTGTCTTCTTCGTCTTCTTGATAAAATTGCATCTGTTTTCTTATTCTGATCTGATTCACATTAATAAGTGATGATTTTGTTTCCTTACTCGCCCGTATATGGATGGCTATATTTCAATAATTGTTGCTGGCAAAGTAGCTGTAATAAACATTTGGTGGCCCATGTGAGTTGCTCTAATGAACATAAGCCGTTATTGGCATTCTATAATTTGAATTTCTAGTGTTCGAAAATGGCTGAAGCCATAGGCCGAAAAGCTGTTGTTGTTTTTCCTTTATTACGGCTACTTTGAACCGTGAGTTGGTTTTGAAATGAATTTATAAAATTTTCAACTCTTTTACCAAAGAATACCTTACTTTGTTTCTTTCTCTAATTCATTCATGCTGTAATCTATATAATGCAGTGCCGCCTTAATACCATTATGGGCTCGTGGGAAAAGAGGCAGTGTGCTTGAGCCTGCCCTACGACAACCACTGAGAGCGGCAAATTGCGTTGGACACACCAGTTCTCGTCTGATCACTGAAGTTAAGCAACGCAACCCCAGTTAAGTACTGACATGGATAGCCGCTTGGGAAAACTGGGTACCGCTAGTATCCAAAAATCGTTGCATTAGTGTAGTGTCTGTGCAGTCCCTGCATCAGAACTACACTGTGGACGGGGCTCTAATGACCTTGTAGTTGAAGGGCCCTAAAACACCAAGAAACAAACAAACGACAACCACTCAGAGGAATAATATGTAAATGGTCACTTGACATCCACAGATTAGCTTGGGGCCAGCGCGCCCGTAAGTTAAGACGGTACTGATATAATCCATCTCTTTTCTCTCCCTCTTTGAAAGATGTTTTCTAATATCACATGTAACTTTTTTAATTTTTACGTTTCTGTCTCTCTCTGTCTCTCTTTCTCTTTCATCTGATGTTGTTTACAATTTCTTCAATGTGTCCAGTGCTTTAAAAGATTTGGCCTTTAACCTTTCAGCCTTGACTTTTTAACAAGAAAAAAAAACAACAAATTAAGACATTTTACAGTGTCTCTCATACATACCTCTAACGTCTATCTTGCCCCCACGGATTGCTGAAAGGGGGTACATCTACAAGGGAGAATTTGATGGGTAGAGTGTAAGAACGGCCTACTATAAGTTATTTCAGACACACACACACCCACCCCTGCCCTCTCCTTCTCAATTTCTTATAAAATTTTAGTATGAATTTTTGTTTTGAATTAGTGTGATGATTATAAGGCAGTAATTAATAGTTTGATTAATTTGATTTCAGAGTTTGTTAGGTGATTATGTGAGAGCTTCTCCCTCTTTTTCTGTACTTGTCCCCCCTGTTACACTTTTCGGACCTCTTTAACTTGGCTCCACTGTCTCACCATCTCTCTCTCTCTCTCTTTCTACTAAGGGCAGTTGAAAAGGAAACGGTCACGGGGTGAAGATGTTGAATTATATAAGATTTATGAAATAATTCCAAACGTTGCCTTACAAATTATAAGTATTGTTTGGTTGGTTACTTTGACGGCTTTCTTAAGATGAGTTTTAGTTATTATTATTATTATTTTTAAGATAAAATTAGATATTACGTGATTCAACCCCGTGCTCTTGCTTCTTATAAACATAGTTTTATTATTTCGGTTCTTGTCATTTTTGAATCTGTAGAAAAGTAGTAAGAAATTTCGTGTAGAAAAGTAGCGCTCAATGCTCTGATCATGCCCCTTCCCCTTGCAGTGTCAAAGCACGTTTTCTCCTAGTGGCGTCGATAAACGTTGCCGTGACAACTGATGACGTCGTGTGACGAAACGAGCCATGTGATGACTGTCGTTTGCTGTCATTGGTTGTCTGACGCCATTAGAAAAATCGCGGCCATTGACAACTAAAAGCCCTATGGTTTGTTATGTTCACAACATGGAACCCTAGAATCACAACATGGGGGTCACCGGTGACCCCAAACATCTTTAAATGCATCATATCTTTGTTATTATTTAATTGATTAGCATGTTCCTTCTTATAACTTTAATTCCCTCCTTTAGCATGTGATGTTGGCTCAATTTGGTTTTCAAGCATTCAAAAGCAACTCCAAAAGTAGTGCTACAGAGCGTTGGGATCCCTCACGCAAACCCGACTCGTGAGTTTCAGGCACCCTAGGCAAGTAGGTCCATCGCTGCCGCCCCCATTAAATTTAATGCAGGTCTAAATTGTCCGAGCGTCCCTCACGCCTTTGGCATTTGTCCCATTGCCAACGCATTGCTATGGCTGCAAGAAGGCGCCTCGAGAGAGAGCCAACATTTAGAAAAGGTCCCACCAATCAGAAAAGTTTGGGAACCCCAGGACTATGGACATTTTAAATGACCGATAGACTGCGTGGCAATGAAGTACCACTGAAATTAGCCGCCGTGGCTTGCCTGCGCCATGAGCCGCCTGTGCCCTCACGACCCCATGCTAATCCTTAAAATTTTCTAAAAGGAATGTTCGACCCTCTATCATACTTGGGCATTTTTTATATCAGACGACCTTTCTATTTAACCTTTTACCTTATAAAGAGCTTACATATAGCCTAAGTTAGAGTAAGCTAGTGCAAGTTAGTAGGCCTACCGACATGGGGGTTTGGTTTAACATTGGGTGCTGCTAATTTCCCCCTTCCCTATATCCCCTACTCCTACCTCCCTCTTACCCTCGAGCAGCCTCCACAAGGTTCACCCCGTTATAGTTGCTTGGCCGATTCCCCAACCCATTGGTTTTAACATAGGTTATTCGGAATTGTGATATATTTATACAGAATAACAGTGCATCTAAAAATTTGGCTAAAAATAAGGTGGGATCATATATGACCCCATGTTGTGATATTTGTCATGGAAATGTCATGTTGTGATTCTAGGGTTAAGTTTTTTTTTGTTTTTTTTCTTGTTGTTTTTTTTTTCTTTTAGCCAAAACGATTACTACTAGTTTCTATAAATGAATACAAGTAGGGTTAGAGATTGAATAAGATAATTAATCAGTAAAGTGGCTAATAATGATGATAAATGATTTAATTTTTTAAAATATGACATAAACCTTTGAGAATCAGTAGATGAACCCTAGGCTAGCTTAGTAGTGTTTTCAAGGAATCGAGCTTTGTTTCTCTAAGAAACTCAAATAATAACTATCCAATCATGCTTCTCAGATATTTTTTTCCCTTGATTGTTGAAAATTCAGGCTTCCCTTCCCTTCCTTTGCCTTTCTTCCTCTTCCCCTTTTCCTATGGACCCCCTCCCCCTCCGTATTCCTATCACTCTCCTTGAAATCTGCTGTTGTTGTGTTGAAAATGCGTTATTTTCAACTCTGTGTATAAAATGATTATCTTGTCCTTGTCACCCGATTGTACGTATATGTAGGTGTATAAAATTGATAAATTATTGGAAATCATTCTGCTATATGTATATATATAAAAAAAAGATTGATACGAAGGCAATTGTTTTGATCAATGGGGATGTTTTAATGAGGGAGGATTTAACGGGCCCCCTCTGTTGATTAAATAATACCGCCTAAATTTCAATGAATTTTACCTCAAGAAAGAAATAAGAAAATTATTTCAGATAGTGTACTGTATACATTATTCATGGCACTTTTAATATTATTATTATTATTAGTTTTCTTGAGTTCGCCCTCCCCCTCTTTTTATTTTTCTCCTCTCCCATAATTCAAATTCCAAAATTTTGAACCCATGAAATAATTTTAATTTTCTTTAAACACAATTATTGGCATTATTCCGTCCGGTTTAAGAATATGTATTTAAATTGATATAATAGGTTGATTTTGTATTGCTGTATTTTGTGAGTAGCTTTTCATGGGCTGTGCATTTCGATGACCATTTGACTGTCTGGTTCCCCTGTACTATGTACTAATTTTCACATTATTTTTCAGTTAACTAGTTGTTGAATAAGGGGGGGGGGGGTGTTTTTTTTTGTTTAATGTCTTAGATTTTTTTTTATTGGTTTGTCTGTTTCCTAGGAATTCAACCTTTGCCTTTTTTTTCTCTCTCTCTCCTCTTCCTTCTTTTGGGCTCCCCCACTCTCTTTCCTTTTCCTATACTCTGTTCCTACTCTACCCTACCCCCTCAACCCGTCCTAACATCTTGTATATTTTTTTATCAATCGGTCATTACCTCCTGCTCCTCTCTTTTTCTTCCATTTTGGTTTTAAGCAGCCATTTTTACTCTTCTTTTTTCGTCTCTCTCTCTCATTTTCTGGGACATAAAGGTACCTACACCTACCTATGTCGTCTTGTGATTGTTACTGTATAATTCTGAACCCAACTCTTGAAATGAACCTAATTGCTTTTTCTTGCCCGAATATTTTTTTTATCTTGTTTCACATGGGTCCACTTTTGGCAGCCATGTGAGCCAGAAAGGCGAATGAGTGAGTAAAGATGAAAAAAAAATAGAGGTCTTTTATATTCTACGAGGGTAAAAAAAATGGGTCCTTTTCGTATTCAGACATTTTGGATCGTATAGTCAGTCGTTAGGCAGGGGGTTGAATGAGCAAAAATGCAATTTTTCCAGATCTAGGTTTGTAGTTGTCTTATGGGAATCGTTAAGTTTGAAAGAGTCTTATTTTTCTCTCTTTCTCTCTGTGTGTATGTATGAGTGTTATTCACCCCCATGTTCTCTCCATATATATGTATTGAGTCGTCCATTTCCCCCTTTTCCACTCTCTCTCGGTCTCACTCTCATTGCAGCTCTTTTTTTTTTTGTGGCCGGCCTATATAACCCATGTTGATTTTTTATTTCTTGCCTCAGCAGCAGCAGCACATTCCCTTTAATCAGTTTTTTGTACTAGAAATCGAAATGTACGTCACAGAAATATATGTAAGGTCTCAAATGTCTCTTCTTCTTCTTCTTACACAATTTTTCTCTCTCAACTCCTTCTTGTGTCTAAAGCTGCCTTCAACACACCCCCCTTTTGTTTCTTGGTCGTTAACACACCCTTCGTCGTTAATACCCTCCTTTATCCCCTTTCTGCCCTTATTTGCCCTTAGTCCAACTCATCTCATTTCTTCTCCTTTCTACTCATAACTCTCAACTTGGAGCAAAATTCGGCAAACACAAAATATGAGTAAAATTCGGCCGTGTATTTTTTCTACCATTGGTAGTTTGGTTGACGGTGGGACCATTTAAGCCCAGTGCAAAATGAGACGCAGTCTCCGCAGGGGGCGCAGGGTGACTCACTATAAATTTCTATGGCTCACATGATAGTAATGTAGTTGCTCATGTTAAGTCGCAGGGTGATGTGACTCAGTGCCTGCGCCACCTGACCCTGCGGAGCGCAGTGCCAATGCCGCTGTTTCCTGCGTGAAGTTGGCGTGACAATAACACAAAATGCGGTGCGAAGCAGAGAGTTTCTCTTGTTATTTGATACAAGTATGGTGAAAACTGCGATTCAATGTACGGTGATTGCCTGCTAGCAGAATTTCGCAGGGCTGCTACACCCGGCGTCACCTTCGCCACCTGAGTCACCTTGCGTCTCATTTTGCGCCTTGCCTTGCACTTGTTCGCGTTCTGTCACGAAATGGATGTTGTTGTTTTTTCGCACTGTTGAACACGAAAATGTGCTTGTTTGTGTTTGTAACAGTTCGTTGGGAGCGGCTTATTGCGTTGGACACACCAGTTCTCGTCTGATCACTGAAGTTAAGCAACGCAACCCCAGCTAGTACTGACATGGGTGGCCGGTTGGGAAAACTGGGTACCGCTAATACCCAAAAATCGTCGCATTAATGTAGCGTAGGTGCAGTCTCTGCATTAGAACCATGCTGTGGACGGGGCTCTAATGACCTTGTAGTTGAAGGGCCCTAAAACACGAACGAACAAGGTAGCCGTCCGTTCGTTGGTTCGTGCAGTATTCGTTCGTGTTCATTTTACACGTCGTCGTAGGTTCTAGTTTGCGGGTGTGTCTGCGCATGCGCAGTTGTCTAGATAGAATAAAAGGCAGTTGGTTGGTTGCCATTGGCGACGCGTCCGCACGTGTCGAGTTCGACACGTGGTCTTGCAGTTCAGCCCAAAGAAAAAAACAGATACGTAGTGTTTAGTGACTGTCCAGTAGTGCAGGTACCCTTTTGAAGCTTTAGACTTGGATAAAATTGACCGCAGATGACTCTAAGTGAACCTTGTGGTTATTTCCACAAAAATTCGACCTCTTGTGGCCGTTTATAATCATATATATTTTTTTATTCTGCGGTTATAACTTACATGATGTCTTACATGCCCTAGTTATTCTCAAGTATTTTTTGAGAGGGGGGCTATTTCCCCCTGCACCTCCCCACCGCGTTTATTATTATTATTTTGTTTTTGCTTTTCTGGTTGTACTCCACATAAATCCTACTTTCTTTTTCGTGACTTTTTTTTTTGGTTATTAGACCTTTATTGAAGTGTTGTTGTGTGTCTTCTCGAAATTAGTATTATTAAGTCAAGATGGATTTCTAAGGATGTTAAGGAAAGGAGGAAAGAAAGAAGGGAGGGGTAGGAGGTTCTGAGATGAGAAATGCACCCAAGATTGGATTGAGGTCCTTTTAATCTAACTGAATCTTTGACTATCTTTCATTTCTCGACGACGGCGACGTTTAGTTGGGAGTCCCACCAAGAAATATTTAATACTTAGTTGACTGGGCAACTGATTGTCCTTATGTGTTCCCGTAGTACAGCGCTACTCTGATCCACAGGTCCTTAAAATAGGAGGGGCATTGTAATGTCGTTGTTTTGATGATCGATGCCCATGTTTTTATTCACCACCACCACCAATACAGGCCCCCCCCCGCCTCTCCTACCTCCTTGTCTCTCTCTCTCTCTTTTCCTTTTTCCTATATAAACAGACCACTTGAATGCTGAGCAAAACTCGTAAACATGGAATGTCATCCCAATTCTGTTACCCACTGACCACCCAATTCCCTCTACTATTACTCCTCCTTTTCCTACCTCCTCACTTCCGCCACCCCCTCTTATAGCATGTTCTTCCTATGTCCTCTTTCTTAATGTTGGACCCTGAAACCAACATTTCCCCTTCCTCTTTTTTTTTCTCATGTCCTTTAATTTCTCTATCTAGCTTCTACATCTGGCCATTGCTATGTCATTTACGTCACAGTAATATGGGTCATTTACCCCTAGTTCTAGTAGCACTTCTCTTCTTCCTACCCCTCCTCTCCACACCCCTTGCTTCTCCCCACTCTTCTGCCTGTTTTTCTTCATCTCCTCGTCGTCTAATCATCATCCTTTATGACTTTCCCCCACTCGTAGTCATTCTGCTCGCTTTTATGTTATCACCACTATTTAAGTTCAATTCCACGTTTGCTCTCTAAAAGAGAGAGGAGAAATTCTTACGTTATTCTTAAAATGGTCCTTACGTAATTCGCCTTCTTCTCTCTCTGGCTTGTGTTTTTCTTTTGAATTTGGACTGTACTGCAAGATAGCAACGGCCCTCTTTCGTTCACTTCTATAATGGCTTATATTTTTCAATATGGGATGCCATTTTATTTTTTGAGAAAGGGAAATTGTTGTTTCCTCCCATTCCTTAATTGCATTTGCCGGCTGTAGTTTTTTCAGGCCTTGTCTTCTTCGTATACCAGGGGCTCTTAGGACCGTTTTCCATTTTACCAGTGCCGGATTTAGATATTGAGAGGCCCTAGGCTATTTCAATTTTGAAGCCCTTTTCTTAAGTCTTGAAGCCTGTCAAATGTTGAGGCCCTAGGATTCAGCCTATTTAGCCTAATGGTAAATTCGGCATTGTATTTTACTACCATGCCCTTACCTATAAGAATATTGAGTGCTACTTTTTGCGAGCGGCGAATTGCGTTGGACACACCAGTTCTCGTCTGATCACTGAAGTTAAGCAGCGCAACTCCAGCTAGTACTGACATTGGTGGCCGCTTAGGAAGGCTGGGTACTGCTAACACTTAAAAATCGTCGCATTAGTGTAGTGTCTGGTCAGCCTCTGCATAAGAACTATGCTGTGGACGGGGCTCTAATGACCTTGTAGTTGAAGGGCCCTAAAACGCAAACAACTACTACTTTTTGCACTGTTTAGTTAGATGTGCGCGTATGCATTCCATGCCACCATTTTTAAATGGAATGGATGTCACGTGGATAGGCGGTAACTTTTCTAGCACGTGTCATTTTTGAAGTCGTCCTGATTGGTTGAAATTCGAAGCCGTATTCTTCCGCCATGACCTTTCACCATGTTATCTAAAAGTTTTTTCCCCCCTTTTTCAGAGTAGTAATAATTCTTGTCTACCAAGAAATGACTACTTCGTGTTTTAATTATGTGGTTAAAAACTAACTAGTCTAGCGAATTCTTAGAGTTCATTTTTTGTTGTTAAGATCGTTAAGAATTATTAGTATAGTTTCAGAAGAAAACTACCTCAACTGAAGGAGTAGGGTAGGCGAGTAATACCGCGTAGGAATGCGGTGTGGTTAAAATGGCTTTTTTTTTCATTCCCAATTTATTCCCTAGATCTTAACCCATCATTATTTACACGTCAATGAATTCCATGGTTACATTTCTGCAATGAACTTACTGCCAATGTCAGCGATAAGCAGCAAAAAAAGTGAAATTTTACAGGCGCGCAGCTCTATATTATCGCCATTGGTTTTAAAGTGTGAGTTGCCTAGCAACGTCGATAATGTTCAGTAGTATTCCATTCTGTACGACACGTGGTCAGATCTCACGTGCTTACAACCGCGTTGTGTTCTTTTTTTTTCGATTTAAAAATAAGAACACGTCCTTGTAACTTAGCAACGTCGATAGCGTTCAATATTGCTCCGCCCTTTTCTTCTCCAGACACGTGGTGGATGAGCTCATGCGTTTCAATTGAAGTTAAATAGACACAATTTGACTGCCATATTTTTGTAATTGTTAATTCAATTCCAGTAGTATTTGGATCGGCATACGCCGTTATAATACCTTTAACAAGTTACCCAATAATGTGTTTTGGAAATCCTCCCTTTTTTTTCTGACTAGTCGACCTTGATAATACTGACACACTCATTTGAAATCGATAACGTAGCCGACATACATTAGCTTGTTTGACAATCAAGTAAGTTACTGAACCTTTTGTTATTATTGTTTGTTGATCATGTTGACTTTGCTAGAGTCCTTGGACATGTTTAGGCGGCCGATGGGGTCATTACTCGCACGACGTCGTCTCCTCTCAATTGACGCCCTAATTTCTAAAGTGTATCCGCCTTCTATCAAGGAAACCTCGAAATTTACAGTTGTTTCTGGCTGGTTGCCATACTTTTACTTTCTTTAGCTAATGTAACAACAACAACAACGTCTTTCTTGAAGACGTTTCAAATAAAAAAAAAAGTAGAAGAAGACCTTTGATCGCATTTCCTACTAGCTAAAAAAAAGAGGGTAGTCTCATTTGTCGAATTAACGTTTTCTTCCCTGTTGACGCTTTAATCTTATCCTAATATTTGATTAGACCCGGATGGTTGCGACCCATTCAAAGTATCAGGAAGGATAGCTAGTTGCGAGTTTTCCTTCATCCCACTTGTCAATGGTTGCTTGTGAAACAACCCTTTTTACAAAAAAAAAAAAACAACTCTTGAAAGCCAACCATCTTAGCCGAGATTGTTTCTCGATAGTAATGCTTGGGACGAGAGCTCATTTGACGACTCTTTTTCTTACCCCTTTGTTGACTGGTTGTTTTGTAAGATGACTATAGCGTCATGTGACTTGTTTATGGGTGTTTTTTTTATCGTCAGCCTAAAAGTTGTTTGTCGAGAATGTAAAAAGGCATCCTATTTGTGTGCTTCACTTCTTGGAAAAACCAGTTAACGTCCAACCAACCAACCAAGGAAGAAGGAATGTAGAAAGGAGTGCAACCGTGATAGGATGACTGGTTTGGGCTAGGGGAGTGAATATTTTTGTTTTGTTTTTCCTCTTTAACTATTTTTGCCCTCCTCCCAATAATAATCAAAATATAATATTTCTTCTTTAATTATGTTCTCTTCCATGGTCATTTATTACATTTTGGCCATAGTTAATTTTACTGCAGTCAAATGGTCATTGATTCCTTTCGCAGCACATAAATTTTATTTCCATATGTAATATTTTATATTATTTATCGCCATTATGAATTTTTTTTCTGCCTTTAGAAAAAAAAAAACCCCCCAACAACTGCACATGACTAAAAACGCCTATTATTAATTATTATTATAATACATATTTTTAAGATACACTATCATTAACTAAACACTCTCAAGGAAATCGTTGCCGCCTTTAGACGATATGCGCGCATGCGCTCTTTCTCACACTGGTGCATGACGGGGAAAAATAATTTGAAAATGGTAGAATAGAACCGGGCGCATGCGTGTCAAGACTGAAAACACGCCCCCCCTCCCCCCCGCCACATGTGCTTTTTTATTCACGTGCTAATCGACTAACCACCAATCACGTGGTAGTCTACTTGCTTTTCAGTAGTACACGCATGCGCCTTTGCTTATTTAGAAATGTAGAAACAGATCACGTGACAATATTTGAAAGAGAGCACGCGCGTTGCGTATTCAACTAGCGTCAAAACGTGTTTCATGCCACGTGGTTATATATATATATACCTACTACCAATTTATTGCTCACTTTGACGGGGATCAAAATATTTTTTATTATTATAATCATATTAAATGATTTGAATGGCTTTATTCCTGTATTTGGTGTGAGCGTATTATTGTTGTTGATTTCTGAATAGATGGCGAGCTTGATCATTTTACGAGAACAAAATTTTATAAAAGTGGAAGAAAGAGAGGTTGATTTATTTCCTTAAAATATTATGATGATGATGATATGAAGGAAGGATATTTATTTATATGAAGATTGTGATGGAGGTTGTTATTGTTGTTGCTTTCTTTTCTTCTTCTTTCCTTCGTTTAAAATATATCCTCCATTATCAACTAAAAACTGGTATTTGAGATTTTGTGCCTCTTAACCAATTTACTGACATTTTCCTTTTTTTTTATTTTAAATTCATGTCTTCGGGTTGCCTGTTCAGACATCAATTCATACTCCTTTAAAAGCTTTGTATTTTTCGTCTTTTTCATCATCTTCAGAATCACTTGACTTGACATTACTGAAGTATACGATAATTTGTTACCTTTAACTGTCTAATCTGTATACAATATGTATATTTAAGGTCATGAATTGCGATTATTTAATAATATACTTTTATTTTGAAATTAAGTTCACAACTTCTTTCACACACGCACTCATTTCATTCTTTTTTTAAAAAAGTATTTGCAGTTGTCAATCTCTTTGTCTCTCCTTGCCTTCTTATAAAATCCATCCTTTTAAAGTACTAACTATTAAAAGTAACATCTAAGTTTTTATACCTATATATAGCCTATATTTTAAAAGAAATTCAACATTATGTTGTCTCCATTATCTGTTTTTTCCTTCCTTTTTTTTCATAACTCTGTATCACACTTTTCTCTGTTAAACATATTTTATAATAATAATTATTATTATATAACTCTATAGTGTTCTCCCGTGTTATTGTCATATGGCATGTTTTCTTTTTTGATAATTAAAATTTATCATTTTCGACGTGGTCAAATCTTTCAACATTGTTATCATGCTCAACCTAATAACAACTAATCACTTTTTCTTCACGTTTCTGACTAATTCTCTACTGCGCATGCGTTAGCACGCTGACGTCACATACTGGATGGCGAGGAAAAATGGCATGCCATCTTCAAAGTGTCATCATCATCATCATCATCATACTCTTATCCCGCCTGTGGCAGGGTCGTGTCTTCGGGTTCTAGCCCTCCACTCCCGTCTATCTCCCACTAGGTCTCCGTCCACCCCCACACACTACCATATCCTTACGAATAACTTGCTACCGTGTCTGCTTCAGTCTTCTTCTGCCCCGGGTGCTTCCGACCACCTGCATTCCTGAAATGGACCTAACGAGGTCCTCCTCTCCTCGTCTCATTACGTGTCCATACCACCTCAACCATTCAAACCATTCTCCTTCATTTCTTTCGGCGATGTCCACTACCCCCAGACTATCAGCTCTCGATATCCCACTCATGTACCGCAGCATTCGCATCTGGGCTACTTGCATTCCAATGACGTGGCTCTTCCTCACTGCCCAACACTCTGATCCTTATAGCATAGCTGGCCTAACCACTGCCCTGTAAAACTTCCATTTCAACTTGATTGGGACCCTCCTATCACACAGGACTCCGCTTTCCTGTCTGCACTTCAACCTTCCCCCATTGATTCTATGTCCATCAGAGTCTATCTCTCCATTGCTTTTGGAACTTTGCACCTAAGTACTTTATACCTCATCTTCAAAGTGTAAAATATGAAAATGACGACGTCATTTATCAACGACAAATTTATTACCAGGGAAGGGGTTGTTTTTTTTTATTCCAATACTCTTCTCCCCTTTTTTTTCTCTCGTTCTCTGCTCCTCTCTCATGATGTAGGAGTGGTCTATAATTAAATACCATCAAATGGTTATCTGCCAGCATGCAATTGCTAACAACTTATTACTACTACTTGTTTGCTTTTTTTTAACCTAAATAAAGACAAGTATATTGAGTTTCCCCCTCTTCGATTTCGAATGACAGAAATTTGTGTTTTTATTTCAATAAATAATTTTATGTTGAAAATAAGGATACTATTTCTGTCAAGTAGACAAAATATGTTAGTTAGTATCTAGCAGATCTAAACTGGATAATACCAAGTGCATAGTTAGGTCATCAATATCGACTGCCAAAACAAATCAAACTATATTAGAGAGAATTTTTATATATCCTTTTTTATATTAAAAATAAACAGCACACTCTTCTCTTGGGTAAAGTCGTTAAAATATTCCACTTGAAATCTCTCCGGTAGAAATCACTGATACGTAAATATTTAATAACATCTGTATCTAATGCCAATATCTTCTGTATTCTCATAAGTATCCTCTCTCTCTCTCTCTTTTTTATCTGTTCAACTTCAAAATCATGACCAGTTTTTATACTTACCTATTACTGTTGTCATGTTTTCAATAAATAACACCACCATCACAACTTTACTTTCCGAAATACAGTATCAACATGGCGGATGTGGACATCATTGATATTTTATGCATCGAATTTGTAAAAGATACACAGATAGATGATTGGTTGGTTCTACTGAAATTTTTTTTGTCATGTTGTTTTTCTTCTTTCACTTTCTCTCCTTTTATTTTAGCCCATCTTACGTCAACTGCTTTAATGAAATTCATCAGCTACTTTGTAGCAATTGACATTTTCGATCCCCTTGTGTTTGACATAGAACTGCTGGATTTATTATTATTTTTGTATCTGTCTGATGTTTATATTTCTGTTTAGTTTCATGGTCCAATCATGGGTTACTTACCGGTGATCGTGATCAATGTAAACATTGCATTTGATTTTCATTTTTGTTTTGTCTTTTTTTTTTGTCTCAGAATGATTTTCGTCCATTTTTTAGTTCGGTTTCTTCGTACGTTCTATTTTGTTGTGTTGCTCAGCAACGGAGTTACTATAGCGTCGTTGAGAACTCTGGCCGCACGATGGAGCTGTTAACACGTTTAGAACGTTTTTACCTGTTTCCATCCATTTTTTAAATGGTCATTATTTGAATTCGTCCAGAAATTCAACGCTGTGATGTGTCTTCAGGGAATTTTAATTATTGTCAAAAAGCACTCATTGACCACTTAATCGTCTATTCTATAAAGTTAGGTTGTATAGAGTTCAAATATTTTGATGTAGGCATCTTTTGAATAAGTGTACGTTTCAAATGTGTTCAACTTCATACACCACCGAATACTTCAGTTTGCAGGTGCTGCAATCTAACATTATCAAAAAAATGTCTAAATCGTGTATAGTTTTTTTGTTTGTTTTATATATTAGTCTAACTAACTATCCGTTTATGTTGTTTTACACGTGTCTTAAAGTATCAGAGAAGGGTATCGTTTGGAGGGAAAAGAGGCTAAAATGTCAACCCGTCCTTCCAATCCGATACGTGTATTCAAAAATGGGTAACTTTGTACGCGTTCGTCATATTCATACATGCAGACATTATTTTTATTGTTTATTTGATTGTTGTGCATTTCATTTTTTTTTTTTTTGATGTGATGGAAGTTGCCATTTCAAGTACTGAAAATGCACGATCTCAGTTAATGATGCAGTAGTGAATTTATTATTAAACTAATAATGGGAAAATGAAACGACACCTAAGCAATTAGTGTCGTTGCAATGTATTGTGGTTCCTAATTTTTTGCATACAATCAACAAAATTTCACAATCAGTTTATTGCATCGTCAACTATTCAAACTGATATAATTTGTTTTTATACATATATTATTTTTTGAAAACTAAACTATTCAATCTTTCAAAGTAGTAGTATTCACTTTATTAGCGTATAGGATATAATAGAGGCCTCTCAATTTGCTGTTTTAATTTTGTGAAGTGTTTTTAATAAATCTAATTATACATGATTACTTATTAGGATATTTGGTTTTGAGTTTGATTCAGCAGTTATTTCAAATAAGGAATGAGAGTCTTTCTCTCCACTGCCAATTTGGCCTTTCAGAGCTGCTTGCAGTGTATTCAATTAGAATTAGAAAAGGTGACGCTTACCAAGGAATTTGGAAATCTCACTGTAAGTATAGTATAAATATTTCTAGTTTTCACTTGCATGCCTTACAAGCACGATTCTAACTAAATTTGATGGTTTTTTTTATTTTTGCTAGTGATGAGATGGAAAGTTTGTTTCGTGGATGATGTTGAACAATTTAGTGACTCTAGAAGAAAAGTAGTAGAAAAGAGCGTAAATTGTATTAGAGGAGCTATATATAAGGGGGCCTAAAGATGAACACGAAGAAGACAGAGTATTTAACTTTCAATTGGGAAGGACAGGAAAATAATGGTGACCTACTCTTTAGGGGCGAGCTGATGACAAAGGTGCAAGAGATAAAGTATTTAGGATCGGTGTTTCTGAGCAATGGGAAAATAGACTCGGTTGTGACCGATAGAATCAATGGGGGATGGTTGAAGTGGAGACAGGGTCCTGTGTGATAGGAGGGTCCCAATCGAGTTGAAAGGAAAGTTTTATAGGGCATCATTGGTTAGGCCAACTATGCTATATGGATCAGAGTGTTGGGCAGTGACAAAGAGCCACGTCAATAGAATGTAAGTAACCGAAATGCGAATGCTGCGGTACACGAGTGGGGTGTCGATAGCTGATACAATTAGGAATGAGTATGTATTTGGTTTGGTTTGTTGGTGTTTTAGAGCCCTTCAACTACCAGGTCATTACAGCCCCGTCCACTGCGTAGTTCTAATGCAGGGACTGCACAAACACTACACTTAGGCAAGGCGCAAAATGAGGTCGCAGGGTGACACAGGTGACGAAGGTGTAGCAGCCCTGCGAAATTCTGCTAACAGGGAATCACCGCACATTGAAGTGCACTTTTTCACCATACTTGCATCAAATAACAAGAGAACTTCTCTGCTTCGCACCGCTTCTTGTTATTGTCACGCCAACTTCACGCAGGAAACTGCGGCATTGGCACTGCGCTCCGGAGGGTTACGTGGCGCAGGCGCTGAGTCACATCACCCTGCGACTTAACATGCGCAACTACATACTATCATGTGAGCCACTGAAATGTATAGTGAGTCACCCTGCGTCACCTGCGGAGACTGCGTCTCACTTTGCGCAGGGCCTAATGCGACGGTTTCTGGGTATTGGCAGTACCCAGTTTTCCCAAGCAGCCACCCATGTCAGTACTAACTGGGGTTGCGTTGCTTAACTTCAGGGAACAGACGAGATCTTGTGTGCCCAGCACAATTTGGGAGTGTATTACGTTCAATTAAAGCATCACTTCTGCCTTGTGTAATAGCCCTATATGAACTACTGTAAAATCTTACCTAGAGTCCGTGGACTATACGCGAAACGTAGGTTCCTTTAGTGCGGACTCTACGTAAGATTTTACGGTATATTTGAAGAACCCCTTGGCCACAACTGTCAATACCTCGGAGTATCCTTCTTACAGGCTCCCTGTGGGAAGCTCTCTTCCTACTCTTACCACACTTTGATGTGTACCCAAATATTTTGTTGATTAAAAGTCATCCTATTGCTGTTCCTGACTTTATACCCCCTATTGTTCTAAGACAGCTCTGTTTTACTAACGTTTCTCCTATAATGCACTTGTTTAACCAAATCATTCACATAGGGCAAAATTTCCTACCCTCTGGAAAATGACCTGGGTCGTTCTTGTTTATAAATCCGGTGAAAATGTAGAGGCAAATTATGGCTCTATCTGTATTCTATCGCGCCTGTCTAAAGTCTTTGAGCGAGCCCTGCTTGCGCAGTCTCTCAATTCTCTTCTGAGAAAAATCCCTGACGCGGGCCCATTAATGCTGGCAAGGCGTTTGTCCTTTGTAAAACCGATCATACAGTAGGCCCCTATATATACCGCAGCATTCACATCTCTTCTACTTGCGTGGCTCTTCCTCACTCCCAACACTGGGATCCATATAAGGGTCCTGTAATGGCGCCATTTTCCACTACCCTAATCGAAGAGTAGCTCCTTCTCTAGGTGAGATTGCTCTGACTGGGGGCACCCCAGGCAGGCGTCTGAAACTCACAGAAGTATTGGCCGGGTTGTCTGTGGGGGATGCCGGCCTACCCCACAATTCACTTTGCACTCCCGCTCAAGAATATACTGTAGGCTACACAGTGTAGTAAATCTATGTTGTATCAATTATTTGTGCCTAGTTGGGCGTTTGATTAATAAATAAAATATCGATTTTAGTCTTAAATATGATAAAAATTTCTTTTAATAAATGATTGACATGTTGCACCGTCCAACTTTGAAATTTTGTTTGAAAGATTGATTAGCGTCCCATCAGAAAGATACTGCATTTTCTAAGAGGTATGTAAGGTGTATTTGTGGGGATAGGCCGGCATCCCCCACAGACAACTCAGCCAATATTTTCTGCGGATTCCAGACGCCTGGCTGGGGTGTCCCCAGTCAGAGCATGTCCAGTGGACCCGCAGAACCCTACCCTGCCACAGACGGGATAAGGGTATGATGATGACGATGATGTATGCAAGGTGTATTTGCATTTTGCCTTTATTGAGTATTTTTTGCCTGTGGTAATAGCCGTAACATGTTTGATGATGACGTAGGCGGTGGCGTAGTGGTTAGCACGCTCGGCAACTGCGTCAGTAGTTGTAGGTTCGATACTGGAGGGGGCGGCGAGTTGCGTTGGACATACCAGTTCTCGTCTGATCACTGAAGTTAAGCAACGCAAGCCCAGTTAGTACTGACATGGGTGGTCGCTCGGGAAAGCTGGGTACTGCTAATACCCAATAATCGTCGCATTAGTGTAGTGTCTGTGCAGACTATGCGCTAGAACTATGCAGTGGACGGGTCTCTAATGACCTTGTAGTTGACGGGACCTTAAACACCAACAAACCAAAATCGATACTGGACCGAGGTGGATCGGCTTCTTTCGAGCGAGAGAGAGGCCGCGAGTGTGCCTTCTTTCGGATGAGAAGTAAAACCGAGGTCCCGTGTTGGTGTACGATGTCATTTGCACGTAAAAGAACCCTCTCTACTACGCAACGGGTAGATGAGGCAAAATTTCCAGGTGTAGGAGCTCGCCCCCTGGCGTCGGTAGCATTCCCCAACGAACACTAGACCGACGATAAATAAGCGTAGGGGTGCAGCTTTGGCCGGCAACCGGCTGCAGAAAAAAACTATGACCAATACATTGCCCTGTGTCCATTCAGAGTGACATGATGGATATCCGACCCTGCCATAGGCGGGAAAAGGGTTAGGAGTTTCTTTACATGACCCCAGTCTTTGCAGAAAGGCAGGAGAAATGTACGAACGCAAGATGCGATGCAACCAAGTATGGTATGTGTAGTATGGATCTACGTGGCTTTCGTATGAGAGAGAGAGGAAGAGGTAGGCTTTAGTCATGGTATTGCATGGTTATTGTGGGATCATGATTTCCCCAGGGTGACATTATTAAATGATAATGAGTGAGGGAGAACCATAAACCAGTGCCTGGTTTTTATTGTCTGTTGAACGGGGTTTTTCGACATTGGTATAAACGATTTCTGTCGGAAACAGCCACTGTCACAGTTACAACCATGAATTCAACGCACCTCATCATCATCATCAGCCCCAGCCTTCTCCAGCCCGTGGCTGGGTCGGGTCTGCCGATTCCAACCCTCCATCCCGCCGATCTCCAACCAAGTCCCCGTACACAACCATGTCCTTTTGTACCACCTGTTCCCACGTCCGCTTTCGTCTTCCCCTCCCCATGGTGCTCCCGACCACCTGCAGACCCACGATGGTCCTAATTAGTTCCTCTTCCCCCTTCTCATCACATGCCCATACCACCTCGACCTAATCTCCCTCATCTTTTCCGCGATGTTACCCACCCCAAGACTACGAATTCAACGCACTTATCAATTGAAATAATTGTCTTATTTAATATTGTATAAAGCAACCCCTAACCCTTTTGCCGCCTATGGCAGGGTCGGATACCGATCTTGTCCCTCTGAATGGACAGTGCTTTTCTGCAACCGGTTGCCGACCATAGCTGCAACCCCTCTTCTTATTTATCGTCGGTTTACTATTCGTTGGGGCACTCCTACACCTGGGAATTTTGCCTCATCTACCCGTTGCATAGTTGATCTCACTTCGGTGGCGCAGTGGGTAGCGTGCTTGGCAACAGCGTCAGTAGTTCTAGGTTTGATACTGGACCGAGGTGGGTTGGCTTCTTTCGGGCGAGGGAGAAGCCCCGAGTGCGCCTGCACTCGGATGAGATGTAAAAATCGAGGTCACGTGTGATATACGATGACATTTGTACGTCAAGGAACCCTCTCTACTATGCAACGAGTAGATGAGGCAAAATTTCCAGGTGTAGGAGCTCGCCCCCTCCTGGAATTGGTGAAATTCCCCAACGAACAGTAGACGTATGATAAATAAGCATAGGGGTTGCAGCTTGGTTTTACCTGTAAACCGAAGGTAGGAGCACTCCGGGCATCTCGCTCGTAAGAAGCTAACCCACCTCGGTCTAGTATCGAACCTAGAATTACTGGCGCAGTTACCGAGCAAGCTACCCACTGCTTCACCGAGGCGGGATTATTTAATATTCAATGTATAACTTAAATGTTTTTATTAGAGGTAGCCTGGAGGTGGTGGACATGGCCGAAAAAATGAGGGAGAATAGGTTGAGTTGGTATGGGCACGTAATGAGAAGAGGGGAGGAGGAGCTCGTCAGGTCCATTTCAAGAATGCAGGTGGTTGGAAGCACCCGTGGCAGGGGGGGGAACCGAAGCAGACGTGGGAGCAGGTTGCCCGTAAAAATATGGCAATGTGTGTGGTGGACGGGGACCTAGTGGGACATAGGCGGGAATGGAGGGCTAGAACCCGCAGACCCGACCCTGCCACAGGCGGGATAAGGCTATGATGATGATGTATAGCTTAAATGTTTTGGTGGGCTACATTTCTTCCTTTTATAGGAGGCTTGATTTTGGACTCTACAGCTGACAACAAGCAACTCCTATCCCTTTTCCTGCCTATGGCAGGGTCGGGTGCCCATCTTGTCCCTCTGAATGCACATAGGGCGATATATTGGTCATAGTATGGTATCGAAGATTACAAATCCCAGTGCCGTAAGATAGTATCCTGTAGATTACATATAGCCAGTGGCGTCGCTAGGGTTGGCGTCACACGGTGCGGTGACACCATGGTGTCACACTCCCTCCCCTCTCTCCCGAAAAAAGCCCGCTTCTTCTGCTTTGGTGTCACCCCATTTCTCATGGTGCGAGTGGTGTCTCCCGGTGCGGCCCGCACCACCCCCTAGTGACGCCACTGCATATAGCCCCGAACATTATACAGGAATATTGTAATATCCTTAAGAATAGTGCAGGATATGTATGAGGGCTCTACTGCTAGGGTGAGGACGGCTTGGGGAAACACAAAAAGCTTCAACGTGCAGGTGGGTGTACACCAAGGGTCAGCACTTAGCCCATACTTATTTACTCTGGTCATGGATGAGCTGCTGACGGGAGTGGGGGAATGGGCCCCCCAGTGCTTGATATTTGCCGATGATGTGGGAAAGCTCGCAGAGCCCAATGAGGAGGCCCAAAAGGGCCTTCAAGACATCCAGGTAGCAATGGGAAAGGGGGGCCTGAAGGTGAATATGAAAAAGACAGAATACCTAGCTTTTAACTGGAGTGGTCAGAGGCCAGAAGGTGAGGTACGCTCAGGGGATGAGGTGATACCAGCAGTGCGGGAGTTTAGATACTTAGGATCAGTGTTCCAGGGAAATGGGGAAATAGACTCTGATGTGTCTAATAGGATTAAGGCAGGTTGGCTGAAGTGGAGACAGGCAAGTGGAGTTCTGTGTGACCGCCGGGTGCCTATAAAGCTAAAAGGCAAAGTTTACAGAACTGTGGTTAGGCCAGCTATGCTGTATGGCTCAGAGTGTTGGGCCGTGAGGAAGGACCATGAAAGGAGAATGCAGGTGGCGGAGATGCGAATGCTGCGCTTCATGAGCGGGGTGTCACGAGCTGACAGGATCCGAAACGACCATGTTAGGGGTAGTCTGGGGGTGGGAGACATCGCGGAGAAGATGAGGGAAAACAGATTGAGGTGGTATGGGCATGTGATGCGAAGGGGGGAGGAGGAGTTGGTTAGGTCCATCATGGGACTGCAGGTGGTTGGGAGCGTCAGGGGGAGGGGAAGACCAAAGAGGACGTGGGAGCAGGTGGTACAAAGGGACATGTGTGTGTGTGGGGTGGATGGGGGCCTGGTCGGTGATCGACGAGGGTGGAGGATTGGAACTCGCAGACCCGACCCAGTTTCATGCTGGAGAAGGGTATGATGATGATGACTTAAGAAACACCGAAATTTTTGTTCTCCCCTCACCCCTTTGCCATTTTCAAGTAGGACTATTAGCTTGGAGCAGTCGTAATCCTCCTCGTGTAGAAGCTCCTTTGTGAATTATGTATTTCGAGCAACGTGCCAATTTTCAGATGACTTCTTCTCTCCCCCATCTTAATGGTGTCATAGGTAAAACTCTGGAGGTTTGCACTTTTAAATTTAGAACTTCCATATTGATCCACCACCGTATTTCAGAATTCTGGGGTAGAATATTTAGGTCAAATGTAGCTCTTTCTTGATCGTAAAGTAATTGGTTACTAAAGGGGGTTATGACCACACCAGATAGTTGACAGTAACCAATTTGGGTCCTAATAGTCAGAAATTTCAGGGCTCTTTGCTACTTACTGTTTCAGGTCTGCTTTTCTTGCGGCGATGACGTGCTCAAGTTTTAAATTTATATTAAGGCGCGTTCACACTATTCAACTATCGTTGAACAACTACCGGATAGTGAAACCAAGTTGATTATAAGTCGTTCAACCCATTTCAAGTAGTTGAAATAAACTCATGACTCAACATTGGTGACGCAAGTTGATCAACAAAAGTTAAACCCCTTTCAACTTTGGTTGTTTCAACTAGCCAATTGTTCACATGATTCAGTGTGTCCTCAAGTGACCTTAAACTGGCAGTTGGTCAACGGTAGTTGAATCATGTGAGCGCGCCTTTAGGCATAACTGGCTACCGTCCATGACGACACTCATTCAACCCTTCCACTCTTGGAAGTTGAACTCAAACCATTTTCACAGCAGGCGGTTGCTATGCACTGTCTCCCTTTCCTGCCTAAATAAGCGACTCCAAACCCTTTTCTCACCTATGGCAGAGTCGGGTACCCATCTTGCCCCTCTGAATGGACAAAAGGGCGATATTTTGGTCATTATTTTTCCGCAGCTGGTTGCCTACCAAAGCTGCAACCCCCTATGCCAGGGGTGGCGAACCTATGGCACGTAGAACAATTTTGTTGGCACGTGGCAGATACATGTACAGGGTAACCTACAGTATATAAAGCCAAACCAATCAGCAACTCCTAACCCTTTTCCCGCCTATGGCAGGGTCGGGTACCCATCTCGTCCCTGTGAATGGACATAAGGGCGATATACTGGACTGCCTGTTGCCGACCAAAGCTGCAGCCCCCTACGTTTATTTATCGTCAGTCTAGTGTTCGTTGGGGCATTCCACCCACCAACGGTAAGGGGGGGGCGAGCTCCTGCACCTGAAAATTTTTGCCTCATCTACCCGTTGCAAAGTAGAGAGGGTTGTTACACCACACGGGACCTCGGTTTTACTTATCATCCGAAAGGAGACGCTCTCGGGACCTCTGCCCCCTCCCCCAAAAGAAGCCAGCCCGCCTCGGTCCAATATCGAACCTAGAACTGCTGATGCAGTTGCTGAGCGTACTACCAATGAATTGGTGAAATTTCCATTGCCTGTAAGAAACCGGAAGTAAGGGTACCCTACTATATATTCCTTTAACACACTACTGTATCTGGCACGTCAGTAGATAAAGAACTATAACTATTTAAATTTTTGGCACGCCAGCAGAAAAAGGTTCGCCACCCCTGCCCTATGCTTATTTATCGTCGGTCTACTGTTCATTGTTTTGGGGAATTTCACCGACGCCAGGGGGGCGGGAGCAGCGAGTTGCGTTGGACACACCAGCTCTCATCTGATCCCTGAAGTTAAGCAACGCAAGCCCAGTTAGTACTTACATGGGTGGTCGCGCGGGAAAGCTGGGTACTGCTAATACCCAATAATCGTCGCATTGGTGTAGTGTCTGTGCAGTCTATGCACTAGAACTATGCAGTGGACGGGTCTCTAATGACCTCGTAGTTGACGGGACCTTAAGGCCACCACACACGATCAGTTTGGTGTGCACACACCAAACTGACGTGTGTGTGCAAAAAAAGGTTTTGCTCACACCAAAAATTTTAACTGACGGTTTGAAGAAATTGTATCACATCGGTGTGTCAATTCGGACTGACGTCAATCCGAATTGAGGGTGTGGGGGGTTGCTCAAATCAGTTGTTCACTTTTTTTGTTCTGCGCATGCCAAAACATGGCTAAACGTCATCTTTACAAAAATTGCACCATGGTAACGGTAGAATTACTGGTTGATGCGGACAATCAAATGACGTCACATGACGTTTCACGAAAAGGAACATAAGTACGTCACACACGAAACTGATCGTGGGTGGGCAATTCAGTCCTTCTCACCAAACTGAACACATCGATGTGCACACACCGAACTGACACACCAAACTGATCGTGTGTGGCGGGCTTTAAACACCAACAAACAAGCCAGGGGGCGTGGTCCTACACCTGGAAATTTTGCCTCATCTCCCCGTTGCGTAGTAGAGAGGGTTCGTACACCAACACGGGACCTCGACTTTACTTCTCCTCCGATAGAGGGCGCACTCGCGGCCTCTCTATCTCGGCTGAAAGAAGACAACCCACCTCGGTCTAGTATCGAACCTAGAACTAGTGATGCAGTTGCCGCGCGTGCTCAGCAGTACGCCACCGAGGCGCCACTTTTCCTGCCTAAATCATCATCATCTCACCCTCCTCTCGCCTGGGGCAGGTCCTAAATGGATAACAGAAATTTTCGCGTAGTTTAACTTGAGTTGATATAGTAGCCGGCCACGGTTACGAAGAGGAAGTGTTTTCGACTAATGTTTCAGTAGTTCCTGGTCGAGGTGGGTTGGTTATTTTCCGATACCTGTTCTCTCTGTTACACTAGCGGGTTGGAGAGTAAGCCAAGCAGCCATAACAGGCCGAACCCTTAGGAGGCTGCTCGCGGGAGACGATGAAGTAGGTGTCGGGGATGTAGGAGGGGGGAAATTTGCAGCACCCAGCGTTCTCTACCAACCACCCATGTTGGTTCTAACGTGGGTTTGCGTTGCTTAACTTCAGTGATCTCACAAGAACTCGTGTGTCCAACTTAATGCGAAGAGGGGAGGAGGAGCTCATTAGATCCATTACAGGAGTGCATCCGGAGCAGGGGGAGACCAAAGCAGAGTGTGACCAAGTTGTCCGTAAGGATATGGTAGTGTGAACGGAGACGTTGTGGGTGATAGGCGGGAGTGAAGGGCTAGAACCCGCAGACCCGACCCTGCCACAGGCGGGATAAGGGTTGTTGTTGTTGTTGTTTAAGGTCCCGTCAACTATAAGGTCATTAGAGACCCGTCCACTGCATAGTTCTATTGCATATACTGCACAGACACTACACTAATGTGACGATTATTGGGTATTAGCAGTACCCAGCTTTCCCGAGCGACCACCCATGTCAGTACTAACTGGGCTTGCGTTGCTTAACTTCAGTGATCAGACGAGAACTGGTGTGTCCAACGCAACTTGCCGCTCGGGATAAGGGTATGATGATGATTATGAAACAGGGATCTAGAGCCAGAGGGACCAAAGTGATCCTGCCAGAGTAGCCTTTGAAAGTGGAAAAGTGTATTCATTTTTTAAAGAAATAATCTTGTATTGGACCTTTGCTTGTTGTTGCTCTTTTTAATTACTGTGAGCCGCTTTTTGCCCTTCCCCCCCCACTTTGGAACCTAAATTTCTGTCCAGTGACTCCATTCTGCCCCGGTCTCCATCTTGATCGAACGAAAAGTTTCATGTATGTTTTTGTACTTGGCCACTAGATGGCAGTATTCTCTGAAAAGAGAACAAAAAAAAATTCAAAAATTTGGAGCGAGTTCTCAGCTTTCGACACGTTGATTGTCGTAGAAATTTTATAGTAAGTGCTATGATGGATATTGATTAGTTGAAAGTTAAAGATTTATGATACGAACGTAATGGAAGTTGAAAACATCGCAAAAGATAGGCAATGTGATGATAATACGGTGGACGGTGTCGATCATTTTGATGAATACGGTTTTGCGGTTTTCGAATCTGGTTCCAAGTCGTCAGAATGTGATGAGAGAATTCATGTATTTGGGTATGTTTTCCGTTTAAAACTCACCTGAGTATAAAAGATTGAACAGTCTAACGCGGATTTCAATTTAAAAATATATGTTTTACGACTGTCAAATTTTATAGACGAGACAAAACACCTGTCGGAATCCTTAAAGAATGGGAAAAGTTATTTAACAAATGGACGTATTATAAAAATGGTACTGGCATTAAAGTAAGGTCGTTCAATACAAGTAAGTGTGTATGAGAAATGAAATTAAATAACATTCAAGTTGAATTCTATTATAATTTTGATTTCTAGTTGATGACTCTTATTAAAAAGGGGGTTCCAGAAGCCATTCGACCTGAGCTGTGGAAAAAATTGCTAGATATTGAAGTTCTTCAACGTACGAGTTCGTTATTCAATTATCTGGTGATTAATTAACTTTTTTAAATGACTTTTTGAAGAAATTAGGAAATACTTATTCGCCGTGTTATTACTTTGATTGTTAAGGAACATGCTGACAGTTTAAGGCAACAACTTGTGACGTTAGGTATCACGGAGTTCAATAGTGAACGAGCTGAGCTGGCTTTGGCCCACATTGAAGTTGAAGAACCTGATGTGCTTTCAAGTGCTGTCGAACCTAGCATACAGAACTTACGTCAAATCTTTCTTGACGTTGGTCAGTAATTGCTGCTTTCTGGTGTAGAGAATATGCGGATAATAACAGAATTGTCCCCCCCTCCCCCTTTCTCTCTCTATCAGGTCGCACATTTCCAACTCATATTTTATTTTTTGGTGATAAGCCTTGCGCAATTGAAAGCAAAGCTAAACTTTTTCGAATTTTGGGCGTTTATGCAAAATATAATCCATCTGTTGGATATTGTCAAGGGATGTCCTTTATTGCCGGAATGCTAGTTTTGCATTTACCCGAAGAAGAAGCTTTTTGGTGTTTGGTTGCTCTTCTGCAGAAGCCAAAATATTTACAAGGCTACTTTGATGTTACTTTGGAAAGGTAGGTTTTATATACCGCAAAATCTCACGTAGTGCCCGCGGATTATATGCGAGGGCGGACTGCTCCTCATTTACTGAACATTTTTTTGCACGTAACAACACGACTTTACACAGTACGTTCTTATTTATATGATATTGCAATATAAAATCTTTCACATTTCAATTTCATCGTCAGAGCAATGTGACATTTCATGTTGAAATTCATTTGATCCCATTGCTCCTACATGTTGCGCCACTGGCTACAGTAGGAATTTTAAAGTGCGGACTATATTTGAAACATACCCATCGCTAATGCGGACTATAGACGGGTGCGGATTATATTTGAGATGCGGACTTTACGTGAGATTTTACGGTATATAAAAAAAGAGGTATCATCATCTGGATTATACAGTAGTTATATGTACTCGTATATTTTTGGTACCTATAGAGTGCAGCGTCACGCGTGTGTATTTGACTGGCTATTAAAGAAAAAAAATCTAGATTTATGGGAACACCTGGTATGTATTTTATTGTCATTTTAAACATAATGGTCCTACTAGGAGGCTAAAACATTTCTTTTCTTTATGAACTCATTTCAGCATCGCCACAATCTAGATCCGCTGATGTTTGTCACACCTTGGTTCATGTGCCTTTTCACGTCTTTGCCATGCTGGGACAGCGTCCTGGCGATCTGGGATCTTATGTTATTGGAAGGTGCCGTTGTAGTATTTCGAGCAGCTTTAGCTGTAATGGAATCTATAAAACCATTATTGATGGAAACGAAGGATGCCAATGGATTAATAATTCTGTTGCAGAAACTTCCACCAAAAAAGTAACCCTCCATTTTCTTTAATGTGTCCTGGTATTAGAAATTTTGGATATGGTAGTATTGACTACTCCATTTGCACTTAAACTACTGGCATTTTGAAAATTACTTCAATAAAGAATCTCTCTCTTTTGCAGAGTTACCCGCGATGTCTTGCTTCCAATAATATGGAAAATAGATGTTCACTGGTGGGAAATTGAGCAAATGCAAGCCTTGATAGATGAAAATAAAAATGAAAGATGCCATGACACAGAAACGCCCTGTTTAACCAAACGCAAAAAACATAAATCAAGAATTGTGGAGGCACTGAAAAAGCATGGTATCTATTTTGTTATCTAGTATTAAGATGTTTTCCCCCCTTAATTTCTAGTGTTTTTTTATATGACAGTAATATTAAATTGTTTTTATAAGATGCTAATTTTTTCCGAAAAATTGCAAAGATGTTTAATGTGAAGACTGGCACATCACACAATGCAACAATGCACCGGAACCTTCCTGAAATAATTGTAACTCCTCCAACACCCGTTTCATTTGCTGATAGCAGTAAGAGATCTAGGAAGCATCTTTATAAGAAATTTAAGGCGGCGTCTCGACAGTGTGACACTTCCTGTATTTGTAACGGAGACCTTTCCAAGTATTTCGTTTCAAGATCGTAGTCTTACTAGATAAAACAAGAATTGTGTGACATTTCTCATCGTTGTTGTTGTTGTTATTGTTAACGAAGTTTAATTCCTTTTCAGTTTTACAAGTCCGTCAGTTTTTGAGAATATGTCCCGCATTAACAGACTTGCGACTGGTAAAAAGGGACATTCTAGATCTACTGACAATCTAGAAGAGATTGTGGATTCCCTTATAGGATGGTAAGCCCAGATCTTAATTTGATCAGACTTTTGACGTATAAATATAGATAGATATTTTTGTTTTTATTTTCAAATAATATAATAACATTTAGTGGTGCAAGTCAAAGGTTGGCTTTCGAAGAATTTACTCATCAAATTCCATTGAGAAATAATCAGATTCAAGATCAAAGTATTGGTAGTACCTCTGAGAAGGAATTAAATTTGTTTAATGATGAGAGCACCGCCAGGTCACCAAGTGATGTTACCTTAAAACGAAAGCGAGCATCGTCAGTTGTCAGCAGCTCCTCTGATCAAAGTGATTATTACTCATCAGTGTCATCGCTTACAAGTTTGAGAACGTAATTGTAAGAACAACTATAATGTTTATTTTTTTTCCTGAGCTTAGTAATAGTATGCCTTCTTTTAAATTAAAAGACTGAGGATGTTGGGACTACAACCCTGGTAATTTGTTACCTATTCTGACATTTTAAAATTTTGGAAATCATAGGCTGAGAAATTCTTATCCAAACGTTTTCATCATCTGTTTTGTAGCTAGGAATTTTACAAATATCTTCTTCTTACTTATTATTAAAATAATTTCTATGCGATTTTTTTTCCTCTGTTTAAGGTATTAACAATGACCGTTCTAAGAAAAATCTAAGGATGTTTTCAAGAATGAGGTTAGTAAGATGTTAATGTGGAAAGAAATCATCATTTCAAACCTGTTTTTCCATCCTATGGCAGGATTGGGGACCCATTTACCCCATTGTACAGACAACCCCCCCCCCCCCCGCCCCTCTGGCAAATTGTTGCATGATATTTTATATGGCCGGCTGCCGACTGGACGTCACCCTCTGTTTATTTATCGGTCAGCTACCTGCTTCCTGGGGGTGAGAAGGTCGAGCTCCTACACCTGGACTAACGGAAAAGAGCTCGAAACTCACTTGGACAGACATCGGTGGAAAAACGTTTAGATTTTTAAAATAATTGTGAATTTAAATCTCTACAGATTGACGCACACACAAACTGAGATACAAAGGGAGAAAAAAAATCTAAAAATAAATTAGGAATGTTTCTTGATTATGAACTAATGAATTGAATTGACCACAACTGCTTTAGGACCTAAAGCGGCCAATAATAATGAAGGGTTGTCCAGCAATATTGCGAATTCTTCTAGAAATCGTGCTGCAACACTTTGATCAAATACTCTGTTATCAAATGATAGAGTCGCCATCATTTTAGTTTGCAACTTTCCTTCGTCGTTCAGGACCAATCTGGAGGTACCAACAGCCAAAATGGCACTTTGTGGAGGATTAATAATTGCACTAAATTCAGATATTCCGAACATTCCTAGATTAGATACCCTAAATATGCCAAAAGAAACAAAAAATGTGACTGTTTTCAGAGAGAGAGAGAAAAAGTCAATCCATATTAAAAAAAATAGATGCTAACGTGAAAGTTCCTCCCATAAATTCGTGAGGTTGAAGTTTCCCTTTTCGAGCCTTGTCAGAAAGCTCCTAGATATAATCAAAAGATCATTATTAAGATTTGCATTAATAGTTTCAAAAATCGGGTGGGATATTTCAATATATATATATATATATTACCTTCATTGTTTTTGATATATCCGAAATTCCTGATCCATAGGCATCTTTGATGATTGGAGTAATGAGTCCAGCATCTGTTGCAACTGCTACAGATACGTCGATGTTTGACTGCTGCACTACACCACCATTAATCCATTGAGCATTGACTTCTGGTACACGCTAATACACATAATTTATGTTTATGACGATTTCTTATAGGAAAAGGAGAATGTGTCGACCTGTTAAAACTAACGTTTAATGCTACTGCGACAGCTTTTATGATGAAATCGTTGACGGACAGTTTAATTCCTTCTCCTTGAAGTTGTTTTCTGAGTTGTAAAATGGAGTTCATCCGGCAGTCAACTGTACAATAAGAATGAGGAATTGTGGTCTGGAATGAATAACTATAAAGAATTAATCCCGTTTGTTTCAAAGTGAGCAAGATAGTGAGGAGACATTCCTGCATCCGGGCTAAAATGAAAACTTTTGTACCAACTGTTTATAATTTCCATTTATAACAGAATGGCACTGGACCTGGAAGTGTCGTCTACTCCTTAACCACCTCAGCATTGGGATTCAGTTTTCATCCCTGGTGAGCCTAATGTTTGTCCCACCTCGGTGGCGGAGGAGGTACCGCGTTGAGTTACTGCGCCCGTAGTTCCAGGTTCGATACTAGATCGAGGTGGGTCGGCTTCTTTCGGGCGAGAGAAAGGCCCATAGTCCACCTTCCTTCGGATAAGTAAAACCGAGGTGCCGTGTGGTGTACTATGGCATTTGAACGTAAAAGTACCCTCTCCACTATTCAACGGATAGATAAGGCAAAATTCCCAGGTGTAGGAGCTTGACCCCTAGCGCCGGTGGAGTGCCCCAACGAACAGTAGACCGACGATAAATAAGTATATGGGTTGGAGTTTTGGTCGGCAGCCGGCCGTTCAGGGTCCATTCAGGGTGACAAGATGGATACCCGACCCTGCCTGTCATCTCCCTAGTTAAGATTTATGGCTTTCTGTGCTCTGGAGGACTGATTCGCTCGCGCCTTCTCCCAAATAGAGTTGTTTGGTTATTTAAAGTCGCTTTCGCTACTGCTGGAGGTAACTTACCGAGGCCAGGGGAAAGGTGACATGACCTACACCTGGGAATTTTGCCTCTTTCATGTTGAAAGGGTTCTTTTATTTGCAGGTAGCACCGCTCATCTCTCTCTCGTCTGAAAGAAGCTACATGAGTTGATTGATTTGTTGGTGTTTTAGGGTCCTTCCACTACAAAGGTCATTAGAGCCCCGTCCACAGCACAGACACTATGATGTTATGATGATTTTTGGGTATTAGCGGTACCCAGTGTTCCCAAGCGGCCACCCATGTTAGTACTAGCTGGGGTTGCGTTGTTTAACTTCAGTGATCAGACGAGAACTGGTGTGTCCAACGGAATAAGCCGCTCCCTAAAGAAGCTACCAACAACCTTGGCCACGGTCGAACCTGCATCCTCGGACTCAAAATCTAGTACGCTACCCTTGAGCCACCGAGGTTACTCGCCAAATAAGATATGAAACGTGTGAGCTCGTGTGGGTGTCCGATGTCACTCGCCTATCCCCCACACTTTTCATTCGAACAAGTTGAGGATGTGATCTATAGGCCAGTGGACGAACTAGCTGAATCCCAACACAGGTGCTTGTTAGAAACAGTCGACATACTTTAGATTCTGTTAGTCGACGAGCAATAACTTGTCGAATGTTCGTATTTGGCACGTCAATGAAGGACTGCTCTGAACTTCCTGTTTGTAACTTTGGAACTAAATGATAAGACTTCAAGTAAGTTGGTGCAATTAGGGTACACAATATGATGATTAATGGACGAAGCTCCTTTTTTTTAATTACCTGGTTTAGGGTCTGATGCTTGTTGCGGTGTTGGTGGCGGTGGTACTGGACTTTTTACTGGTACTGGTTTCAAGCCCTTTGACGAGACATGGCTTAAAATGTCCCTTCAAGAAAGGACACATTATTGAATTTTTGGTAAAGTTGAGATGATAAAAGAGTGGCAAAACACACATACCCTTTGAGAAGAATGCCTTGTGGACCGGTTGCCTCGACATTAGATGGTTCCAGTCCAAACTTATCTAACAGAGTTTTTGCAGCAGGGCCAAGTTTTCTGGAAAAAATATAGACGCGATGAAAACTGTTAGCTTGATTTATTTTTTCTTTCTCGTTATCTACAGAATATCAAATGTAGATCTTAATCATTTACATCTGAGAAGCAGGTGTAGATGAAGACGAAACTGATAGTTGGCTTGGCTGTGTACTTGTTGGGGTCTTGTCTGCCCCTGCAACTGATTTAAGATCAGATGGCACTTCTACGTCCTTCCAATTGTCACCTTCCTCTACTAACAGAGCGATTACAGTTCCTATTTTAACGTCTTTGCTATCGTCTGGTGACTGTAAGGAAGTTGAAGGTTTGTCATATATATGACAGAAAACTTTGAATTGATACGGAGGCGAAATTGTAAACTTACTAAGATCTTGGCCAGGATTCCTGCTTCTTCAACTTCAAGAGCCATCACAGCTTTATCTGTTTGAATATCGCATAGAGCATCTCCAGGGTTTATGACATCACCTATTATTATTAGCACAGTCAAGAAGATGATACTGTCATGGTACACAATTTGGTGAGTTCTCTCTCTAGTGAAATCTCTCTAATTGGTACACCTGTGGGACCTAGCGAAAGTGTACCCACTAGTGGAGTAGTAATAGCCTATGGACGAAAAATCGGTGCCTGAAGAATGTGCACCAATATGAGGGGTATACCCATAGCGAGGTTTTACTGTATATGGATCTTTCTAGTTTTAGTAACGTTAGAATTTTTCACTTGCCTTCTTTCTTCAGCCATTTAATTATGGTTCCTTCGGTCATTGTTGGTGACAGTGCAGGCATTTTTAGCAACTGAGGTTTCACACCTGTAGTAATTTGTAATTAAACGCAATATTCCCCATATAGAGAGTCCACAGTTTGGTGGAATTATTAGACTAGTTCGGATGCAACCTGTTCTTACCCATTAGCTTCCTTGCCGATGAATGTAACCCCATGTGGGATATGTGAGTTATTGGAAAAAATTTGGTGTATCTCGTAATACCGAACATGGTTTTACAACTAAATGAGCTTAAAATAGAAGCAATTAACCGGTCCCCTTCAACCCTTTCACTGTTTAAGGAGAAATACTTCAGGTGGCGCTTTTGATAACAGGGATAAGGAAGCGCTGTATTATCTGGACGAAGTCTGTCACTAGTTGTTGTACGTTTTTGTATGTGTTGTTGAGAAACGATGTCTAGTATTGCAGAAGGAACTACCGGTAATTTATATAGAATATTGGAAAAAAAGAGCTATGTTTTAAAATGTTAAATGTGTTTTATTAAATATTTTTACTTGTAACGTTTTTATTTAGATGTGTCAAAGTACACGATACCACCATTCTCGAAGGAAGATAATCCACATGGGCTGGCTTCACGTTCTTCATTTGCAACTGTATTTCCAAAATATTGCGAAAAATATATACGGGAATGTTTTCCACTTCTGACATCCAAGTTAAAGAGTTACGTAAGTGGAGAATTCAAATCCTGTAGTTTACGCTTTCATAAGGTGATCAGATTTTCCAGAGGGTAAAGCGAGACGGGAGTTTTTGGTGAGGGAGTTAATTGTTAAGACATGCTTTCCTGAAGAGCGAAGAACAAAACTTGTGGCTTCGTACCTATCTTATTGCTTGAATGTTTGCCCACCCAGGACAGGATGTCTGATGTTTAATTTTGATGCAGACGATGGGTCCTCCTGATCGGTTGCAAATCTAAAAAAGATCGTTCTGTGTGGGTGCTCCGTACACGTATTTCATTGACGAGTGAATGCTTCTGAGAAATTGCCGACAAAGTGGGACTGCGGGACATGAAGGCTGAAATTGGGAAGTCTGGTCGCCTTAGATTGAACCATGTATTACTTTGATATTAACATATTCGAGATCTAAATGCGTTCATGATAATGGCTATTATGTTGAATTCATTCTTAAGGGAATAAATGCAGAGTTGGATTTGGTGGAAGGTACCATGACAGTATCCACCACAAGTGCTGTTTGGGATCCATTCATTATAATGAAAGCCAGAGATATCCTCAAGCTTTTAACAAGGAGTGTGCCTTATGAGCAGGTTGCTAGTTTTACTTTGTTGTTGTTGTAGTCTTCATCTGTCCTGACATAAAGATGCAGAAATTAAGCTTCAGTTGAAAATAAGTTTTTTTTCTTCAAACGCTTGAAAGCATTGATCCACTAGTTTGTAACATAATTCTGTACTATGTTGTTCTCTCTTTCTGATATCACGTAGGCCATAAAAGTACTAGAAGACGATGTAGCGTGTGACATTATAAGAATATCTACAATGGTGTCGAATCCAGCCTATTTTGTCAAACGACGACAAAGACTAGTGGGACCTAATGGAAGCACTCTAAAAGTAAATTTCTTTATTTAAATTAAATATGAATCTAAGTAACCGGTTCTCGTCAGATCACTGTAGTTAAACAACGCAACCCAAGTTAATACCGACATGGGTGGTTGTTTAGGAACACTGGGTGCTGCTTGTATTCCCCATTCCTACGCCCCTCACCTGCAAGCAGGCTCCACAGGGTCCGACCCGTTATGGCTGCTTGACCGACTCCCCCACCCTTTTGGTGTAACAAATAACGAATTATTCGTTTGAGTTGTGTGTGTTTTTTCTTCTTTGTGTAGGCGATTGAACTGCTCACGGATTGTTACGTATTGGTACAAGGGAGCACAGTTGCAGCGATAGGCCCTTATAGTGGATTGGTCAAGGTAAGTTTTGGAAGCATCCGTTATCTCTATAATATCAATTGAAATGGTCAGGAATAATTTAAAAACTTTCTGTAGGTGAGAAAATTAGTTGAAAATACAATGAACAATATACATCCAATCTTTCATTTGAAGGTAATGTTGTTACTTTTTCGGATTTTGTTTTTATTTATGCAGTTCCATTGACTTATGAATTGCATAATTTCCATTAATCTAGAGGTTAATGATCATGAGGGAGCTAGAGAAAAATCCAGAGTTAAAAAACGAGGATTGGGGAAGATTCTTACCAGTATTTAAGAAAAAGAATGTTAAGACTAAGAAGACGCATTTTAAAAAGAAGAAACCTTATACTCCTTTCCCACCTCCGCAGACTGAGAGCAAGGTTTGTAAAGCATCCTAATTGTCATTGGTGTTGTCTTTGGATGACAAATATTAGACTCCTTGTCCGTTTCCACGACAATACAGGTTGATAAGGAATTGGCTTCTGGTGAATATTTCCTCTCTGAAAAGCAAAAGCTTGCTAAACGGAAGAAGGAGGTAACTGAAAAGAATGTAATTAATTCACAACAACGCCAAGCGGAGAAATTGAAATCTTTTATTCCACCAAACGAAGAAGACTACGCGAAAAAGACACAGAAATCAAATGGTTAGTGTTTCTTTTAATACAATATTATTGATGAAAAATGTGAGGATTTTGACATTTCTTTCTTCCTATTTCTAGACGAAAAGATTGATATAGCAGCATTGAAGAAGAAAGTCAACCTATTTCAGGTTTAGCAGTCATATGCATGCACAGATTATGCCTTTTTTGTGTGCGATTCTTTTTAGAGGTTCATATGCCTTTTTTACTCAAATTGTAGAAAAAGAAAGGGTTACCTCGGAGTGAAGATAAAATATCAAAAGCACAAAAACCAAAAAAAGAAATTCCTGGGAAAAAGAGAAAAAAATGAGGTGATTGAAAGTGTATTTTAATATCTTGCAGGTGATGTTCTGCAGTTTAAAATAGTTTTTTTATAACATTTTGCAGGTTGCAAGAGTGATGCAGTAGAATTGAAGAGGAAATACGAGGGGTAATGCTGTCTTTTAAGGGTCTAAATTATTGCGTAGATTTTAGCAGACGATTATTTCAGCTTCTGATCAACGAAAGAATGGCTGAGATTCTAAATTACTCCGGTCAAGCTAGCTAGAGTTACTCCAAAAGCATTCCTTAACGCGTTTTTCACTTTTTAGAGTTACTCTTATCATGACTCTGGAGTGACTATTTTCACTCTGCTCAAAGAGGCTGAGTTTCTAAATTACTCCATTTAGAGTAACTCTGGAGTTACTCGGGTCACTGCTGACGTCACAGGAGTAACACTGGAGTAACTCCGGTGTCATGCATTTAGGGACGATACAAGAGCAAAATTTACAAAGATGGCAGACGATAATTTGACGATGACAGGCGATAATTTTCTCGTTATGCCCCCAGATCTTCATTTGTCCACCCAGAACACTGTTTAATTCATTCACACTGACATTATATATATACACACACATATATATATATATGTACATGTCTATATATGTCCCGCCGGTCGGTGTCCATGTCAGACAGTCATTTGTCCAGGTCGATTTAAAATTTTTTCATGCAGGACAATTCTTTTCCGATAATATCATTGCATTCAGTACTGCGCATATACATGCCAAGATTTGGTACTGACGCGTCTACGAAAACATCACATTTTGCCAGTGAAACTGACTGTTCGACCACCATTGATCTATTATGCAATTTTTTTTTATCATAAAGTTGTAATAAAACTCTTATTTTGTTGTAAAAAATACTTTTAAGGAACGTTTTTGGTCCGACAATTATGGCAACCCTACTCTATATGCCTAATTGTTCGTCTGCTTAGATTGTGTTCGTTAACTGTCGACTGCTTTCACTCCGTTTACTCCTCCTTTTTGAGTGGAGTCAAAAAGAGTGACTCTAGTGTGACTCTAAAACGTGAAAAAACGCATTTAGGAACGCGGGGCTTTCGGAGTAAGCCATTTAGAAACGCTTTGGAGTCACTCCGGAGTAACTCGAGTTTGACTCGGGTTATTTAGAAACTCAGCCAGAGTGGAGTGAAAGCAGTTGACAAGTGACGAACGTAATCTAAGCAGACGAACAGTTAGGCATATAGAGTAGGGTTGTCGTAATTGTCGGACCAAAACCACCCCTTAAAAGTATTTTTTCAACAAAATAACAAAAGTTCATATTATAAGCATTCATCTTGGCATGTGCAGTACTGAATGCAGAGATATTATCGGAAAATAATTGTCTAACATGCGAAAATTTTAAATCGACCGGGACAAATGACTGTTGGACAGGGACACTGACATCAAAATCAGGACATGCCCTGGTGTAGCGGGACATATACAGTAACCCGTGTAGTCACCCTAATAAAATTTCACATTTATATATATATATTTATTCATAATTATTATTGCGATCGCTTGTGATGTCAGCTCACACAAATTCTCGCGTGTTACACAGGCCCCGCACCATGTATACTTTCCTTGATCGGAAGCAGTAAGAATCGTCTGCTAGAAATCATCATCATCATATTCTTATCCCGCCTGTGGCAGGGTCGGGTCTGCGGGTACACTGAACATGCGCTGACTGGGGGAACCCGCAGGAAATATTGGCTAAGTTGTCTGTGGGGGGGGATGGTGGCCTACCCCACTGTTCCAACGCCGCATTACACAAGCAAAATAGAAATTTTTGGCAGGTAAATTAATGCTTTGTTGGTAATAATATTGCATGGTGTCTGACCTATTGCAGAATAATTATAATGCAACCCGGAGTCGGGCTCATGCCCAATCGTCTGACAGAAACTACACAATAATTTAGGCTCTTAAAAGACAACATTACCATACAAGGATTGGATACGTCAAGTTTTGTCTCAAGTTCCAGCATATGCACTTTGGAGGATTGTTTTTGAAACTCAATAATTGTTTCATCAAACGACTTATTTAATTGAAATTAATAATATATTTGAAAATAGCAGCAACACATCGTCAATGTTCCCTCTAAAGATAGCAGGTTCGTATGCAAAATCGAAAAATTTTGGGACCAGAGTTTTATTCGCCATACTGACTGCTCCTGCGCTGAGCTAAACATCCGTGCGCTACGAAACCGAAATTGTGCGCTAGTGCAGCTTAGAGGGAATATTGCACATCGTTAATAATACAGTATACTGTATTTAAGCGTAAAATCGACGTCAGTTATTCACAAGAAAACAAGGCTTGCGTTTCAGTCAATAATATTTAATAAGTAATTTAAAAAATTGTTTTTATTTCCAAACTTAATGGAAATATGGTGCAGTACTATTAATTTTCAGTAAAACTCTATCTGAAGTTTGTAGGCTTGAAATGAAAAATGTATTCATTACAGTGTATATATGCTGTGTGCAACTTGCTAGCAACATTGCAAAATCGTACTTATTACTAGACACTGACTACGGTAGGCCTATACCGTTAAAACAATTATCGAGGGTAGGAGATAAGCTCCTAAACCTGGAAATTTGATCTACATGTATTTGTTTCCATATTGAAAGGCAGTGGTAGACTCTCCACGGTAGTGTGGAAAGCAGTGTATTCGATTACCGTGTCAGATGTTCCTGGTTTGATAGAGCAGCTGTATTGTGTTGGACACACCAGTTCTCATCTGATCACTGAGGTTAGGCAACGCAAGCCCAGTTAGTACTGACATGGGTGGTCGCTTGGGAAAGCTGGGTACTGCTAATACCAAATAATCGTCACATTAGTGTAGTGTCTGTGCAGTATATGCATTAGAACTATACAGTGGACCGGTCTCTAATGACCTCGTAGTTGACGGGACCTTAAACTCCAACAAACAACAACAACAACCCAAATAGAATAGTACTGGCATGGGTGACCGCTTTTGAACACTGAATACTGCTAATAACCGTAATGCATAGTGTTTGTGCAGACTGTATTCGGGCTCTAATGACCATTGCAGTTAAAGGGCAAACCCCAGAGGGGAGCGGCTTATTGCGTTGGACACACCAGTTCTCTTCTGATCACTGAAGTATTGCAACGCAACTGCAGCAGTTAGTAATAACATGGGTGACTGCTTGGGAAAGCTGGGTACTGCTAAGACCCAACAATCGTCGCATTAGTGTAGTCCAGTGTTTTTCAACCAGGGTTCCACGGAACATAAAGGTTCCATCAGGTCAACCCAAGAGTTCCGCCAATGGCAAGGTAAAATATAAAAATAACAATGAAAATAGAAGAAGCGAGAACGACTTTCGTCTGTCAAAGATGAACCTTGGGTGTCTCTCTCAAACATTAGGCCACGAATTGAACTTCTTATGCTAACACACACCTGTATCAATTAATATTTTTTTCTGTCACTGTATGGGGTTCTGCGAGAGGTCTAAATGTTCCAAAGGGTTCCATTCCAATAAAATGGTTGAAAAACACTGGTGTAGTCCTTTCATTGGACGGGGCTTTAATGACCGTGTAGTTGAAGAGCCCTAAAACACCATCAAAGCAAAGCAAACCCCAGTTTTATACTGGATTGTGGTGGGTTGGCTTATTTCAGAAGAAAGAGAGGCCCAACTGCGCCTTCCGTTGGATGGGGGGAGCGGCGAGTTGCGTTGGACACACCAGTTCTCGTCTGATCACTGAAGTTAAGCAACGCAAGCCCAGTTAGTACTGACATGGGTGGTCGCTCGGGAAAGCTGGGTACTGCTCATACCTAATAATCGTCGCATTAGTGTAGTGTCTGTGCAGTCTATGCATTAGAACTATGCAGTGGACGGGTCTCTAATGACCTTGTAGTTGACGGGACCTTAAACTCCAACAAATCCGTTGGATGGGAAGTAAAATCGGTGCTTACTGTGTGGTGTACGATGTCATTTGAACGTAAAAGAGCCCTCTACTATGTAACGGATAGATGAAGCAAAATATTCCAGGTGTAGGAGCTCACCCTCCCGGCGCAGGGCCCGCTCTAAGGGGAGTAACCCGGGGCTTCAAGGGGCGGCAATTTGTCTTTTTTGTCCAGGGCGGCATAAGTGCTAGAGCAGGCGCTGCCCGGTGTCAACGGATAAAGATAGGGGTTGCAGCTTCGGGAGGCTGTCCGCCGATTAAAAGGTACCGTCCATCAGATCGTCCATGTGTCTATCCAGGTGGGAAAAAGATGGGTACCCGACCCTGCCATAGGCGGGAAGGCGGAGGAAGGTTTGCTTTGCAAGGCAGAGGTGACATTCTGCACAACACATTATAACGGCGCTGATCAGAAGCGTCTTTAAGTTAGTCTGATTCTAGAGGGCGCTTAGAAGTGGTTCCCGCTCCATTATATTAAGCGTGGGATGAAGATTGTAAAAAGTCGTTATTGTTTAATATTATTTTTCTCTGAAAATGGACAAAGTAGAAAAACTGTACAAAAATTTTGGAATTCTGGCAGATGCGAAGGACAAAATTAATGAGGTAATTACGTCTGATATTTAATGTATATCGTTTCGTTCGCACAAGAGGAGTGTTAAGAGAACTATGAAAGAACGCAGGGTTTTTTCTCTAGAGGGCTAATAATATAATCATTATAAAAATCTATAACTTTTCGATGAAACAGACGTTTGTTTTCAAATTGATCGGCGTAATTTTAGTATACTTCGCTTAACTATTCATTGCTGTGCCCCTTGAGCTAGTAATCGTTTAACAAAAATATTTTGCTGCCGCTGCTAATTTACTGCCTAACCGTCGTCAATAAGCGCCAGTAATGGGCGGTAAAAAAATCTTGCAGAAAACAAATGAATGATTTACTTTATTTCAGCACGAAGTAGAATTCATAGAGATCATAGCTGCAGTAAAAGGATCTAGTAATGAAAAAAGATTGGCATCACAGTTTATTGCACGATTCATCAAATATTTCCCCCGTTTAATTGAGCAGGCTATAGAAGCTCAGCTTGATCTGTGTGAAGATGACGATGTATCAGTAAGTATCAATGCCACTAGTTCCACGTGATTTTAGTTTAAAATATAATTTAATTCCATGAAATGTTATAGATACGTAAACAAGCAATTAAAGATCTACCTAACCTTTGTAAAGACAATCCAGAACATCTTCCAAAGATTGCAGATGTTTTAGCACAGTTATTACAAACAGACGATCAGAGTGAGCTAATGACGGTTCATAATTCTCTTATGACGTTATTTAAGATAGATACCAAAGGTAAGAAATCAATTTCAATCGCATAAGATGTAAAAGCTGCGTAGAAAATGTATGTGGTGCTTTGTTTTATAACAGGTACTATCCGTGGATTATTTTCTCAAATACTGAGTGGTGATGATACAATACGTGAAAGAGCTTTGAAGTTTTTATGTTTGAAATTAAAAACTCTCGTTGATGAAGTTATGACTAAAGATAGTGAGGAATGCTTGTTGGAAGAAAGTAAAAAGGTAATATAATCCTTCTGTTGCTTTAATTCGGAGGGAGATAAGACCCTGAAGAAACTGATTGGTGTCCCTGGTTGTTTTTTAGGCTCTCCAAGATGTTACAGCAGCTGAATTTGTTTTATTTATGCAAATGCTTTCGAGCTTGAAAATCGCAAAAACTGTTTCTGGTCAACAACATTTAGCTGACATTGTTGCTGAGCAGGCAGAATTGGATAAGGAATTTGAGGTATTATTGATCTACTGTCGAGTTTGAAGACGTTGATAATTACATTGAATTAATATGAGTAATAATGGCTAATAATTGTAAACATTTCAGTTTAGCGATCCAGATATTGTGGACAGATTAATGCAGTGTGTCAAACAAGCTTTGCCGTATTTTTCTGTAAGATATAATTTTAACTTTTTCTTGTGTCATGTTTGAATTGATGTAATTGTTTTAAAAAAGTTTTATTTGTTTCTCTAGTGCATGGTGCATTCCACACGGTTTGTGATGTACATGTGCAATCAAGTATTACCTGTATTGTCAAGGATCAAAAGTCCTGTTGAAGGTGTTGATTTACAGTTGGAAATGTTGAAACTGTTAGCAGAATTATGTGTATATTGTGAGACGCTAGAAAATCCAAAGGAAACGATCCAAATAATTTTCGACAAACTTTTGGAATATATGCCCTTACCTACTACTGAAGAAAACAGTGAAAATTCTCTTCCTCAAGACGTCCCCAAGTTAGAGTTTTCTTACGTTGAGTGTTTAATGTTTGCATTTCATAAACTTGGCCGGAAATATCCCGAATTTTTAACGTCAGGAGATAGCACTGAACTCTTGAAGGATTTCAAATTAAGGTTTGATTATTTTTTATATTTGTTCGCTTGAATGATTCGTTTTTAATATCCTTGTTTGTAGTTTAAAGTGCATTGTAATTCTTATAGATTACAATATTTTGCTCGAGGAATTCAAGGATATATAAAGAAATTGAGAGAATCCCTGCAAGGTAAAAAAGCAGAGGAATTAAAAAGTGAAGAGGTAAGCAAAACGTGCAGCTGTGTGACGGAATTGGTTATCAAGTGTCCAACCTGTTAGCATACATGCCTCTGGAGCTTTTGCATGCTAATTAAAAGTCGAGCTGTCAATCTACAGCAGTGTTTTTCAACCAGGGTTCCGTGAGGTCCGCCCAAGGGTTCCGCCAATGGCAATGTAAAATATAAAAAAAAAACAATGAAAACACAAGAAACGAGAACGACTTTTGTCTGTTCTCAAACATTAGGCCACGAATTCATTTGCTTATGCAAACACACACACCTCTGTATCATTTTTTTTTCTGTCTCTGTATGGGGTTCCGGGAAAGGACTAAATGTTCCAAAGGGTTCCGCGAGAAGTCTAAACGCTCCAATGGGTTCCGTTTTAATAAAAAGGTTGAAAAACACTGATCTACAGCTTACAGAAGTGAAGGGCTGACGTAAAGTAACCAAGGGAGCGACTTATTGCGTTGGCCACACTAGGTCTAGCACTAGGCAACGCAGCCCTAGTTAGTACCGACATTGGTGGCCGCTTAGGAAAACTTTGTACTGCTAATATCCAAAAATCGTCGTATTAGTGTAGTGTGTGTGCAGTCTCTGCATCAGAACTATGCAGTGGACGAGGCTCTAATGACTTCCTAGTTGAAGGGCCCTAAAACATCAACGAACTAAACGTATCTTAAGCAGCGCACACCCACGTCAATACCAACTTGGGTGGTTGGTAAAGAACGTTGGGTGCTGCAAATTAACCCCCTTCCTCCTCCTTTCACCTACCTCCTCATCTCCTGCGGGCAGCCTCCTAAGGGGTTGACCTGTTATGGCTGCCTGGCTTACACCCCAACCCACAAACTAATCAAAGTATCTTTAAACCCTTTGAAGTAGAGGCTGTCTCCAAGGGACATTAGTTGTGCAGCCAAGTTGCGTTGGACACACTAGTTCTCGTAAGATCACTGAAGTTAAGCAGCGCGAGCCCACGTTAGTACCAACATGGGTGGTTGGTAAAGAACGTTGGGTGCTGCAAATTTCCCCTCTCCTACAGCCTCTATATCTACCTCATCATCTCCCGCGAGCAGCCTCCTAAGGGTTCATCCTTATATGGCTGCTTGGCTTACTCCCCATCAAATTAATCCAGCAATAGTTGACTCTTCCTTTTTCTTTACTGCCAATTAAAGTGCTATAAATTTATTTTTTATTCTAGAATAAGTTGAAAGTGGTGGCTCTAAAGACGACTTCTAATATTAATACGTTAATAAAAGACTTATTTCATAGTCCACCTTCTTATAAGAGTACAATTAGTTTGTCATGGAAACCATTGACTACTGGTGCCGTTGCCCTTCCTAAACAGGTAATTGCATAACAGAGTAAATGATTACTTTGCAATGAGCGTAAGTGATGTAATAGTTGTTAATTTATGTTTATTTCTGTAGCCATTGCCAGTAGCTGATAATAAAGTGACTGGGTAAGAGAGATGCAAAATATGACGATGATATGTCAAATTGTTGATGTATCTAATAATTTATTTTTGAAATCGTAGGGTCAAACGGCCAGCACATACCCCTATTACTTTTGATGATGGAGGTGGAGATAAAGCAAAGAAAGTGGCAATCGGAAAAGGAGATCGGGAAATTTATATACCGCCTAGTGGGAAATACAGTGCTAAAGTGAAGAACTTCAGTAAGTTTTGACATGGCGAAAGTGTCCCGAGTAGAAACGCTCATACCCTTCTTGGAATATTGATGATAATTATGGCCATTTATTTGCAGACCTACCCATGCGTGGTGCTGGAGGACGTGGTTCAAGACGTGGCCGAGGTATGTATGGTTGGGGAAGGGGTCGCGGAAACCGAAATAATAATAATTGGTTTTATTAAAATGCCCAGTGTATCATAATCCATTAGTGTCAGTGTGTGAGCCTTTGTAATGTGAGGGTAAACTACGTTTTATTTGAATTGTATAATGTGTTGTCATTTTTTTTTCCTTCCCGCCATGAAAAAATTCTGATTAAGGCGTAATAAACCAGACCTTCACATCATCATGTTGGACTTTATTACCATTTTTTTT
>JAAFCE010001036.1:7879470-7918726 GCA_013389805.1 Trigoniulus corallinus
AGCTCTTTGCAAATGCATCGTTGAAAACATTTGCAATCATAAGACTATCCTTAACTACATTTCCTGAACTATCTTTAACCACTGTATCCCTATAACCCTCTTTCCTACACTTCTTCAGATACCCCCAGAAAGCTTTTGGATTTTTTTTAAGCCTGTCTCCCAATATGTTTTCATGAAAATTCTTGTAAGCCTTCTTCATATACACTTTAACCATTTTCCGGGCCTTCTTATAAACGAACTCAGTATTGGCATCCCTCCCTCTCCTAAGTGCATTCCTAGCCTTTCGCTGATTCCGCAAAGCTACCTTCACCTCTTTTGTATACCATTCAGGAAAAGTATTATCCCTTATAATCTTAGTGGGGACAGCTAGCTGCTTGCCCTTCTCTAAGAGGGCTAGGAATCGTTGCCAAGATTCCTCAACACCACAGGTATTAACAATGGTATAAAAATCATTTAACTCATATTCTAGATATGATTTAAAATATTCCCAATTTGCCTTATTGTATTGGTATGCCACCCTGTCTGGTGCCACCTTTCTAGGTAGCCTTTTAGCTATCTCCACCCTTACCCCTGCATGGTCACTAATTCCTTCAATGCACTCTACAGTGTTGATAGAGCTGGGTACATTTGTAAATACTAAATCTAAAATTCCTCCTTTATAATGTGTAGGCATTGTCACAATCTGTTCCAATCCATTATAGTACAACTGTTCCAAAAATAGGTTCAGAGCACCTGATAACCTGGAATTTGAATTAGGCTGCACACAGCCCCAATCCAACCCTGGTAAATTGAAGTCCCCTCCAAGAATTACTAGTGGTACCTTCTTCTTTTGATATATATGCTCCAATGATTGTGACAGTCTTGTAAGTGGGAGTGGATCATCACCTGGTGGACGATAGAAGCCAACTACATAAATTCCCCCACCATGAGAGCTTGCAACATGACAACATACCATTTCACAATCTTCCTCATATTGCAGTTCCCTAGAACTCTCCAGGGATTTATCTATTGCTATAAAGACTCCACCCCCTTTGCCTGTTTCCCTATCCTTTCTATAAACTACAAACTTATCTGAGAAGATCTCTGCTGATTTAATGTCTCCCCTCAACCAGGATTCAGTGCCAATTATGATATCAGCATCTGATGTGGCAGCAAGAGTATTGAAGTCAACCACTTTATTGACTATGCTTCTGCAATTCACAACAAGCAAAGTCAATGGATCATTTACTGCTAAAGACTTAGCTATCCCTCCCCTATTAATACCCTTCCTATTGATATTTTGACTCAACCTGGCATAAGATGACTTGGTACCTTTCCTAAAAAATCGACAATAAACTCATTCATTTTTGTACCAATCCTTGAGACAGCCCTTGCATTAAAATGAAACCTATCAACAGCAAACCAATGTTGGAGATCTGAGAGACATGCTCTGTAATCAAGTAGTTTTGCCCCAATAGCCTGACCTTCAGAAAACATCCTATTATTGATCCATCTGGCCTTTGCTGCAGTTAACCTGCCTTTATCCTGTCGTTCCACAACAGGACACAGCATAACTCTTGCCTTGGGCCTAAATCTTTTTACCTCTTTAGCTATATCCATAATTCCCTTCAGAACTTCAACTGCAGGTTTATCAAGAGTTATATCATTTGATCCTATATGTAAAATCGTCATGCAGTCCTCCTTTTCCCCCTTCATAATACCTTCAATCCTACCCTTTATGTCTTCCAAACTTGCATCAGGAAGGGAAGCAACACTAACACATCCTCTCTGTAGCCCTTCTGGTAGAGCCCAGCTATCAACACCCCTTAAGTTTGTGTCTCCAAGTACAAGAATGGATTTGCCAGGGAATGGGTTTTGGACACATGTGGCGCCCTCTTCACTAACCTCTGCCAATCCTCCACAGGTAGAAACCTGGGGTATTGAGGCAGGCAAGTGGCTATCCTCTGCATCTGATTCCCTAACCCCCTTCCCCTGCAATGTGGGTGTCATTTGTTGACTATCCAGTATCTGAAATCCCTCTGCCACCTTGAGACTCTTTGACTCTTTGCTGAGGGAAGCCTTACCAATCTTCATGCCCCCTTTATTACCTGATGGCGTCACCAATATTCTAGGTGAACTAGATGGTGACGCCATTGGCATCCCAACCTTAGCCTTTGCTAAACCAGCTGCTGAAGAGCTGGAACCCAGGATGGTAGCCTGTAACTTGCTGATCTCCATCTGGATCTTAGAAAGCTCCAATCTTAGGAGCTTGCATCCACCACACTCTGCAACTTTCTTTGGAGGCATAGTAATATGATCTCTCAAAGTACTGCAAAATTACCCTATAATACTATGAATATCAAAAAGTGGTCCCAAAAACAACTTAAACAGCACAGTCCCTTATTAAATGCACCCTTAAAATGCCTTAAGTAAAGTCACCAATTGATAACTTCCTGTCAATAACAGAAACTTAAAAAATCAACTTACACATACAGAAGTATAACTAAATGAGGAAATTCCTAAAGATTGTACCACACCTAAAAATTTAGCCAACCCAAATTCCTTTAAAATGAGTCACAAAAGAAAAACACCACGTGGCGCCCTGTGTATTTATACCATATACAATCGTCAGGAATTTCTTAATATTAGTTAAAAGCCAAGTGATAACACTTATGTCAAAATTAGAGAATATATATTGAATAAATTTATAAAAAAAACCCTACAAAAAACAACCAATTTAAACCAAAGATTCAGCTTACCAACCTGGAGCCCAATTACACACATCCACACTCCTTTATGTACGGAAGCCTATTGGCTAATAGTTTTTCCTCAGCCGGTTGCCAACCAAAGCTGCAACCCCCTAAGCTTATTTATCGTCGGTCTACTGTCCATTTTTTGGGGAATTTCACCGACGCCAATGGGCGAGTTCCTACACCTGCAAATTTGCCTCATCTACCCGTTGCGTAGTAGGGAGAGTTCTTTTACGTACAAGTGCCATCGTACACCCACACGGGACCTCGGTTTTACTTCTCATCCGAAAGAAGGCGCGCTCGCGGCCTCTCTCTCGCCCGTATGAAGCCAACCCACCTCAGTCCAGTATCGAATCTAGAACTACTGACGCAGTTGCCGAGCGTGCTAACCACTACGCAACCGAGGCGGGTCCATTTCAATCATTATTCGATGCCGAAGAAACATGAGGCCGATTGCTTCTCATTAGAAATTTTTGAAGGTCTTGGGCGATTGTGACCCCACCTTTGAAAAGGATCGAGTTGATAAATCAGCGAGACAAATTAATTAACACAGCAGTACCTACATTCTTTTATGTGGTATTTCTTAACTGGAGTGTTAACTGATTTGCAAAAATAAGTTTCGCCGTTGACTCAGTCCTTTTATGTTTACGACCGATTTCAATGCTTAAACAAAATTTGGATTCTAGTGAAAGGATTTAAGACTTGGTGAGATTTGTTAAGACAGAAGGAAAAAAGAGTTGACTTGCTCAGACTCTTCTTAATTGGATGATTAAAGTGTTGAATAGAAAATGAATCGTGTTCTGGAAATCTCTAGTTACCAGTTATTTAATGAACGCTTAGAAACCACATTACGTTAGATAATTAATTATACCAGCACCAAGAAATTAATAATTATTTTTTTTACTACGACTTTCTCTAAAGGATCCAATTTTGTTACCGTACTAATGTAAACCTCACCATCTGGGGGACCCACCTGCCAAAATATGGTTTTTTGCTGGATTTGTATCGGTTTTACAAGATTCCATACCAAGAATGCCTTTTTATGTATTTTAAACTGTCAGTTTAATATAAAAACGCCACTAATCCATGGTATAGGCATCCCATTACAGTCCTTGGGTTGTAATGGCATGAGGCACCGGCGTTGTTGTTTTTTGTTGTTTGTTGGTGTTTAAGGTCCCGTCCACTACAAGGTCATTAGAGAGCCGTCCACTGCATAGTTCTGATGCATAGACTGCACAGACACTGCACTAATGCGACGATTATTGGCTATTAGCAGTACCCAGCTTTCCCGAGCGGCCACCCATGTCAGTACTAACTGGGCTTGCTTTGCTTCACTTCAGTGATCAGACGAGAACTGGTGTGTCCAACGCAACTCACCGCTCCCAGGCACCGGCGGGTGGGAGCAATGCGGCAATTGCTCCCGCTTGAGTGCCTTAATGGGGTGCATATTTCAACTGATGCATGCTTCACCTTTGCAACTAATGAGGCATTTTTGCAATACTATCCCCATTTCCATAGTACCAGTCCAATCTGCAGTTGGTTAAACCACTGAAGATAGGAAAGTAGAGGACCTATTGTAATCGCTAGCTAGAATTATACTAAAATATTCTGAATATTCAAAATATTTGGGGCGAACTGTGGGGCCTGTCCGCCCCTGTGAGGCACGCTGCTGCCCAATTGGTTTGGTTTACAAAAACTGTCAACAGAATGGTTGTTATTTATCATTTTGCGTTTTGAAGACAGCAACGAAAGGGCTAAAGCAGACATGTTAAGCATGATGTCCTTTAGGTATCTAGGATCAGTGTTTCAGAGCAACGGGGATATCGGCTCCGATGTTACCCACAGAGGCTAAAGTGGAGACAGGCAAGCGGTGTGCTGTGCGACGGCAGAGTACCAAAAAAGTTAAAAGGTAAGGTTTACAAAAGTGTAGTGAGGCCCGCCATGCTGTATGGATCGGAGTGTTGGGCAGTGAGGAAGAACAACGAGAGGAGAATGCAAGTGGACGAGATGCGAATGCTGCGTTAGGGTGCCCGCATAGTGGAGCGACAATAATAGCAGCGCGACAAACAACGAGAAGAGCGACGAACACAAACACCTGTTTATCAATATGTCCCCGCATAATGATACTACAAGCAGTGCGACAAGTAGCGCTGCTACTAGAGAGAAGAGCAACGCGATTAGACATACTTGATTTTGTCGCTCTTCTCTCTTGTGCCACGCAATGGCACAATTTACATAAGATCTTCCATCATCATCATCATCATCATCCCCTTATCCAGGCTGTGGCAGGGTTTGGTCCCCTAGTTCTGCTCCTTAACTGCTCCATGGCTGAGTTGCATTGGACACACCAGTTCTCGTTAGATCACTGAAGTTAAGCAACGCACCCCAAGTTAGTACCGACATGGATGATTGTTTGAACATTGGGTGCTGCTAATTTCCCCTCTCCTACATCCTTCACTCCTACCACCCTCCTACCCATGAGCAGCCTCCACAAGGTTCAGCCCACCAGGTACCCGTCACACGCTACCATATCCTCATGGACAAGCTGGCCCCATGTCTGCTTTGGTCTACCCCTGATTTTGGTGCTTCCAACCACCTGCACTCCTGCAAGAGACCTAATGATCTCCTCCCCCTCTTCTCTTTATGTGTCCGTACCACCTCAATCTCTCTCTCCGCAATATCCCCAAGCCACCCCCTAATATGCTGATTCCTAATTCTATAAGCTGTTGACATCCTACTCATGTTGTGCAGCAATCACACTCTATTATGCAACGGGTATATGGGGCAAGTTTTCCTGGTGCAGGAGCTGGATGGAGTGCCCAAATGGACAGCAGACCGACGATAAATAAGTATAGCGGTTGCAGCTTTGGTCAGCAACCGGCTGTGGAAAGCCATGTCCAATATGTCGCCCTCATGTCCCTTCAGAGGGACAAGATGGGTACCCGGCCATGCCATAGGTGGAAATAGGGTTAGGAGTTGCTTGCTTTTTGTAGGGACTTCTTGTGTCTTGTCGCTTTTATCTCTGCTCCACTATGCTGTGCCATTATACTACTGGTAGCACTCTTTGCTTGTCGCTCTACTCTTTACTTGTAGCTCTGCTATTATTGTCGCTCTACTATGCGGGCAGCCTTAGGCTCGGGTGGACGGGTACCTGGTGGGTAGTGTTACACACACAGATTGGGAATTTGGCCAAGCAGCCATAATGGGCCAAACCTTGTGGAGGCTGCTCATGGGTGAGAGGGTGGTAGGAGTAAAGGATGTAGGAGAGGGGAAATTAGCAGAACCCAATGTTCAAACAATCACCCATGTCAGTACTAACTTGCGGTGCGTTGCTTAACTTCAGTGATCTAAGATGTTGTTGTTGTTGTTTTAGGGCCCTTCAACTACTACGGTCATTAGAGCCCCGTCCACTCTGTAGTTCTGATGCAGAAACTGCGCAGACACTACAGTAATGCGACGATTTTTAGATACTAGCGGTACCCAGTTTTCCCAAGCGGCCACCCATGTCAGTACTAGCTGGGGTTGCACTGCTTTAACTTCAGTGATCAGACGCAATTCCAACGCAATTGCGCATTTTCAACGCAATTCGACGCTCATAACAACTGGGTGTCCATTGTGTTACATCAGAGAGAAGAGCGACAAAATCAAGTATGTCTAGTCGCGTTGCTCTTCTCTCTAGTAGCAGCGCTACTTGTCGCACTGCTTGTAGCACTACTATGCGGGGACATATTGAATTACATGTGTTTGTTTTCGTCGCTCTTCCCCTTGCTTGTCGCGCTGCTATTATTGTCGCTCCACTATGCGGTCAGCCTAACATGTGTGGGATGTCGCGTGCTGACAAGAGTCCGCAATGAGTATGTTAGAGGCAGCTTGGGGGTGGAAGACATCGCAGAGAAGATGAGAGAAAATAGGTTGAAGTAGTATGGGCATGTAATTCGAAGGGGGAAGGAGGAGCTCACACGGTAAATTATGAGACAGCAGGGAGTGGGTGGCATCAGGAGTTGGGGAGACCCAAGCGGACGTGGGAGCAGGTTGTACAGAGGGACATGATTGCATGCGGGGTGGACGAAAGCCTGGTTGGGGATAGACGGGAGTGGAGGATTAGAACCCGCAGACCCGAGCCTGCCAGAGGCGGGATAAACGTGTGATGATGCAAGAAGAACAACTCACCCTAAAAGCAGATGAATTTACATTGCGCGTCAGTGGCGTCACTAGGGGGTGCGGGCTGCACCGGGTGACACCGCGCGCACCATGAGAAATGGGATGACACCAAAGGCGAAGAAGCGGCTTTTTTGGGGAGGGGGGTGACGCCAACCCTAGCGATGCAACTGTTGCGCGTGCTCCACAATCTAACCAAACTACTGTATTTATTACTTTATTCATGAATGTTGCTAAAACAGTAGTATACACATTAATTAACTCTCCCCCCCGCCTATGGCATGGTCGGGTATCTATCTTGTCCCTCTGAATGGATACAAGGGCGATCCATTGGACGGTGTTTTTCTGCCGCCGGTTACCGACCTTAGCTGCAACCTCAATGCTTAATTATCATCGGTCTACTGTTCGTTGGGACACTCCCCCGACGCCAAGGGGCGAGCTCCTACAACTGGGAGCGGGGAATTGCGTTGGGTACACCAGTTCTCGTCTGATCACTGAAGTTAAGCAGCGCAACCCCAGCTGGTACTGACATGGGTGGCCGCTTGGGAAAACTGGGTACTGCTAATACCCAAAAAATCGTCGCATTAGTGTAGTGTCTGTGCAGTCTCTCCGTAAGAACTATGCTGTGGACGGGGCTCTAATGACCTTTGTAGTTGAAGGGTCCTAAAAAACCAACAAACAACAACAGATCCTAAAACTGGAAAATTCTACAAACTGTAGTAGAGAGGGTTCTTTGACGTGCAAATGACATCGTACACCACAAGGGACCTCCGTGTTCCTTCTCATCCGAAGGAAGGCGCATTTGGGGATGCTCTCTCGCCCAAAAGAAGTCCACCCACCTGCAACCACTGGCATAGTAAATCGAGCACGCTGCCTCTTGCGAGCTTGCAGCAGTTTTTACGGAAGTTTCCGGCCAAAATATGGTAAAAATCAAGGGCTGGCATTGACGCCATTTACTCTAATTTATGCTATTTGCGATATTTACGCTGGCATTTTACCTTACCTAAAACAGCATAACAAAAAATAATAAAAAAACGGCCATTTGCCCTCCCAGGGGCGAAATGTGTGGGGGCGAAAGCTCCGGGGGCAAAAAGTACTCGGGGGCGAAATGTCGGGGGTGAACGTTCCGGATCCCTGCAGCAGTGTGAGTGTGGCTCGCATGGCAACGTATGTATATGTTAGCAATGCGGCCCGTTGGGTAACCCCAATTTGACCTCTTTCCTATCTTCTTTCATCCGACCTTAGCAAAAGTTTGGAAAATCTCGTAATTAACGAGATACCGAATATAACGAACGTCGTCTTAGGCAGGTGTCGCTAGTATCGTTTTGTAATGGCTAGTGAAAGTTGGAAGCTTCCACTGCCTATAATTGATTTTTAACGAAGGTTATTAGGCAGCCAGTTATTAAGTGATAATTATATCTGAGAAAGTGCAGCGTTTTGCAAAATTTTCATTTCGACGATAAAAGTGAAGGTAAACATAGCAACAGTCATTGTATTTTTTGGCAGAGAAACGACCAACAAATTTGACCCCGGAGCCCGCGTTCTTCTCTGGGTTGTCATTTGCTTTCTAACTTATGAAGTCAAAGGTAAAACGAGATAATTTTCATTTTCCGTACGTTCTGTGAGCTTTAAAAGTGACCGAACATACACAAATGAAGAACAATAGAACGTAAGTTCAAATTGATGATGGAATGGCTGCTTTATCGAGTGTCAAGAGTTCTTGGTCATCCTCCCTAAAGTCCACATCTCAACTCCATGGAACAGTGGTCGGCAAACGCCTCAGTCCAAAGAGCCAAATATCATCAATACAATGATTGAGATTTCTTTTGAGAGCCAAATTTCTTAAATTAAACTATCTAGGTAGTAACACCATTATTAACTTAATAATGATCTCATTTATTGATAAAAATCAAATTTTTGGAAATGGCTGGTTAGAAAAATACAGTTAACTTTGTGCTTCAAGAAGATACTTTTGCCACCAACGTGGGATTTGTGGATGCGTCACGCACTAACCACTTTACACAATGAGACTGCTGACTAAATGACTCACTCAACTCGTGCATAAGGCCCTTTGTCCACGGACACAGCGCATCTGCCACTCGACTGAAAAATAATCAAATTTTAGTTCCTTTCCGTTCCTGACTCACGTTAATGATATTCAACGCAATGTAAGGCAACTGGTTGGAAACGAGTTGCATCGCAACTGAGCATGTCAGTTTCATTGCAACTGTCGAGTAATTCGCATCATTCGCACAATGCTCTCTTCATCTGAACTACTCGGCATCATAAGTGCAACTATTGCCAAAGAGTTGCATCTGTGGACGAAAGTGGCATTGCAATTAACTTTAGTTGCATTGCATTTCAGTTGTTTGTTTGTTGGAGTTTAAGGTCCCGTCAACTACAAGGTCATTAGAGACCCGTCCACTGCATAGTTCTAATGCATATACTGCACAGACACTACACTAATGCGACGATTATTGGGTATTAGCAGTACCCAGCTTTCCCGAGCGACCACCCATGTCAGTACTAACTGGGCTTGCGTTGCTTAACTTCAGTGATCAGACGAGAACTGGTGTGTCCAACGCAACTCGCCGCTCCCCGCATTTCAGTTGAGTTGCAGTTGCATTGTGGTAGTGGACGAAGGGCCTTAGTCAACTGTGCCTTCCAAGAGCCACATACCGCCTGTGCCACGTCTTCTGTCACTCGAACGATACTGCTGTGCATGCCTGTGCACCAACACAGTCATTTGTGGAAGAGCCGCATTCAAGGGGCCAAAGAGCCGCATGCGGCTCGCGAGCTGCAGTTTGCCGACCCCTGCCATAGAACATTGTGGGTGCATTTGGAAAAATAAATACCGGGTAAGAAAATGTAATATAAAAAGCATTTCTGTACTTAAGGTGGCGATCTTACAGGTGTGGCAACATGCACCACTGGATGTTTGTGAAAAATTGATAAAATTCATGCTGCAGTGGAAAAATTCTTTTTATTTTTACCTCTACTTATTGGAAAATATTACAGACATCACAATGAAAAATTTCAAAAAGGTGGAGCGGCTGTATTTGCGATGGACACACCAGTTCTCATCTGATCACTGAAGTTAAGCAACGCAGCCCCAGTTAGTACTAACATGGGTGGCCACTTGGGAACACTAGGTACCGTTAATACCCAAAAAATCGTCCCATCAGCAGTGTCTCTTCATTAGAACTATGCAGTGGACGAGACAGGATTTTCATAATAATTTCATCAAGTGATTTTTTTATTTATATGCAGAGATGTATGTGATTTGTGTATGGTGAGTGGTGGGCCAGTAGTGCTCAACGCCAGTGTACAAGAACTTAGTTGGCGCCCCTATGCCAGCATTAACTGATATATATATATATATATATATGCCACACATTTGTCACAGCATCACCTAGGAATGGTGACTTCGTTCCTATCACTGGCTATGGCAGATGAAGGGGCCGGTTCTAAGAAGCAAATAGAGGGCTGGGGTGCTTTTAGTAGCCTGGCGCCTGTGTGTGCTGGCACGCCTGTGTGTATGGTTGCTGGGAGTGGCAAATTCCGTTGGACACACCAGTTCTCATCCGATCACTGAAGTTAAGCCGCGCAACCTCAGCTAGTACTGACATGGGTAGCAGCTTGTGAAAACTGGGTACCGCTAGTATCCAAAAATCGTCTCATTAAGGCTGGTTCAGTGGCACGCGGAAGAGCGGCAGATACCACGTGAGCAGATGAAACAACACAGAAACGGAGGACGATGGTGCACAATTATGTAGGGAGGGAGTTGAGGAATGGGAATAAAAGTGCTTTCAGAGTGCAGCGCTCCTGCGTGCTTATGATTGGCTGGTTGTGAAGTAGATGACGCCCAATTATGCCATTACACCATTGTTCACTCATTACACCGCCTAGCGGACATTGTCAAAATCAACTGGTGCGCGTCCTATCTACCGCTTACCACTGAAGGAGTACACGTGCAGTTCGTCTTGGTGACGGTGCTCTACATCACCGTTTTGTTGGTTGCACACGCTCTCTTTTTTGCTGGTAGCGCTTGCCACTGAACCATCCTTTAGGCTGCAGCCATGGTGGAGCACAGAGGAGATGGAAAAGGAGCGATATACAACAATAATAGCAGAGAAATGCATGGCCATGGTGGAGCAGTGAAGAAACCATTTTCTTTCACTAGCGCCACCTAGTGAAAAGAGGTGCAACTACAAATGGGGTATTGAACAATGGTAACTGCACTGAAAACAAACTTTTTTGTTTCCACCTCTGCTTTTGTTCACCTCTTTCCTATCTTCTTTCCTCCCCTCTTCTCTATGGCCACTTCTCATTGAAATCAGTGACGTACTGAGGGGTGGGCAGAGGAGGACAGATGTCCCCGGGTGCAGAAGACAGGGGTCACAAAATATTAATTCACATTAAGTTTAGTTGGTATCAGAGGGCGAAGATTTCGGTCTTTGCCCTGACCTCTCCCCTTCCCGCTCCACCATGGCTTCTGCCTTAGTGTAGTGTTCATGCAGTCTCTGCATCAGAACTGCAACGTGGATGGGGCTCTAATGACCTTATAGTTGAAGGTCCCTAAAATACCAACAAACAAACAGCAATGAATGGTCGCTCACTTTTGACTCTCACAGTACATGTCAGCAATTAATTGAGTTGTAAGAGGGATATTTGGGCTGAGAATTCCTCTTTTTATACTGAAAGTACTGTATGTTGCATTTCCCTAAAGTTAATTGCTTCGAAACTTTTACTGATGTGAAAGAAGATGCAGTACTCTGTATTTTGAAATGCTGTTCAACTGATTGCCATATCGAAATTAATTGGTGGTAAATGACTATTGATATCGTAACATGTGCTTGTAAAGGACGAAATGTAATCGTTTGACATAATAAGAATGAATACTTAATATTATCATTTCTTTCATTGCCTTAAGTTGGGGATGATGATTAGGAGTAACAGTTGTGTAACGATGGTGTGTTGATAGACTTCACGATGATAAGCATTCTTTAACCCATCGTGAAGTGTTTTCTGTAAAAAGAATGTTTATTAATGCCACCGTTTTGCAAAATATTTTCTTATTAATTAATAGGCTGTTGTATTCAAAGAATTTCAAAGGCAGCCATTTTGCTTTAAAGGCAGTGGCGTTGCTGGGGGAACCGGCAATTACTGTCCGGGGCGATGTCCACATTTCCTGCTCTCCAAATCGACTGAAAAAAACCGGTTTTGCAACAGAAACCCAAACGCCTCCTCAATACCGTGGCCACTCATCTTCTCAAGGGCCCATTCACACTGCAGAGATACATCCGAGGAAATGCACGCCCCCTCAATGCCAATGTTGGGCTAGTTCAAAATTGGGAGGGAGCGGCAAATTGTGTTGGACACACCAGTTCTCGTCTGATCACTGAAGTTAAGCAACGCAACCCCAGTTAGTACTGACATGGGTGGCCGCTTGAGAAAACTGGGTACCGCTAGTATCCAAAAATCGTCGCATTAATGTAGTGTCTGTGCAATCCTTGCAGTGGACGGGGCCTTTAATGACCTTGTAGTTGAAGAACTCTAAAACACAAATAACAAACAGACAACTTCAAAATTGGGAAAAGATTTATTGGAAAACTTACGTTTCATTTATTCATGGCACTGCTTAACCCTTGTGTCAATACCCAGAAAGTGCCACATTATTCAACAGCCAGGGTGCCCATACTACATGAAATGGAATTCAGACAAACATATGTTTCAACATGCAGGTATTTCTTAAGTTATCATAATTTTTTGATACATGATGGCCTCATAGATGGTCTTTACCCTTTGTTCTATTATAGTCTTTGGACCATAGGTTTCTAACCTTTCGTGCAACTAGCCATGCTTACTAGCACTGTCCATCTGTGATGAACATTCAAAGACGTCTGTTTTATGGCATTTGCTGCCCTACACACCAGTAATCCCGCCTGTGGCATGACTGTGTCTGCAGGGGCTCCAAACCAGCTTCTCCTTTCCTCTTCACACTTCATAACCATACCACATCTATTCATCATCCGACCCTTATCCCGCCTGTGGCAGGGTCATGTCTGAGGGGTTCTAGCCCTGCACTCCCGACTATCTCCCACCAGCTCCCCATCAACCCCACACGCTATCATATCCTTATGTTGGTTTTCCCTTATCCTGTGTGGTTCCAACCACCTGCATTCCCATAATGCACCTAAGTGCTAGAGCACGGGGCAGCATAAGTGCTAGAGCACGCAGTGATGAGTGGGGTTGCCGAGAGCCAATAGAATTAGGAATGAGTATCTCAGAGGTAGTCTGGGGGTGGGGGACATCACAGAAAAAAATGACAGAGAGTAGATTGAGGTGGGATGGACACATAATGCAAAGAGGGGAGGAGGAGCTCGTTTGGTCCTTTGCATGAATGCAGGCAGTTGGAGGCACCCAGGGAAAGGGGGACCAAAGCAGACGTGGGAGCAGGTTTTCTGTAAGGATATGCAGGGTTAGGCTTAAGGATACATGCTGACAAAACCAGGGTGCTGGTTGTGGGCTTGCCGCCTGGTGGCTCCCTGTCCAGGGAGTTTGGCATTCCACTCAGTGTTTTGGGCATGGCTTTTCACCCTCTTTCCTTTTTTGGCTCAGAGGGATGTACTAATCTCAAAGATTAGAGCACTGGGTTTTTTGTTTCGTTGCCTTCGGGAGCATATTTCTGTCTGTAAGCTTATTATCTTTTGGGCCAAAGTGTTATCCCTTATTTTATATTCTGCACCTTTTCTGGGTGGTCTGTCGCACTCTTCTTGTCCCACTGCGCATTGCATTTAATGCAATTCTTAGGTCTATCTTCTGTTGCTCCCCATTTGCCCATCTCACTCCTTTTTGTGTTAGTGTTGGCATACTCCCCTTCTCGAAATATCTGGTTTACTGTAATCTGGTTATTCTCAGCTCTGCACTTCAGAATCCTCATCACCCTTGTCACTTTGTTCTAGGGAATTTCCAGTCCTCGTGCAGTGTCAGGTCTATGTGCCAGTTTTTCTTTATTAGTTCCCTCCCACCAGGCGACATGAGACGCCGGTTTTTTCCAGTCTGGTGGTACGGCACCTGGAATGCATTACCTTATCAGATACACTCACAGGTCTTTGTGTGCTCTTGCTTTACTTGCATTAATGTGTGTCGATATTTCAGGCACACTCTGTTTAGACATCTCCTTGATTCATTGGCTTAGACTGCTTTCGGTTCTAGTTTGTGTTTTTGTTGTTTGTAATGTGTACCCTGGTATGTGCAATAAAATAATAATAATATGGTAGAGTGGACGGGGGGACTTGGTGGGAGGTAGACGGGAGTGGAGAGCTAGAGCTCACAGACCCCCCCACCCTACCACAGGCTGGATAAGGGTATGATGATGACGACACTCTCAAACATAGGCCTAGAGCAGTGGTGTCGAACCTGTGACCCACTGTGCGATTTTAAGTGACCCAATGGTGAATCATATCTGTTTATCATCTCATAAACGACAGACGTGAGAGCAGGTTGTCCGTATGCAGACCTGACTCTGCCACAGGCGGGATAAGGGTATTATTATGATGATGATGGTCTCTATTTGCTACTTTGATAAACTTTATTCGTTAGTAATAATAATTTATTTTTATTCACGAAATTAAATAGTGCTTGCACCTGACCCGCAGACAACTTTTTATTTTTTTTTTGTGTGTTATTAGGGAGATTTAGCTATGAGTTTTTTTGAAACGTACATCACGGTTAGCAGACGAAAATGGAAACGCACAGGCACAAACACCAGCTTGAGATACAGAGCACGTATGATTTGACATACGATTTGCCTGACCTATGGAGGACCATACGATTCAGCGTAGCATTTAAAACAATGCTTTTCATGCTTCCCTTTGCAAATCACTAGGTGGCGCTCACAGCTCAATCATAAGTGGGTGCGACATGCTTGTGCAAAAATTATATTTTTAAACATTTATCGTACGTTGATCACATGGTGTTCTGACGCTGATGCGTGCGTTTTCCCTACTAATAGAGAGTTTTCTGGTTGCGGTTCTATCCGACGTAAGCTACGCAATGCAGACGAATCGTGAACTGCGCAGACGCATGAAGGGTCTGAGTTTGCGCAGTTGGCAATTCGTCTGCATTACGTACCGTACGTCGGATAGAACCGCTGCCAGAAAACTCCCTATTAAATCTCCCTAATGTGACCCGTCTTCAAAAAAAATGTTTCGCCACCACTGGCCTAGAGCATTCGTTCCATTTAATTGATTTGACGCTCTTTAGTTTGAAAGTTAAACACTAGAGGTCGGGAGTGTTGTCATTGAAAACGTGTTGGTTGCTTAGCAACGGCTGTGGTTGGCACCTGATCATTGCTCTGTAGATGGCTGTTGAGAGATGAATAGATGTCGGTAATAATCGTAGTTTAAATGTGATCGTCATGATTAAAGTTGTCATATTAGCTGGCATCTGTTTTACTTTCCTGATCCCACGTTAAATATTGATCGGAATATGTCTGATCGAAATATCCAGCTATTAGACCACAAAATTGTTGATTAACTTTGATGGTGTGCGTTGAATGTTGTTATTGCCAGTTTTGATATGCAGTAAATTGATAATGCGCGAAAATTGGTGGTGTCCATGTTTTATTATAAATAGTAATCGTAATCTATTTTATTTCCGGTCAGTGGTGCATGTGGCTGCTGCTATAATATAAACGGTACTACTCCAGGCCACCGTACTAAAATTTGTCATAAATGACTATCAATCAACCTGTATATTATTTGATAGCCACCAAATGTACTCTGGCCATGTGGTTTTGAGTTTCTTTCACTACTACCCCCCCCCCCCCCCACCCAACCCCTGGTCGTCCTCAGTAAAGGGAATTGTTGTGACCCACATCGAGTTGAAGAGGCTTAGACCTTGACCTTTTCAGTCGTTCTGTCTCAGGGTGTCATTTTTGATGATGTGTTAGTCTGCTAAGTCGATAACGTTGCCAAATAGTTTAGCTGGTTTCGTTTACCAAAGTCCTTTTCGTTAACGGTTGAAACTCAAGGCAGTTGCGGGCCAGTAGTGTGTGACGCCTGTGTGCAAGACATTTTTTGGCGTCCCTGTCTCAGTGCTTTCGCCTCTGCCCAGTGCCTACGCTTTATGCAATTTAGAAAAGTCATTATGAATTACACTTTTTATAGATACTGTATGTACAGCATCCAGAGGCGGCTCGTGGGGCAGGCAAACCTAGGCGGCTGCCTAGGGCGGCAAATTTCATAGGGGCGGCTGATTTCAGAGGTACTTCCTTGCCATTTAGTCTATCAGTCATTTAAAATGTACATAGTCCTGGAATTCCCAAATTTCTCTGATTGGTAGGGCCCTTTCTAAATGTTGGTATTGGGACAAATGGCCAGCACGTGAGGGACGCTTGGACAATTTAGAACTGTATTAGATTCAATTGGGGCGGCGGCGATGGACCCACTTGCCTAGGGCGCCTGAAACTCACGAGCCGGCCCTGACAGCATCATCGTCGTCCTGCCTGTGGCAGGGTCACGTCTGCGGGTTCTAACCCTCCACTTCCGTCCATTTCCCACCAGATCCCCATCCACCCCACACACTGCCATATCCTTACGAACCACCTGCTCCCTCGTCTGCTTCGGTCTCCCTCTGCCTCGGGTGCTTCCAACCAACTGCATTCCTTCAATGGACCTAACGAGCTCCTCCTCCCCCCTCTTCCTCATTACGTGTTCATGCCACCTCGATCTACTCTCCGTCATTTTTTTTTCTGCGATGTCCTTCACCCCTCAGGCTACCTGTATTATACTCATTCAGCACTGGACACCCCCCACTCTTGTACCGCAGCATCCACATCTCCGTTACTTGCATTCTATTGACGTGGCTCTTCCTTACTGCCCAATACCCTGATCCTCCTAGCTGGCCTAACCACTGTCCTGTAAAACTCCCCTTTCAACTTGATTGGGACCCTCCTATCACACAGGACCCCCAACTTGCCTGTCTCCACTTCAACCATCCCCCATTGATTCTATGGGTCACATCCAGATTTTTACAGAAAATACTCCTTATTGGTACATAAAGGAGTGTGGATGTGTGTAATTGGGCTCCAGGTTGGTAAGCTGAATCTTTGGTTTAAATTGGTTGTTTTTTGTAGGGTTTTTTTTATAAATTTATTCAATATATATTCTCTAATTTTGACATAAGTGTTATCACTTGGCTTTTAACTAATATTAAGAAATTCCTGACGATTGTATATGGTATAAATACACAGGGCGCCACGTGGTGTTTTTCTTTTGTGACTCATTTTAAAGGAATTTGGGTTGGCTAAATTTTTAGGTGTGGTACAATCTTTAGGAATTTCCTCATTTAGTTATACTTCTGTATGTGTAAGTTGATTTTTTAAGTTTCTGTTATTGACAGGAAGTTATCAATTGGTGACTTTACTTAAGGCATTTTAAGGGTGCATTTAATAAGGGACTGTGCTGTTTAAGTTGTTTTTGGGACCACTTTTTGATATTCATAGTATTATAGGGTAATTTTGCAGTACTTTGAGAGATCATATTACTATGCCTCCAAAGAAAGTTGCAGAGTGTGGTGGATGCAAGCTCCTAAGATTGGAGCTTTCTAAGATCCAGATGGAGATCAGCAAGTTACAGGCTACCATCCTGGGTTCCAGCTCTTCAGCAGCTGGTTTAGCAAAGGCTAAGGTTGGGATGCCAATGGCGTCACCATCTAGTTCACCTAGAATATTGGTGACGCCATCAGGTAATAAAGGGGGCATGAAGATTGGTAAGGCTTCCCTCAGCAAAGAGTCAAAGAGTCTCAAGGTGGCAGAGGGATTTCAGATACTGGATAGTCAACAAATGACACCCACATTGCAGGGGAAGGGGGTTAGGGAATCAGATGCAGAGGATAGCCACTTGCCTGCCTCAATACCCCAGGTTTCTACCTGTGGAGGATTGGCAGAGGTTAGTGAAGAGGGCGCCACATGTGTCCAAAACCCATTCCCTGGCAAATCCATTCTTGTACTTGGAGACACAAACTTAAGGGGTGTTGATAGCTGGGCTCTACCAGAAGGGCTACAGAGAGGATGTGTTAGTGTTGCTTCCCTTCCTGATGCAAGTTTGGAAGACATAAAGGGTAGGATTGAAGGTATTATGAAGGGGGAAAAGGAGGACTGCATGACGATTTTACATATAGGATCAAATGATATAACTCTTGATAAACCTGCAGTTGAAGTTCTGAAGGGAATTATGGATATAGCTAAAGAGGTAAAAAGATTTAGGCCCAAGGCAAGAGTTATGCTGTGTCCTGTTGTGGAACGACAGGATAAAGGCAGGTTAACTGCAGCAAAGGCCAGATGGATCAATAATAGGATGTTTTCTGAAGGTCAGGCTATTGGGGCAAAACTACTTGATTACAGAGCATGTCTCTCAGATCTCCAACATTGGTTTGCTGTTGATAGGTTTCATTTTAATGCAAGGGCTGTCTCAAGGATTGGTACAAAAATGAATGAGTTTATTGTCGATTTTTTAGGAAAGGTACCAAGTCATCTTATGCCAGGTTGAGTCAAAATATCAATAGGAAGGGTATTAATAGGGGAGGGATAGCTAAGTCTTTAGCAGTAAATGATCCATTGACTTTGCTTGTTGTGAATTGCAGAAGCATAGTCAATAAAGTGGTTGACTTCAATACTCTTGCTGCCACATCAGATGCTGATATCATAATTGGCACTGAATCCTGGTTGAGGGGAGACATTAAATCAGCAGAGATCTTCTCAGATAAGTTTGTAGTTTATAGAAAGGATAGGGAAACAGGCAAAGGGGGTGGAGTCTTTATAGCAATAGATAAATCCCTGGAGAGTTCTAGGGAACTGCAATATGAGGAAGATTGTGAAATGGTATGTTGTCATGTTGCAAGCTCTCATGGTGGGGGAATTTATGTAGTTGGCTTCTATCGTCCACCAGGTGATGATCCACTCCCACTTACAAGACTGTCACAATCATTGGAGCATATATATCAAAAGAAGAAGGTACCACTAGTAATTCTTGGAGGGGACTTCAATTTACCAGGGTTGGATTGGGGCTGTGTGCAGCCTAATTCAAATTCCAGGTTATCAGGTGCTCTGAACCTATTTTTGGAACAGTTGTACTATAATGGATTGGAACAGATTGTGACAATGCCTACACATTATAAAGGAGGAATTTTAGATTTAGTATTTACAAATGTACCCAGCTCTATCAACACTGTAGAGTGCATTGAAGGAATTAGTGACCATGCAGGGGTAAGGGTGGAGATAGCTAAAAGGCTACCTAGAAAGGTGGCACCAGACAGGGTGGCATACCAATACAATAAGGCAAATTGGGAATATTTTAAATCATATCTAGAATATGAGTTAAATGATTTTTATACCATTGTTAATACCTGTGGTGTTGAGGAATCTTGGCAACGATTCCTAGCCCTCTTAGAGAAGGGCAAGCAGCTAGCTGTCCCCACTAAGATTATAAGGGATAATACTTTTCCTGAATGGTATACAAAAGAGGTGAAGGTAGCTTTGCGGAATCAGCGAAAGGCTAGGAATGCACTTAGGAGAGGGAGGGATGCCAATACTGAGTTCGTTTATAAGAAGGCCCGGAAAATGGTTAAAGTGTATATGAAGAAGGCTTACAAGAATTTTCATGAAAACATATTGGGAGACAGGCTAAAAAAAAATCCAAAAGCTTTCTGGGGGTATCTGAATAAGTGTAGGAATGAGGGTTATAGGGATACAGTGGTTAAAGATAGTTCAGGAAATGTAGTTAAGGATAGTCTTATGATTGCAAATGTTTTCAACGATGCATTTGCAAAGAGCTTTGCAACCAGTAGGAGGAACTTCCAGCTGGTACTTGATAGTGACTCTCCAGGGAGAATGGATGAGGTTACTATAACTAGGGTGGGAATTGAGCAACTACTACACAAATCAGTGGTTCATAAGGCTGCAGGTCCTGATGGCATTTCTCCATATATTATGCAGCGACTTTCAGGGATACTTAGCTATTACCTGGTGGAAATATTTAGAAAGTCATTAGACATGGGTATTGTTCCATCATCATGGAAACTGGCTAATGTGGTGCCAATTTTCAAGTCAGGAGACACAGCAGACCCTAAGTGCTATAGACCAGTTTCATTAACGAGTGCTGTATCCAAGGTTTTAGAACACATCATATTCTCCTCTATTATGGGATATCTGGAAAAGAATGGCATCCTTAGCAACAATCAGCATGGATTTAGGAAAGGGAGGTCATGTGACACCCAAATGGCTTGCTTGATGGATTATATTCAAAGGGCTTTAGACAACAGAAAGCAGGTTGATGTTGTATTCTTAGACTTTGAACAGGCTTTTGTCATGGTGCCCCATGATAAGCTGATTTCAAAAATGTCAAGTCTAGGGATACATAGTAAGGTTACTCAGTGGGTAAGGTCATATCTGCTTGATAGGCAACAGAGGGTAATGTACAAGGGTAGTGCATCTGAATGGAAACCAGCCACATCAGGGGTACCTCAGGGAAGTGTTTTGGGTCCTTTGTTGTACATTCTCTATGTGAATGATATAGGATTTGACATTAGTTCCTTCCTTGAACTATTTGCAGATGACACATGTACTGCCCGGGTGTTAGATGAGGGGTTATCATCCTGTACACAATTACAACAGGATCTCAATAAGATTTACAATTGGTGTGTAAAATGGGAACTGCCATTGAATCTGAAAAAGTGTAGGATTCTTACAATATCTAGATCTAGGGAGCTACTTAGCTTTGATTACTATATTGGTGGAGTTAGGGTTGAGAGAGTTGGCACCCATAAGCATCTTGGAATAATTTTAAATAACCAAGGTACCTGGAAGGATCATATAAATAAATTAGTTGGGAGGGCTGGTCAATTCCTCCGTCTGATTAGTAGGGTCCTTCGGGACAGCACAAGGGAGGTGAGGGAAACAGCATATATTTCAATGGTGCGACCAATTATGGAGTATGGTAGTCCAATTTGGTTTCCCTTCAGGCAGGAATTATCTTGGGAGATTGAAAGGATACAGAGGAGGGCAGCAAGAATTGTATTCCACAGGTTTTCTCACAGGGATAGTGTGTCTGACATGATCAGGGAACTAGGTTGGGAAACACTAAGCCAGCGGCGAACATCTCACAGCATAAGTCTGTTTATCAGACTGCTGCTGCTGGGGTGTGATGGACCTCTGGTGGGATGTGTGTCCCCTGCTAATTACAAAGGGAGAAAGGATCATTTGTATAAATTGAAGGAGATTAGGGCACAGACAGACACATATTACTGGTCTTTCTTACCAAGGACCATTCGACAATGGAATGGCCTTGGAAAGGATAAGGTGGAGGGCCTAATAAAAAGCCACCCTACCATTACTAGTGTTGTAGCAGGATCACAGAAATTTAAGCCTGGGGTTTTGGGAGCTTTTTGGTAATATATATAAGAATGAGAGTTGGTCTCTCCACTGCCATATTGGCCAAATAAGGCTGCTTGCAGTGTTGTGAATTAGAATTAGAATTAGAATTAGAATTCTCCCCTGACATCGTTGGCGTTTTAATATCCTGGGGCCTGTGTGCGCTGCATACATTGCACACTGCGCCAGAACGCCATTGAAAATTTCAAGGTCAGAGCAATTTATCGACTAAATATATTCCAAAACGGGATTCGAACCCTGACCTTAAACTTTTCCTCCGTTTCCCTAGCTGCTGACTTTCGAAGATCGATCTTGCAGTAAGCTACTTGTACTGTTAGCTGAATAAAAGTTGCTAGTTTTGCCACGGAATTGAACTCGTGACCGTCGTAACAGTGGAATAGTGATAGATACCGGTATGTTAGTTTAGATGTTGAGGAGACAGGTGGCGCTAAGGTGTTATTCATTTCCTTGAATTATTCCTCGATGGCTGTGTCGAATCTAAGATGATGGATGATAACAATATTGATTACTCAGTATTTTAAAGCAGTATATAAAATCATTACAATGGTATCCCTCTGGACCCTAACTTAGGGACCTCCTCCTCGTCTTATTCGTGGAGTCTTGACTGCATGCTGAGTTTATTTTTGGCAACTTATCTTTGGGGATCGACGTAGGTTAAATTTATTTTTCTTGAAAAGAAAGATTGACTGGCCTTCGGAAGGTCATTAACTTCTTAGGCCTGAGGGCATAGAACGAGGATGTGTAGTACCAACGGGCGCTTAGTATTTGTTGTTTGTTGGAGTTTAAGGTCCCGTCAACTACAAGGTCATTAGAGACCCGTCCACTGCATAGACTGCACAGACACTACACTAATGCGACGATTATTGGGTATTAGCAGTACCCAGCTTTCCCGAGCGACCACCCATGTCAGTACTAACTGGGCTTGCGTTGCTTAACTTCAGTGATCAGACGAGAACTGGTGTGTCCAACGCAACTCGCCGCTCCCGGCGCTTAGTACTAAAGCCTGATTCACACCTGACGTATGATGCGGAGCGGCAAATTGCGCTGGCCACACCATGGATTACTGGTGTGGGTTGGGGAGTAGGCCAAGCAGCCATAACAGGACGAACCCTTAGGAGGCTGCCCGCGGGAGATAAGGGGGTAGGTGAAAGGACGAAGGAGAGGGTTTATTTGCAGCACCCAACGTTCTTTACCAACCACCCAACTTGGTATTGACGTGGGCTTACGCTGCTTAACTTCAGTGATCGCACGGGAACTGGTGTGTCCAACGCAACTTGGCTGCACAACGCAACCACGCAACACAACGCACCAGCTTTCGTCTGATCACTGAAGTTAAGCAATGCAACCCCAGTTAGTACTGACGTAGGTGGCCATTTGGGAAAGTGAGTACCGCTTGTATCCAAAAATCGTCGCATTAGTGTAGTGTCTGTGCAGTCTTTACATTAGAACTACGCAGTGGACGGGGCTCTAATGACCTTCTAGTTGAAGGGCCCTAAAACACCAAAAGCAAATGTATGATGCGTGACCTGACTACGGCAGGGTCGGGTACTCTTCTTGTCCCTCTGAATGGACACAGTGGTGATCTATTGAAACAGTGTTTTCCGCAGCCGGTTGCCGACCAAAGCTGTAACCCCCTAACCTTATTTATCGTCGGTCTACTGTACATCGTTTGAGGAATTCCACCGACGAAGACGGGGGCCGAGCTCGTGCACCTGGGAATTTTGCCTCATCTGCTCGTTGCCTAGTAGAGAGGGTTCTTTGACGTGCAAATGCGATCGTACACCACACGGGACCTCAGTTTTGCTTCTTCTCCGAAAGAAGGCGCACTCGAAGCATCTCTCTCGACCGATAGAAGCCAACCCACCTCGGTCTAGTATCGAACCTAGAACCACTGACGCAGTTACCGAGTACGCTAATCACTGCGCCTCCGAGGCGGGATTTATTCTTATACAGGGGAGATTTAATATTCCATAAGCACTTATGATGGAAATATACTGAAACAAATTTGGTTGTTGTATCCACGACAGGGGCCTGGTGTATAGTGTTGGACACACCAGTTCTTCGTCTGAAGACTGAAGTTAAGCAACGCAACCCCAGCTAGGGTCTACGTCAATTTGGCGTACGTACAAATTTGGCGTATGACAATTTGGGTGCCCAAATTTGTTCAAAATTGCAACGGTCATAACAACAGTCATGGCAAGGTAATAGAACAATGAATGCCTACCATAACTGTATTATAGGGCCCTAATGACCTTTGAAGTCGACGGGCCCTAAAACACAAACAAACCGAACTGTGTTATACGGGACCGTTGCAATGACTTATGACCACGCGGGGATCTAGGATGACCCCCCCATGCACATATAAACTTATATTTGCATAATATGTGAGGTTTAGCTCAACCCCCCCTATTAGCTACCCCCTGACGAAAATCCTGGATCTGCCACTGGTTATGACAGTTGCAATTTTGAACAAATGTGTGCACCCAAGAGATCGGTATGTACGCCAAATTGTCCTACGCCAAATTGTCATGCGCCAAATTGACGTGATCCCCCAGCTAGTACTAATGTGGGTGGCCCCTTGCGAAAACTGGGTACCCGCTAATGCCCAAAAATCGCCACATCCTCTGTGAGTCTCTGTAGTAGAACTATGCAGTGGACGGGTCTCTGATGACCTTATAGCTGAAGGGCCCTAAAATACCAACGTCAATGTGGATCCCCAGTAAGAAACTTGGAACGGGTGAGTTTTTCCACGACATTTGAATTGGTGAGGTGGTGAGCGACTTTTTGAAGTTGAGGAACCTCTTAAATTGTAGACTTACCTCTTTGTTGACTAATGACTCCATCCTCTTCCATGTGATCTCGTTCCAAAATTATCCATTAGTAGCAAAAATTGTCGTCATGATCATAATATGAATGACTATTTGGATCCATTATGGAGGTCAGAGAGATGCGCGCCTACGTCGACATTATCCATGATTAGGCAATGCTCCCACTAACTAATTATTTCTAAAATGTTAAATTAGAGATGTTTATGATATCAATGCATTTCCCCCCTCCCCATGAATAGATTTTTTGGGGCATCACCATCCATTATGGGGTGCTCCCACTGACTAATTATTTTTTAAAATGTTAGGAATAATAAATAGACCCGCCTCGCTGATGCAGAGGTAGCGTATTTGACTACGGCAGCAGTGATTCCAGGCAGGAACCGATCTTGGGGGCGGGCCTCCCACTGAATGCGGGCAATTTTAACAGTACTTCGACTCTTAATACACTATGCTATGCCTTAACCAGGGCCATGGAACAATGCAGGGCTCGCTCTAAGGGGGGGGGCAACCCCGACATTTGTCCGGGGCGCCATTTTGGCTGTAAGTGTGAGAACACAGAAAGCAGAGCGCTGCTTCAAGGGGCAGCAATTTGTCCTTTTCCCGGGACGGCAATTTGTCTTTTTGTCCTGGGCGGCATAAGTGCTAGAGCAGGCGCTGACCAATGGGCCTTCCAAATTGCACTTGTCAGGGCCTCCTACTTCTGCCCGATGCTTCCCACTTTGTACTTTCCGGGACCTCCCACTTCGTAAGGCCGGTGCTGATTCCGGTTCGATACTGGATCGAGTTGGGTTGGATTCTTTCGGGCGAGGGAGAGAGGGGGGCTCGAGTACGCCTTCTGTCGGATGGGAAGTAAAGCCGTGGCTTCCATGTGGTAATGCCACTTGCACGGCAAAGGACCTTTTCTACATTCAGCTAAAAGATTTCCAAATATAGGAGTTCGCCCCCCCCCCCCACCCCCGGCGTTGCTAGAGTGCCCCAACGCATAAGGCTTACAGAAGCATAAGGCATAAGCATGAAGCATAAGGCTTACAGAATGGTTTCGGCAGCCGGCTGCATCGAAATCCCCCACTGCCCAGGTGTTCCAATGGGGCATAGTAGGTACCTGACCCTGCCATAGGCGGGAAAAAGGGTTACTAGTTGTTTTATTTAGAAATAATAAATATTTAAGTGCATACACGTGTGTGTGTGTGTGTTTGGTTATGTTGTGAAGTGAACTAGCAGGGATGTGACGAAATTAACAAAGGGGGTTGCAGCGAACATTCCGAAGAGCGGTGAGCGGCGAATTGCGTTGGACACACCAATTCTCGTCTGTTCCCTGAAGTTAACCAGCGCAACTCCAGCTAGTACTGACATGGATGGCGGCTTGGAAAAACTGGGTACTACTAGTACTCAATAATCGTCCCATTAGTGTAGTGTCAGTTCAGTCTCTGCATGAGAACTATGCTGTGGACGGGGCTCTAATGACCTTGTAGTTGAAGGCCCCTAAAACACCAACAAAATCCGAAGGGCGTTAAATTAGTAATATTATCGGCATGCCCTTATTCCGCCTGTGCTGGGTCAGGTCTGCGGGTTCTAGTCCTCCACTCTCACCTATCTCCCTCCAGGTCTCCGTCCACCCCAACCACTACCATATCCTTACGCACAACTTGCTCCCACGTCTGCTTCGGTTTCCCTCTGCCACGGGTGCTTCCGACCACCTGCATACCTAAAATGGATCTAACGAGCTCCTCCTCCCCTCTTCTCATGACTTGTCCATACCACCTCAACCTATTCTCCCTTATTTTTTTGGTGATGTCCACCATCCCCAGGCTACTTCTAATATACTGTACTCATTCCTAATTCTATGGGAGCACCGAGTTGCGTTGGACACACCAGTTCTCGTCTGATCACTGAAGTTAAGCAACGCAAGCCCTGTTAGTACTGACATGGATGGTCGCTCGGGAAAGCTGGGTACTGCTAATACCCAATAATCGTCTCATTAGTGTAGTGTCTGTGCAGTATATGCATTAGAACTATACAGTGGACGGGTCTCTAATGACCTTGTAGTTGATGGGACCTTAAACTCCAACAAACAACAACAATCCTAATTCTATCCACTGTCGACACGCCACTCGTGTACCGCAGCAAAAGTAGTACAGTAAGGCCCAGCGCAAAATGAGACGCAGTCTCTGCAGGTAATGCAGGGTGACTCACTATAAATTTCTGTGGCTCACGTGGTAGTATGTAGTTGCGCATGTCAAGTCACAGGGTGACGTGACTCAGTGCCTGTGCCACGTGACCCTGTGGAGTGCAGTGCCAATGCCACAGCTTCCTGTGTGAAGTTGGCGTGACAATAGGGAGTTTTCTTGCAGCGTCAACGGACGCACGCAAAGACGTTAGCAGACCACGTGACTGACAGATGCGTCAGTCAGGAAAAACTATTTTCTTGTAACGTTTAGTAAAACTTAAAATGTAACGGCCGATATATGAGCGCCACCTATTGACTGATGACGTCAGCCATTTGTTTTTCATTAGCAGTTTAGCATGGGTCTGACATAGAATTGGCGATGCATGCATTGAAACGCACCTTAACGTTACTGTGTGCAGTGTTTGCACTAGCGCAGTTGAATTGTCATCTGCTTAACGTAGCATGCATCAGCCAAAAACGCTACAAGAAAACTCACTAATAGAGAGTTTGCTGGTTTCGTTATGCACATAACGTATCTACGTGCAATGATCACGTGATCTACATATGAGTACCGGTACTAACAGAGTTTGCTGGATGCATAGATGGCTTCTTACGATTTTTTTGTGCTGCCATCTAGGTGCAACTGGAAGACAATTCAATTTACGAATTGCCTCTGCCATTTTTCCCATTGCACGTAAGCCCGCAACAGTCTGCACGAAGCCTCACTCGCAGTGAGCATCGTGCAGAAGCTCTGCCCAATGGGACAGCTGATGCATGCACAATTAAAAATTTCTCATGATACGTTACGTGCGAGGCACATTTAGTTATCCAGCAAACTTTCTAATAACAAAAAGCGGCACGAAGCAGAGAAGTTCTCTTGTTATTTGATGCAAGTATGGCGAAAAACTGCACTTCAATGTAAGGTGATTGCCTGCTAGCAGAATTTAGCAGGGCTGCTACAACACCCTGCATCTTATTTTGTGCCTTGCCTAAAAAAATAGGAGGGGGGGGTAATGACGTCATAGTGCACTTTACTTTTTGATTGGTGCATATTGAGAGGGCAACTACGTGATCGATTTTTGAAAGAAAGGCACCAGACGACGTTCTCACTAGGGGGATACGTTCCTCAGAAAATCGCATAAAACGAATTCGCATAAAATGAGGACTATAAGTGTATGGAAAAATGAGGCATACGTTCCATAATTTTTAAAATTTGCATAACTCTGAAATAACGAATTAAAATGAATGTACAACCGCATAAAAAAAGTTTGTTGATGTTACAGAAAATAGGTTTCTTAATAAATTTCTTTGGGAAGCTGAAAAAGATTTATATGAACCTTAAATAAAATTGTATTTCAATACAATTGTCTATCTGGTAAGGGTATACACCATCTGCAAACTGTTTGTAAATCACTTTCATCATCAGAAATAACTGTCTTTGCAATTGATCTCTTTGATATAGACAATACATTTTCACAAACATATTTTTTTCTCACTCTCTGCAGACTTTTGTTTTGATCATCATCATCATCGTCATACCCGTATCCCACTTGCGGCAGGGTCGGGTCTGCAGGTTCCCTGAACATGTTCTGATTGGGGACACTCCAGTCAGGCGTCGGGAACACGCAGGGATATTGGCTGGGTTGTCTGTTGGGGGATGCCGGTGTCACACGTCAAAGTGTCTGGGGTCCACTTGAAAGTGTCCGGGGTCCCCTTGAAAGTGTCCGGGGTCCCCTTGAAAGTGTCCGGGGTCCCCTTGAAAGTGTCCGGGGTCTCCTTGAAAGTGTCGGGAGCGGCGAGTTGCGTTGGACACACCAGTTCTCGTCTGATCACTGAAGTTAAGCAACGCAAGCCCAGTTAGTACTGACATAGGTGGTCGCTCGGGAAAGCTGGGTACTGCTAATACCCAATAATCGTCGCATTGGTGTAGTGTCGGTGCAGTCTATGCATTAGAACTACGCAGTGGACGGGTCTCTAATGACCTCGTAGTTGACGGGACCTTAAACAACAACAACAACAATTGAAAGTGTCCGGGGTCCCCTTGAAAGTGTCCGGGGTCCCCTTGAAAGTGTCCGGGGTCCCCTTGAAAGTGTCCGGGGTCCCCTTGAAAGTGTCCGGGGTCCCCTTGAAAGTGTCCGGGGTCCCCTTGAAAGTGTCCGGCGGGACACTTAGACAATAGAGAGTTAGTGGTGAAAGTCGACGATGACGATACGAACGATGCGAGGTCAAATGAGCAATTGAGCTTGCGCATTTGCCTCATTTGACCTCGTATCGTTCGTATCGTCATCGTCGACGTTCACCACTAACTCTCTATTTTTTCAGTACCTCAAAGTGCCCACCATCTAGGTCCGAATGCAGATGCCCGAGTTAGTCTCTTTTCTGCAGAGCACATGTGTAACGTGAATCAACGCGAAATTTCTATCAAAATAACTTACCCCGGGTAATGGAAAACGGCCGAGACACTTTGACGTGAAAGCGGACACTTTGGGGTATGTGTTAAATTACCTCAATGTGTCCGGGAAGTGACGGGGACACTTTGACACCATCCTGCACCTAAAGTTAGTTTAATAATATCATCATCAATTAAGACATCATCCACCAGCAGTTCTTCTATATCATCATGGTTAAAAATGTTCAAATCACCTCCAAAATAAGTTTCAATTTTAGAGAATGTTCAGTGGAACTGCAGACCCAACCCTGCCACAGTCGGGATAAGGGTATGATGATAATGGTATGATTGTTAAGTGCCATTTACAAGTGCGGGACCCCCTATTATGTATGCTAATTTCTGACAGACTAAAACGTCTTTGACTGGCTAATACAATGGTCGGTGGATTTTCTCAGTGTCATGGGCCTTAGACTGACTATACTTCCTGAACAAGCATACAGTAGGCATATTTGGCCAAATTTTTTTTAACCAAATGCAAACCGCGTAACTTGGATTGTTGTTTGTTTGTTGGAGTTTAAGGTCCCGTCAACTACAAGGTCATTAGAGACCCGTCCACTGTATACTTCTAATGCATATACTGCACAGACACTACACTAATGCGACGATTATTGGGTATTAGCAGTACCCCGCTTTCCCGAGCGACCACCCATGTCAGTACTAACTGGGCTTGCGTTGCTTAACTTCAGTAATCAGACGAGAACTGGTGTGTCCAACGCAACTCGCCGCTCCCCACGTAACTTGGAAATCGCATGAAAAGAACCCGCATAAAAAGAGAGCCAACTGTATTGTAAAGTGAATTGTTTTGAGCCTGTGATCTTGAGTTCAATCCTGGCCCTTCGTGGGAACTTCTTGAGCGTTATGAGGGCAGTGTCATATTAGGAGAACTTTCGGGACATTGGATTCCCTGGGTAGGCTGCACAAATAACATTGATGTACAGAGTCCTCTTGTGTCGCCCGGCTGTTGCTGATTTGTTGAGATAGAGAGAGAGAGAGATAGATTAGAGAAGAGGAAGGATGAGTTTGTGGGCTTTACAGTAGTGGACAATCACTTGTTTCATGGGTTCTTTTAATGACCACTAAGTGCAAATGTTAAATACATTAATATGGTCATCATCATGGTCAGTTGCGTGATGCATTGAAAGATTAATGGGCACCAATAAACCATAAGACAAATAAGAGATAGCCCAGAGGGGTGGGAGGAGTTGAAACAGGGATACGGTTGGCGGGTATGAAGGGTCGTTGAGGGACCAGCAGCCTGAAAGGAGGGATAAGCGAGGAGAGGGTTGCCATCGATTTCTTAAAATGAATTTCTTAGGTGCCATGTGGATAGTGTCAATCAGCGGACGCATTTTCTTTGGGAGGGCGAATGGTGAGTGGTGCGGGAACGTTCCGATAGTGACGTCGTCGTCCCAGTGGGGAATTTTGTATGTGTAGAGGTCAAGTGTCCATTTTTCAATGTCTGTCTTCCAAAATCTTCGACAAAAAAAAAAGGATTGAAAGATTTGGCCATGATATTTGAATGTCAAGATGGTGATGACGTCATTGCTCCTTTTGGGACAGAATGGTAAAGGGTGATCATTATGAACTGATGACGATTGTCGGCGGCCGTTTTTTTTGCAGGAGGACGAAGGGGGGGGGCAGGAGAGGAACAGAAAGAGGAGGTTGATGATGGGGATGCAGATGCATTTCTTTCTAATGCACTTTCATCCCCAAATTCATTGTAAATTGCCAAAATATGTCCCAAGATGGTACTGTGACGATTGTTCTGAAATTGATATATGGAGGTTACTGCAGAAAATAGTTTTTGTTGCACGTGACTCAGAGGATGCGCGGCACAGTACTTTGAACCAGAATTGGTGGGTTTTCGATAAACCAGACGTGACCCACCGCAACACGCGCCACTCTCAATTGCAATTTTCGACACTGTGGTGGTTTGGTATCGTACCTCTTAAGGCTGTTTGCTGTTGACAGAGAAATGGTTGCCAAAACCAACGCTTCCCCCTTTCCTTCGCAGAAAGGGTTCTTTGACGTGCAAGTGACGTCATATGGAAAGTCATCAAAGCTTTACTTTGCTTCTGGACTGACGGAAGTGAAAAAAACCACCGTCCAATATATCACCCTTGTGTTCATTCAGAGGGACAAGATAAGCACTCGACCCTGCCAGAGGCGGGGAAAGGGGTAGGGGTTGCTTCTGTTGTTATGATACGCAGGCTCAATCCTCATCCAGGACGCCATCTTCTGCTGGTTTATGAAGGATAAGGGAAGCATTATGGGATGAGAGTGAATGTCCTAGGTGTACGTGGTGCTTAGTGCGCCCCCCCTCCCTTTCTCCTTGGAGCGGCAACTTGCGTTGGACACACCAGTTCTCGTCTGATCACTGAAGTTAAGCAACGTAACCCCAGTTAGTACTGACATGGGTGGCCGCTTGGGAAAACTGGGTACTGCTAATACCGAAAAATCGTCGCATTAGTGTAGTGTCTGTGCAGTCTCTGCATTAGAACTACGCAATGGACGGGGCTCTAATGACCTTGTAGTTGACGGGGCCTGGAACACCAACAAACGAAATCCATCTCTCCTTTCTATAAGGAAATTATGCATGGAGATTAATAATGGGAGTGCTCCCCCTGGTGTCATGATTCAGTCGGCATTCGTTGTGACTGGGCTGCTTTTTTTTTTATTTCAAATTTTGTTGAAATCTTTTTATAGTTTCTTTACATCCTTACTTTAAAAGTAGTTTTAGGTTTTTCTTGATTTCTGTTGAAGGATTTAGGATTAAAGTAAACTTATTAAAAAATTGAACATCCTTTTTACTGAAATACCTCTTTAATGTGTTTACCTTCACGTTTGAAGTGACTGCAGTTGTTGCGTAGAAAAGAAGTTTGTGGTTAAAGTAGAGGAGGAGTTGACTCGGAATCTGCCTGATGTTCAAATGGATCTGGCAGCTAAGGGTCCTCACTATAATGGTCAGAGAAATGAGTTTGAGAATTATGACAAGGGGAGAGGTCCACTGTGGAACTCTGTCCTAGAAGCAGCAAAGAAGAACCTCAATATCGTTTTCATTAGGCCGCTCGCACACACAGCCACTTGTGGCGGCTGCTAGTGTCGACCACACGTTGTGGACTGCGTTTCTAATTGGAATCAAATAGGCTCAGCGCAGACACGGAGTTTGCAGTAGCGCTACTGAGCCACAAGCTGCGGCAGTCGCCGTATCTCGCTACTTGTCGCCAGTGGCGGCGTTTTTCCTATTACCGCAAGCACGAGATCTCGTTGCTGCCGCCTGTGGCAGCCACTGGTGCAGCAACTGGTGCAGCCACTGGTACAGCAACTAATGATCGCCACTAGTGGCTGTGTGTGCGACCGGCCTTAGAGAGTTTTGTGTTGCCGTCAACCGCTTACCGTAACGCATGTTAGCAGACGAAAATGCATCTGTGCATGCGTCGCAAAAAGTAAGCGTTTTTTTTTTCTTCCCGGAGCTACGTGAACAGGGCTTCGTTCACGTTGTACGCAAACCAGATACGGGAATTTCTGGCGCATGCGCGTGCCGCATTCTTGTATAAAAAAATGGCGGCGATAGATTTCGGGACTTTCACCAGTAGGTGCCGCCACTGTGCGTGCCCCACTATGCGTAACGCAAAACTAAAACTCTTTTTAGGTTTTCTACCGAAAATGCAATTTTCCTGTATTCAATACCGTATTTTCTATTCCCGCAACGGGAACACAAAACTCCCTAATGACTAAAACGACGCTTATGATAAGGTGGTCTAACAGAAGATACTATTGGAAGAAGAAGGGACATTATAACTATATGGACAGCGAAAGTGGTGAGAGTGGGTAGGGATTTTCCTGGTAAGGTTAGTGCACACCCTGGTTCATATTCATTACCCGCCGCCCCCCTTCTTATCCTGTTCAGTTTGGTGGTGGATGAGCTCTTGAGTGGGTGCTCCAATGCATGCTATTTGCAGTTCGTTCGTTGGTGTTTTAGGGCCCTTCAACTAGAAGAGCCCCGTCCACTGCGTAGTTCTAATGCAGTCTGCACAGACACTACACTAATGCGACGATTTTTTGGGTATTAACGGTACCCAGTTTTCCCAAGCGGCCACCCATATCAGTACTAGCTGGGGTTGCGCTGCTTAACTTCAGTGATCAGACGACAACTGGTGTGGCCAACACGATACTGCCGCTCTCTCTGTCTCTGCGAACGAAGCCAACACACTTCGGTCGTGTTTTGAACGTGGAACTACTGACACAGGTATCGAGCACGTTACCTTCTGCGCCACCGAGGAAGGTCCCACCCCCTTACTATACCGTAACTCAACTCCTAACCCTTTTCCCGCCAGGGTCGGGTACCCATTTGTCCCTCTGAATGGACACAGGGCGATATATTGGTCATAGTTTTTTCCACAGCCGGTTGCCGGCTAAAGCTGCACCCTTACGCTTATTTATCGTCGGTCTCGTGTTCGTTGGGGAATGCTACCGACGCCAGGGGGGAGCGAGCTCCGACACCTGGAAATTTTTGTCTCATCTACCCGTTGCTCAGTAGAGAGGGTTCTTTTACGTGCAAGTGCCATCGTACACCCACACGGGACCTCGGTTTTACTTCTCATCCGAAAGAAGGCACACTCGCGGCCTCTCTCTCTCGCCCGAAAGAAGCCGACCCACCACGGTCCAGTATCGAGCCTAGAACTACTGGCGCAGTTGCCGAGCGTGCTAACCAGTACGCCACCGCGGCGGGTTCACCCCACCCCCTTAATATAAAATTCGTAATTTGTTTGGGTGAACGGTAAGATGGTGAGAGAACGTCTCTCGTCTTTTTATAGCGAAGAGGAAATTAAGTTTCGCATCCAAATTTGAATTTTTCGGAATGATGCATTTAATCGCTGTCTCTGCGAATGAAGGTATTTTCAAAACAATGCACATTACAATACAGACGCACACACATTAGGTTTTGTTTGCGGTAGGCAGGTAAGTTGCGATAAAAATGCAGTAATTCTTCTTCCGCCTTGTCGATGGCGGAACGGAACTCCTCTATTTCCCTTTACTTGATTGTCTTATGTCACCCTTCTGTTTATGCAGTATTCGGCGGTTGATTACATCTCTTATTGTAAACCGGTGTTATTGTACCTCTTCCGATCGGATATTGCGAATGTTCGTCATCCATATTAATAGACGATAGTGCGCCTCTCAATATGAATAGAAAGGATTCTGAGATCGATCCTAGTGCCGCCTTTTTTAAACTTCATAGCAGACAATAGGCACCCGCCGCGGAGTCGTAGTGGTTAGCATACTCGTCAACTACGCCAGTAGTTCTAGGTTCGATATTAGACCGTGGTGAGTCGGCTTCTTTCGGGTGAGAGAGAAGCCGCGAGTGTGCCTTCTTTCGTATGAGAAGTAAAACTGAGGTCCCGTATGGGTGTACGATGGCACTTGCACGTAAAAGTACCCTCTCTACTACGCAACGAGTAGATGAGGCAAAAAATTTCCAGGTGCAGGAGCTCGCCCCCTGGCGTCGGTAGCATTCCCCAACGAACACTAGACCGACTATAAATAAGCGTAGGGGTGCAGCTTTGGCCGGCAACCGGCTGCAGAAAAAACTATGATCAATATGTCACTCTGTGTCCATTCAGAGGGACAAATGGGTGCCCGACCCTGCCATAGGCGGGAAAAGGGTTAGGAGTTTCTTGTATAGCAGACAATAGGCAGCCACTTCAAAACTCCTGTTTGCAAAACTCCTTTCTTCTCAGTAGCTCCGTTGAAGACAAAGTGCTTTGGGATGACTTTGGTGTGCAGGTTCAATCCTGCCTCAATTTGGCTCTTGGGATAAAACAAAAGCAACTTCTAACCCTTTTTCCCGCCTATGACAGGGTTGGGTACCCATCTTGTCCCTCTGAATGGACACAAGAGCGGTATATTCGACATAGTTTTTCTGCAGCCGGTTGTCGGCCAAAGCTGCAAACCCTTTGCTTATTTATCGTCGGTCTAGTTTTCGTTGGGAACGTTGCCTCACCTGGGAATGTTGCCTCATCTACCCGTTGCATAGTAGAGAGGGTTCTTTTACGTGCAAGTGACGTTGTACACCAACACGGGACCACGGTTTTACTTCTCATTCGAAAGAAGGCACACTCGGGGTGTCTCACTCGCCCGAAAGAAGCCAACCCACCTTGGTCCAGTATCGAACCTAGAACTACTGACGCAGTTGCCGAGCGTGCTAACCACTACGCCATCCAGCGGGTTATTTGGCTCTTGAGATCCTGTGTCCATTATTGTTTCGTTGGTGTTTGTCTTGATTTGGCATCATCTTTTCAGTTATGAGACAGGACCTGGGAGAGGTGATCTACCCTAGGACATTATTGCCAACGTACGCTTCTCATTCAATGTACGTGCACGTGACAACGTAGACTCCTCACGTGACTGTCACTCCCATCTGAAGGAAAAGGCCATACCTGAGGTTTACTTTCCTTTCGATCGTGAGAATCAACTTATATCTATCAAGAGTGAACAGGTGTGTGATATCACTGCGGTATGTCCCGTGTTTGCAGGTTTGATCTCCTGACTTTGGTCAGAAGGTGGTCTTTTCTTTCGGCTGAGAAGGAACATCTTCCGTTCAAAAATGCTAGGAATTCCTTGACCTGAACAAAAATGCAACCCAACCAACACAAATCCCGAAAATTCCATATTGTAAGAATTGTCTTCTTCAGATGACCTGAAATGTTCATATATGTTGAAGACAAATGCGAACATCCCGCCGTGGTGGGGAAGTGGGTAGCGAGGTCGATAACGGCGTCTGTGGTTCTAGGTTCGATACAGGACCGAGGTGGGTTGACTTCTTTAATTAAGGTGTACGATGGCATTCGCACGCAAAAGAACCCTCCCTGCTATGCAACAGGTAAATGAGGCAAAACTCCATGGTCTAGGACAGCGATTCTCAATCCTTTTTTTCGTCACGGTACACTTTTACTAATTTCAAAATTTGGCGACACACTAATAACGACACATTTTGGGGCACACAAACGCCAAAGAAAATATATAAGTTGTAACCTAACCCTATGCAAAAATTTGCCTCGGTGGCGCTCGGTAACTGCGTCAGTAGTTTTTGGTTCAATACTGGATCGAGGTGGGTTGGCTTTTTTTGGCGAGAGGGAAGCCCTGAGTGCTCCTTCTCGCAGGTAAGTTGCGACGGCAAGTTGTGGTATTTTGGTTGCAGGTAAGTTGTGGTGTACGACGGCATCTGCACGTGAAAGAACCCTCTCTATTATGGAACAGGTAGAGGACCAAAATTTCCAGGTGCAGGAGCTCGCCCCCCTAGCTTCGGTGGAATGTCCCAACAAACAGTAGAAAGACGATAAATAGCATAGGAGTTGCAGCTTTGGTCGGCAACTGGCTGTGGGAAAACACTGCCCAATATATGCCCTTGTGTCCAGTTAGAGGGACAAGTTAGGTACCCGACCCTCCCATAGGCAGGAAGAGGATTAGAAGTTACATGTAACCAAGCCCTGTGGTTAGTCACCTGTGGGGTGACTAGTAGTGACCAGTAGTGAGAACTGTAATATTCATGCTCATTGGTTCAACCAGTCCCTCCTAGGAAGGTAGAACCGATTTAACTACTTGTCTGACGTCACATACAGTATGTATTGGTATTCGAAGTGGCGGCACATTTCATGAATCTCGCGGCACAGTGGTTGAGAGTCACTGGTCTAGGAGCTCGCTTCCCCGGCGTCGGTGGAGTGCTCTAACGAGCAGTAAGCATGGGGTTGCAGTTTCGGTCGGCAGCTGGCCGCGGCAAAACACTGTTCAATAGGTCACCCTTATGTCCATTGAGAGGGACAAGATGGGCACCCAACTCTGCCATAGGAGGAAAAAGGTTAGGAGTTGCTTTTTTTATAGGGTTGTTGTTTGTTGGTGTTTTAGGGCCCTTCAACTACTAAGGTCATTAGAGCCCCGTCCACTGTGTAGTTCTGATGCAGAAACTGCACATACACTACACGAATGCGACGATTTTTGGATACTAGCGGTACCCAGTTTTCCCAAGCGGCCACCCATGTCAGTACTAGCTGGGGTTGCGCTGCTTAACATCAGGGATCAGACGAGAACTGGTGTGTCCAACGCAATTCACCGCTCCCTTTTTTTTCTAGGGGGTATATAGAGAGTTACCACTATGAGCCCTTTTTACGCGGAAAGGAAATATTAGACGAGTATGCCGAATAATCCACCCTGAAGATCTATCCCATGAGCTAACGATGACCTTCTTGTCCATTGCCCACATTCGGTAACTCACGCGGGGGAGAGGGTGGAGCTGATTTTGAGGGACTGGATTTTTTTTTTGGTATTTTTTGTTTCCTAGAGTAGACTAAACAGATGCATGTGGGGGGCCGGGTGTGTGTTGGCATTTCAACTGTTTTGGTTGAATCAAAACAGACAAGATTTTTATATAGCAAAAAAGAAATCAATTTGAAATATGAAAATTAGGGCTGTCAAGGATAGATGGTTGAATATATGGATCACACACGTACAACGTCCCGCCACCTGTTGCCTACCTCCCTCTCTCTCTCTCACCTTACCCCCATCCCTTCTCTTAAGCCACTCGCTTTTTTTAGATGCTGTTATAAAATGGCATATGTAAATTCGTAATTCGTATCTTATTTAAATAGTTTGCGGTTGGGAGCCTGCAGTTGTGAAAAATGTCAAAATGGAAATGACAAAAAAAAAAGAAAAAAAAGGAAAAAATGTCGTCCTTGTCACTCGATCCTGGGAGCGGCGAGTTGCGTTGGACACACCAGTTCTCGTCTGATCACTGAAGTTAAGCAACGCAAGCCCAGTTAGTACTGACATGGGTGGTCGCTCGGGAAAGCTGGGTACTGCTAATACCCAATAATCGTCGCATTAGTGTAGTGTCTGTGCAGTATATGCATTAGAACTATACAGTGGACGGGTCTCTAATGACCTCGTAGTTAACGGGACCTTAAACTCAAACAAACAAGTTACTTGTTCCTCTTATCGGTCCCGTCTCTCTTGGCTCCTTCACTTATCACCACCACAGTCCTCTCCCTATTCATTGAAAAAAAAATCCCTGAAGAGGCTTGAAAAGGATATCTGTATACAAAATACACAAGGTAAAAAGATTTCAATGTTTGACACCCATGGGAGTGGGGCGGAGAAGAAGGTCAATGGTAGATGGTCGTTTTACACGAGGACGATTTCGGGTGTGGGGGGGGGGAGAGGGATAGGGGAAGACAACATACAAATACAGAGGTTCAAGGTGGTCCCATGTGATAAGGTTATTATAAAAAAAAAGTCCGGAAATGTAATTGTGTAATTAAGGAGATTTATTTCCTGGATATCTTTTAAGAAATTTATTTCATTTGTAAAATTCGGTAAAATTGGAAGCGAATGACGAGCAGTTAGCAGAGTTTACGAAATACATATTTGGAGAATATGCGGTGCAACGTAAACACTTGAATTTATTTGTACGTGGAATATTTAGATGTCGTTATATCGGAATGTAGCAATAGGGGGGGAAAAAACCCCTTTAAACTACACTTCAAAAATATGTAGGTCAAGCGACATTTGGGCACCCTCTGTTGCCTGAATACCGAGAAATCGTCTTGTGTTGGCGCCGTAGCGTAAAGTTCGAATACCTTTGACCTTTTCTTATCATACCCTTGTTCCTCCTATGGAAGGGCCGGGTCTGCGGGTTGTAGCCTTTCACTCCCGCTTATCTATCACCAGGTCTAGGTTCTTAAGTAAAACCGGCTCCCACATCTGCTTGGATCTTCACCTGTCCCGAGGGATTCCAGAAATGCGTTGGCCACAACAGTCCTCGTTGTTGTTTGTTGGGGTTTAAGGTCCCGTCAACTACAAGCTCATTAGAGCCCCGTCCACAGCATAGTTCTGACGCAGAGACTACACAGACACTACACTAATGCGACGATTATTGGGTATTAGCAGTACCCAGTTTTCCTGAGCGACCACCCATGTCATTACTAGATGGGCTTGCGTTGCTTAACTTCAGCAATTCGCCGCTCCCACGTTGGACACACCAGTTCCCGTTAGATCACTGAAGTTAAGCAGCGCACACCCAAGTCAATACCAACTTGGGTGGTTGGTAAAGAACGTTGGGTGCTGCAAATTAACCCTCTTCCTCGTCCTTTCACCTACCTCCTCATCTCCTGCGGGCAGCCTCCTAAGGGGTTGACCTGTTATGGCTGCCTGGGTTACACCCCAACCTGCAAACTAATCAAACAGCATTCCAACAGTTCTCGTCTCATCACTGAAGTTAAGCAACGCAAGCCCAGCTAGTACTGACATGGGTGGCCGCTTGGGAACACTGGGTACCGCTAATTCCCAAAATCGTCGCATTAGTAGGGATTTTGCGATTTGTCGCAACGTGGGCATTTCGGGACAAAGACGAGAAGTAAAAAGCCTTCTCGTCCTTCCTAGTCGTCTTCAATAAAATAAGGACGAGAAAAATCACAA
>JAAFCE010001036.1:7923726-7978776 GCA_013389805.1 Trigoniulus corallinus
TGATATATTCGCAAAATTGTTTTACATCTTCCTTGAATGAGGAAGAAGGTTATTTTTTTGGCAACGTATCATTTCAGGTGTCGAATTACAAATGGTGTCTCAGAAATTTTCCTACCTCGGTTTTCTTAATTCATTCTTCCTTCCCATTTACCAGTATACATAAGTATAAGGAAGAGAGGTGATGAGCAACAGGTTTGTTCTATTTATGTCGAGAAATAATTTCTCTCGCCCTCTTTTCTTCTTAATTACTGCTTTTAAGTTTCAGGTTACGGTTTCCAATTCAAATGATGTTGCCTCCGTCTCTGATTTACGTACATTACATGCTGTATGTTATGCTCTACTGTCGCTGTTTCTAACTTGGAATAGACGGGTTGTTCGCTTCCACTTGCTCATCAATTGTCATTCCGTCATTTCCGATCGAACCGTTGCTAGTGGGTGCCGTGTCCTCCAAAGTGGATTTACAATAATACGGCGAAAAATAATATTTCTATGATGAGCAAAAATTTGTAATTCTGTGCATGCCGCCATTTGCATTGCCAGTTCGTTTATTTGTTAGAATTGTTCGTTGAACGACGAGAGTCAGATAGCCGCTTTCTGTTCCACAGTTGCCATGTATTAAGTTCATGGAAGGAGCGATGAAAAAGCGCTCCGTTTTGCGGTGGTGCATTGTGGGAAAATGTACTTCACTTCGGCACGTGCAACAAGGGAAGTCTGATCATGTATTAATACTGTATATTATCATCATCATCATCATCCTCGCGCCCTTTTGCCGCCTGCGGCAGGGTCGGGTCTGCGGGTTCTAGCCCTTCACTCCCGCCTACCTCCCACCAAGTCCCCTTCCACCCCGCACACTACCATATCCTTGCGGACAACCTGCTCCCACGTCAGCTTCGGTCTCCCCCTGCCCCGGGTGTTGCCGACCACCTGCATTCCTGGTGTGGCCCTAACGAGCTCCTCGTCCCTTCTTCTCATCACGTGTCCTTACCACCTCAACCTATTTTCCCTCATTTTTTCGGCGATGTCCACCACCCCCGAGGTTACCTCTAATATACTCATTCCTGATTCTATCAGCTCTCGACACGCCACTCATGTACCGCAGCATTCGCATCTCGGCTACTTGCAATCTGTTGACATTGCTCTTCCTCGCTGCCCAACACTCTGATCCATATAGCATAGCTGGCCTAACCACTGCCCTGTAGAACTTCCCTTTCAACTTGATTGGGACCCTCCTATCACGCAGGACTCCGCTTGCCTGTCTCCACTTTAGCCACCCCAATTGATTCTACGGGTCACATCAGGGTCTATCTCCCCATTGCTCTGGAACGTTGATCCGAGGTACTTAACCACCTTTTTCTCTAGTTCGCCTCTCGAACATATAAGATAAGATTAGAACGATCTCACTCTTCTCCAGCCCGTGGCTGGGTCGGGTCTGCGGGTTGCAATCCTCCACCCTCTCCTGTCCCCCACCAGGCCTCCCTCCATCCACCCCGCTTACAATTATGTCCCTTTGTACCGCCTGTTCCCACGTTCGCTTTGACCTTCTCCTCCCCCTGGTGCCCCCCACACCCGCAGTCCCATGATGCACCTAGTGAGTTCTTCCTCCCACCTTCTCATCACGTGCCAATACCACCTCAGTCTATTTTCTCTCACGTTTTCCGCTATGTCTCCCACCCGCGAGCTACCTCTAAAGGCCCCCACACACCAAACTGACGTGTGTGTGTGCAAAAGAAAATTTTTGCTCACATCAGTTGTTCACTTTTTTTGTTCTGCGCATGCTCAAACATGGATAAACGTCATCATTACAAAAATTGCACCATGGTAACGGTAGAATTACTGGTTGATGCGGACAATCAAATGACGTCACATGACGTTTAACAAAAAGGAACATAAGTACGTGGCACACCAAACTGATCGTGTGTGGGCAATTCATTCCTTCACTCCAAATTGAACACATCGATGTGCACACACCGAACTGACACACCAAACTGATCGTGTGTGGCGGGCTTTAAACGTCATGTGACGTCATTTGATTGTCCACATCAAGCAGCAATTCTACCGTTACCATGGTGCAATTTTTTAAAGATGACGTTTATCCGTGTTTGGGCATGTGCAGAACCTCTAGTGTGAAAAACTGATGTGAGCAACCCCACACACGCTCATGTCTAACTGACGTCAGTCCGAACTGACACACTGATGTGATAAAATTTCTTCACACCGTCAGTTAAAATTTTTGGTGTGAGTACAAACATTTTTTTGCACACACACGTCAGTTTGGTGTGTGGGGGCCTTAACTGACGGGGTGAAGAGTTTCTGTCACATCGGACTGACGTCAGTTAAAAGTGAGCGTGTGTGGGGTTTCCTCACATTAGATGTTCTGCGCATGCCCAAACATGGATAGAACGTCATCTTTAAAAAATTACCCAAAGGCAACGGCAGAATTATTGTTTGATGCGGACAATCAAATGACGTCACATGACGTTTGACGAAAAGGGAACATAAGTACGTGACACACCAAACTGATCGTGTGTGGCGGCCTTAACTTATTTCGGATTCTGTCAGCTCGCTACACCCTACACATGTAGCGCAGCATCTCAGCCACTTGCATTCTCATTTCATAGTTCTTCCTCACGGCGCAACACTGAACCATACAGCATAGCTGGCCAGCGATTGCACAGGAATCCACTTGCCTGCCTCCACTTTAGCCATCCTGTCTTGATCCTATGGGTCACATCCGAGTCTATTCACCCCATTCCACTGCAACACCGATCCCAAATATATCATCGCACATCACGGGTAAGGATGATGTTGGGTGCCACAAAATAATGAGACACATTTTTGGTATCAAAAATAATAATCGGATTTTATTCCATCGGTACACTGCTGATACAAGGGCAGATTTTGTGGGAGATGGCAAACGGCCAGATTTGGACCATCACATGAATTGATAAAAAATCCAATGCTACACCAAAATCAGACTATAGGCTCTAGAGAAAAGGTTGAGTTGATGACTGTCGTCTGATGATTTAAGAATGACTATCTGTCTGAATAATAAAAATGAATGGTCAAACCCTCAAAAGATGTCCTGGTGACATCACATCCTGAGGTCCTTGACTTTGGTTGGGTCCCTGTGACCAAAGGGTACCCATGACTCATAGCCAAGGGACAACTCAGGATGTCCCCACAAAAGGTCTTACAATTTTAATTCAGGTCCTATTGTTGACCACAGGATGTCAGGACAATAGGACCTGAAAAAACAATGATTTTGTACATTTTGTATATTTAGTGTGCATTGCAGGGGTGTATGTTTTGGGGGCAGAGGAGCGTAAGGGATCGTGTCCCTACAATATGAATCCATGAACAGCTGGTATCACCTCATTTCTAGATCGAACCTCGTCCTCTGGTCCTTGGCCTCCCCAGTTGAAAGCTAAGTATTCTGTCTTCTTCATATTCACCTTCAGGTCCCCCTTCTCCATTGCTATTTGGATGGTTTGTAGGCCCCGTTGTGCCTCCTCTTTGCACTCAGCAAGCTTACCCACATCATCAGCAAATATCATGTACTTGAGGGGCTCAGTCACTTACTCCCGCCAGCAGCTAATCCATGACTAAGTATGGTCCAAGTGCTGACCCTTGATGCACAAGATTAGAACGACAAGCAGATCGAATTATTAAAAGAGGAATGTAGACGCCATGTTAGCGATCTCTTTCTTTTCATTTCTTATCAGGTTTATCTAGAAATACCCGCCTCGGTGACGTAGTAGTTAGCACGCTCGGCAACTGCTTCAGTAGTTCTAAGTTCGATACTGGACCGAGGTGGGTTGGCTTCTTTCGAGAGAGAGAGGTAGATGGAGAGAGAGAAGTAGATGGAGAGAGAGGTAGAGAGAGAGAGAGAGGCGCCCCGAGTGCGCCCTCCTTCGTTTGAAAGTAAAACCGAGGTCCCGTGATGGTGTACGATGTCAGTTGCACGTGAACGGAACCCCCTCTACTACGCAATAGGGTTGTGCAACGAGTCTGGAAAAAGCAAACATGTTTGGGCTCGCTCGCTAGCTCTCGGTGTAACGAGCGAGTTAGCATAGTATTTTTTAAGTAAACGAGCCGAGTGAGTCTCGGCTCACATTGTGGGCGAGAATGCGAGCGAGAGTCATTAACTAAATATGTTTAATTCAGTCATACTTTTATAATTATTTTGTTTTTCTCAATAAACTCAATACGAGAGCAGCCGAGCCCGAGGCTCAATTTTTGTTAATTGGTAATAAGGGTCGAGCGAGACTCGTTCACAAAGAAGTCGGGAGCGGCGAGTTGCGTTGGACACACCAGTTCTCGTCTGATCACTGAAGTTAAGCATCGCAAGCCCAGTTAGTACTGACATGGGTGGTCGCCTCAGGAAAGCCGGGTACTGCTAATACCCAATAATCGTCGCATTAGTGTAGTGTCTGTGCATTAGAACTATGCAATGGACGGGTCTCTAATGACCTTGTAGTTGACGAGACCTTAAACACCAACAAACAAACAAGCAAACAACAAAGAAGTCCCTGAGCGAGAGTATTCCTGATACCCCTACTACGCTATGAGCGAGCGAGCTTCGAGCATACGTTCATTTTGAGATTTGCACAACTCTACTACGCAACGGGTAGATGAGGCAAAATTTCCAAGTGTAGGAGCTCGTCCTGCTTGCATCGGTGGAATTCCCTAAGCCAGTGGTGGCGAACCTGTGACCCACTGTGCAATTTTAAGTGACCCAAGCATGAACCATCTCTAGTTTATCATCTGATAAACAACAGATGTGAGAGCAGGTTGTCCATACGCAGACTCGACCCTGCCACAGGCGGGATAAGGGTATTATGATAATGGTCTGTATTTGCTACTTTAGTAAACTTTAATCATTATTAATCATAATTTATTTTTATTCATTAAATTAAATACTGCTTGCCGCTGACCCGCGGACAACTTTTTGTGTTTTTTTTTTTCGGTTATTGTGACCCGTCTTCTAAAAAAGGTTCGCCACCACTGCCCTAAACAATGAACAGTAGACCGACGATAAATAAGCATAGGGGTTGCAGCTTTGTTCGGCAACCGGCTGCGGGAAAACAATGACCAATATATCGCCCTTGTGTCCATTCAGAGGGACAAGATGGGTACCCGACCCTACCATAGGAGGGAAAAGGGTTAGGAGTTGCTTTTGTGTAAGTATGTATGACAATATATTTATTAAAATATACTTAGAGACTATAAATTAGGCGAGAGAAGATGGTGATTATGTAGCGAGCGATAAATCCTTGTCATCTTCCAACATCCCTGCTACGGGGTGGAAGAATTGAAAAACTTAGAATTTTGAATGACGTCGTTGTTGTTGCTCGAGTTGGTAACAATCCTGAATGGTATGTGAACGTTAATACCTGCAAATTTGATCAAATTAAGCTGAATTAACTTCTCGAATTTTCCTGTCGTGTTTCTTGTATTTACCGAACTATCTCGCAACTCGCATTTCTCCTCCTTGTTGTTGTCGTCTCCGTAGGCATGAGCCCGACTCCTGCTGCATTATAGTTGTTGTGCAATAGGTCAGACACCATGCTATATTATAACCAGGCAAAAGCAACTCCTAACCCTTTTCCCGCCTATGGCAGGGTCGGGTACCCATTTGTCCCTCTGAATGGACACAGGGTGATATATAAGGTCATAGTTTTTTCTGCAGCCGGTTGCCGGCCAAAGCTGCACCCCTACGCTTATTTATCGTCGGTCTAGTGTTCGTTGGGGAATGCTACCGACGCCAGGGGGCGGGCTCCTACACCTGGAAATTTTTGCCTCATCTACCCGTTGCCTAGTAGAGAGGGTTCTTTTACGTGCAAGTGCCATCGTACACCCACACGGGACCTCGGTTTTACTTCTCATCCGAAAGAAGGCACACTCGCAGCTTCTCTCTCGCCCAAAAGAAGCCGACCCACCACTGTCCAGTATCGAACCTAGAACTACTGACGCAGTTACCGAGCATGCTGTATTATAACCATCAAAGCGTTTAATTCACCTGCCAAAATGTATATTTTGGTTGCAAAGTGGGGTAGGCCGGCATCCTCACACAGACAAAGCAACTCCTAACCCTTTTCCCGCCTATGGCAGGGCCGGTTACCCATCTTGTTCCTCTGAATGGACATATTGGTCATAGTTTTTTCTGCAGCCGGTTGGCGGCCAAAGCTGCACCCTTACGCTTATTTATCGTCGGTCTAGTGTTCGTTGGGAAATGCTACCGACGCCAAGAGGCGAGCTCCTACACCTGGAAATTTTGCCCCATCTACCTGTTGCGTAGTAGAGAGGGTTCTTTTACGTGCAAGTGCCATCGTACACCCACACGGGACCTCGGTTTTGCTTTTCATCCGAAAGAAGACACACTCGCGGTCTCTCTCTCATCCCTCCGCAGACAACCAGCTAATATTCCTTGTATGCTCCACACGCCTGTTTGTTTGTTGGTGTTTTAGGACCCTTCAACTACAAGGACATTAGAGCCTCGTCCACAGTGTAGTTCGTATCGGGAGACTGAACAGACACTACACTGATGCGACGATTTTTGGATAGTAGCGGTACCCAGTTTTCTCAAGCGGCCGCCCATGTCAGTACTAACTGGGGTTGCGTTGCTTAACTTCAATGATCAGACAAGAACTGGTGTGTCCAACGCAATTTGCCGCTCTCCCACACGCCTGACTGGGGTGTTCTCAGTGTTCAATGGACCTGCGGATCCGACCCTGCCACAGGCGGGATAAGGGTATGATGATGGCGTTGTCGTCGTCTCCGTGTTTCGTTATCGTCACTACCACCATTGCCTTGTATGATAGAGAAGATTTCTACGAATATTATTTGATAACTTAGGATAATAATTCGCGCATATTTTATAGATTAAATAAGCTTTTCATATTGCCAATCAATTGACTTTCAGAACAGGGCGAGGTCATAACCATAACTACACAAAGTTTGGCCGGAAATGAATTATGCACGCATAAAAAATCGGGGAGAGAGAGAAAACAAGGCGTGTGTATGCTAGCCCTTTCGCTCCCAGCGGGTGACATTTATCCCGTGGTAGTTTCACATAGCCCAGTAACACCATGACTAGATGTCACCACCTTCCCCTCTCCATTATTTGAGTACATATGATAATGACGCCACTCCCACCAGGGCCTGCTCCCACTTCGTGTACTGGTACTCGAGATCAGTGGTTCGGGGAACACTAAACTGTGACATTTTACTATCACGGAACACATACAATTCAACATAAACTTTAAAGCAGGTTGTACACCTTCTACACTTGGTATTTACTACATCATTATACCCTTATCCCGCCTGTGGCAGGGTCGGGTCTGCGGGTTCTAGCCCTCCACTCTCCTCCAGTTCCCCGTCCACCCCACACACTGACATTCTTACGGACAACCTGTTCCCACATCTACTTCGGTCTCCCCCTGCCCCTGGTGCTACCGACCACCTGCATTCCTGGAATTAACCTAACGAGCTCCTCTCCCCCTATTCGCATGACGTGTCCATACCACCTCAGCCTATGTCCACCATCCCAGGTTACCTCTAATATGCTCATTCCTAATTCTGTCAGCTCTCGACACGCCACATATGTGCCCAGGGGCGGATATAGGATTTTCGTCGGGGGGGGGGGGTGTTGAGCCATAGGCAGCGATTGGAAACGCAATTTTCATTTGTCAGTGTCAATGTCGACCCAAAATTTAAGGTTGGCGATTGCAACCCGAAAAAACCCCCCCTTGGATCCGCGCCTGCATGTGCCACAGAATTCCCATCTCGGCTACTCGGCATTCTAATTACGTAGCTCGTCCTCATTGCCCAGCACTCTGATCCATATAGCATAGCTGGTCTAACCACTGTCCTGTAGAACTTCCCTTTCAACTAGATTTGGATCCTCCAATCACACAGGACTCCGCTTGCCTGTCTCCACTTCAGTCACCCCCTCCCCCTTTGATTCTGCGGGTCACATCAGAGTATCTCTCCATTGCTTTATTTGGGCATTATATTTTTTGCGGAACACGCTTTGAGAACCACTGGGAGCGGCGAGTTGCATTGGACACACCAGTTCTCGTCTGATCACTGAAGTTAAGCAACGCAAGCCCAGTTAGTACTGACATGGGTGGTCGCTCGGGAAAGCTGGGTACTGCTAATACTCAATAATCGTCGCATTGGTGTAGTGTCTGTGCAGTCTATGCATTAGAACTATGCAGTGGACGGGTCTCTAATGACCTTGTAGTTGACGGGACCTTAAACACCAACAAACAACAACAAATTGAGAACCACTGCTCTAGATACGTTTTGCATGCTTGCTTCGCGCTATATTTCGCTCAATGTAAACAGGGAGGGCGAGACGGGCGAGATTGCCGCAAGCCTGTGGAAACAGTTGCGGCGAGTATGTTTCGCGCAGTGTAAACCCAACTTTAGATAAGAGACATGTGGAATATATTATTGCCTGATGCAAGTGACGTCATAATCGGGCTGAAATGACCATACGTGGGATTAGATTATAATGCCTTTATTGGAGATTGGGTGAGGAAGACGGAGATGACTTTGGTTCTCAAGGTTAGGATTACTCAGGGCGGTCATATTAATAACGACTACGGATGTGGTTAGTATTTTATGATTGGATTTTATAACTTTTTTTTCTGGGGAAAACGGTTATTATATTTACGGAGTTAGTTTCTATCGGTTTATTTATATACGTTCAATATAAAAAAAACTGCCTCAATTCGTTGAAAAGAGATATATGGTTTTTTGGCAGAATTCGATTGTGTTGACGACAGTGCCAGGCGATTGATTTCACGCGGGTTTGAATGTTGGACGGAGGCGGATACGAGCCTCTTGTGGCTATTTCTTCATGGGAATATGAATGAGTATAAATGTCATTTTGGATGACATCCTCCCCTACCCGGGGGAGGGGAGAAGGAGATGTTGCTAAGAGGAGGAGACAACTTCTTCATCTTCCAAACACTTCTTCCGTATGTCCGAGACGGCCGTCTTGTAAAGAAAATGCTCTCCTTTTAAGACTTCCCCAGTTGATTTTTATTACCGTAGTTTGGTTTTTGAAACGTTTGTGACGTCAATATCGACGAACCAAATGCTGCGAAAGCTAAAGAAGAGGTTTTCCCTGTTGAGCAACGATGACAGTCAGGATTCTCTGGATATGATGATGATACGATATTTTTATTCAGAAATGATTACTACATAATAATTTTCGTCTGCATCGTTTCAATTCGTGGGTAGGCCGGCATCCCCCTCTCCCCACAGACAGCCTAGCCAGTATTCCTGAAGGTTCAAGACGCCAGAGCATGTTCAGTGGACCCGCCCCTGTCACAGACGGGATAAGTTTATGATGATGATGATGCACAAAACTCCTAACCCTTTTCCCGCTTATGGCAGGGTAGGGTACCCATCTTGTCCCTCTCGTTGTTTTTCCGTAGCCGGTTGCCGAACAAAGCTAGGTTGCGGACCCATACGCTTAGTTATCGTCGGTCTACTGTTCATTGTTTTGGGGAATTCCACCGACGCGACGCCAGGGTTTGTTGGTGCTTTAGGGCCCTTCAACTATAAGGTCATTAGAGCCCCGTCCACAGTGTAGTTCTTATGCAGAGACTGCACAGACACTACACTAATGCGACGATTTTTGGGTATTAGCAGTACCCAGTTTTCCCGAGCGACCACCCATGTCAGTACTAGCTGAGGTTGCGTTGCTTAACTTTAGTGATCAGACGAGAACTGGTGTGTCCAACGCAACTCGCCGCTCCCCGACGCCAAGGGGGCGAGCTCTTACACCTGGAAATATTGCATCATCCACCCGTGCTGGTGACATCGTACACTGCAGTCAAGTTGCGTTGGTCACACCAGTTCTCGTGAGATCACTGAAGTTAAGCAGCGCAAACCTTCGTTAGTACCAACACGGGTGGTTGATAGTGAACGTTGGGTGCTGCAAGTTTCCTCTCTCCACCTACCACCTCTTTATTCGCGAGCGGTTTCCTAAGGGCTGTTATGGCTGCTTGGCTTACTCCCCAACCCGTTAACGTAACATAGTAGTAACACCAACATGGGACCTCGGTTGTAGGACCTACTTCTTGATGATGATAAAGCAACTCCTAAACCATCTTGGGTACCCATAGAATGGATACTGAATGGACACAAGGGCGATATATTGGTCATAGTTTTTCTGCAGCCAGTTGCCGGCGAAAGCTGCAACTTCGACGATAAATAAGCGTCGGAGTTATTTATCGCTCATTTATCGTTGGTCTAGGCTCATTTATCGTTGGTCTAGGCTCATTATCGATTTATACCTGGAGAGTGTATATATATGTCTGTACATTTGAGGTGGTATGGACACGTAATGAGAGGAGGGGAGGAGCTCGTTAGGTCCATTTCAGGAATGCAGGTGGTGGGAAGCACCTGAGGCAGGGTGAGACCGAAGCAGACGTGGGAGCAGGTTGTCTGTCCGTAAGGATATGGTAGTGTGCAGGAATGGACGGGGACCTAGTGGGAGATAGATGGCATTCTTTGTTGGTGTTTTAGGGCCCTTCAACTACAAGGTCATTAGAGCCTCGTTCACTGTGTAGCTCTGATGCAGAGACTGCACAGACACTACACTAATGCGACGATTTTTGGGTATTAGCAGTACCCAGTTTTCCCAAGCGGCCACCCATGTCAGTACTAGCTGGGGTTGCTCTGCTTAACTTCAGTGATCAGCCGAGAACTGGTGTGTCCAACGCAAATCGCCGCTCGCGATAGATGGCAGTGGAGGGGTCGAACCCGCAGACCCGACCCTGCTCCAGGCGGGATAAGAGTATGATGATTGTTATGTAGGAGCTCAGCTCCCCCAACTGGCGTCGCCGGTAAGTTACTTTCAGTGATAGAGACAGATGTTAAACTCGAAAGCAAGCGGAACATATGTTTTGGAAATGGGTAGCATTTCTAAGAGTTCGCCACAGGCCCGACAGTTAACCCGAGTTACAATAAACAACTGTGCATATCACAGATACTGTTGTTGAAATTGACGCTTGGTGGCGTTATTATGGCGACGTAATGCAATCGTATATATTTTCACGGACATTTCCTATTTCGGTTGTCACTTTTTTTTTGTACACCCTGATTAAAAAATATCAGGTGTTTGGTTAGTTATTATAATTTATACTTTTTTTTTAAATTTGTCTGGTCATGGATTTCTTTTTTTTTACTACGTGTTTGAAGAAACGATAATATTATTTGTGAACTAAAAATAGGTGCTCCGTTGGATGACATCAGCAGTGACAGTGCGCGCGTGGAGGTGGTAGTTGGTATTTTGTGGTTGTCCCCCCTCCCCTGCACCTCCTCTGCTCCTTTCTAACCAACCTCTTAACCCTATTACCTTTGGGGCTCATTTCATCTTCACCTTCACCACTCACTTCAACGTTACACTGTACTCCTCACTCTCGCTTGCCCTGCCTCCCTCCCCCTCCTTTCCTCGTCTGTTATGTTTTTCCTGTCCCCTACAATGGTCTCTACGTGATTCGTTATACGTTGATACATATATTTTATGTTCCTGGTAATAATTACTGATAAGCAGAGTATTTAGTGGAGAAATTAGTCACTGACGCCCCTTAGGGACACCTCTGGGATTGGGTTATATATGTTTTTTTTTTAGTATTATTTTTATTAGCTCTCTCTCTCTCTCTGTTGTTGTTACTGAAGACTTGATGATGATGATGACGATACGCGTAGATAAAAATTCCGTCTAAAAACAACGGGGCTGGACTTCTGCGTAAGAGATATTCAATTCCGACGAAAAAAATATCCACCCTCGTGCATATGGACATCAACACTTCCCAATTAACCCCTTTCTCCTCTTATCATGCTGTCTTGGGTAAACCCTTTCCTTACCCCCCCCCCCCCCCCCCCCCCTGTCCCGTCCCGGCTTTGCCTCACCCCTTCATACCAGTTAACCTCCGTTATATGCTATTATTACTACCACCAGTTGGTGTCCATGACAGCAGGCCTTTCCCACCACCCCCCTCCGACGGGAAATAAATTCCTATTGGATGTTGGGTTCTGACGTCACAATTTAGGGCTTTATACTTTTCTGTTCTGATTTTTGAAATTGGCGTATCGGTAGAGAGGTTGAGAAGGAAAGGGAGGAGCAAGGGACCCCCGCACGTGTCTTTTTTTTATTCTTGTTCTTTTTCTTCGGTAAATGTAAATGGCGTAATAGCGGACGTCGAACGGTGGGAGGAGCGAGGGATTGAATCCCCGCCCTATTCCCTCCCCACTCCTCCCTCTCCACCACCACCTACTCCTGTCTCCGTCCCACCTCTTATTGAAGATGATGTGTAATGATAACGTTGGGAATACCCCTTATTGGAATTTGCGCGCGCGCGTGCGTCTATGACGTATTTCCGGTTGATGGCGTTTAAAAGACGATGGCGGACCACTGACGAGGGACATTCGAGGTTTTGAACTCCGGCGCGAAGTTTTCAAGCAAATTGAGATCACTACTAAATATGTTGATGTGTTTCTTCTATTAATGTCGGTTGGTTTTTATTTTTAATCTGCTACTGTTTTAACCGCCGCCCGCCAGTATCAACATTTTTGGGGTCAATCCTTTATCGAATATTACGATCACCAGGCCTTTTTTTTGTGCCTGTCCGATAACATTCGAAATTTGAATCCAATCTCGATCGGTTTTATTGTGAAGTGTTATGTGATCGCGGAACGAGTCCGTATCCGGGTTACAACATTAATTTTTACGGTTCTCTTTTTTTTTACTAACTGGGACAGTTTAAAAGAAAAGTTAACTGGAAAAATAGTTTCGCTGTTGGACAGTTTATTTTTTTCTCAAGTAGTTTTTTATTTACGAAGGTAAGATGGCCAATTTCTTGTTTTCTGTTTTTTTTTTAAAAAAAAAGTTGTCCATTGTTTGATTACAAGTGAGAATCGTTTATGGTGGCTGTTTTAAATTCACTTGCTCTGGTGGCGCAATTGGTAGCGTGCTCGATTTACTGCGCTGGTGGTTCCAGATTCGATACTGGAACGAGGTAGGTTGGCTTCCTTACGGCGAGAGAGAAGCCCCGAGTGCGCGTTCCGTCGGATGGGGAGTAAAGTCGTGACCCCCTGTGGTGTACGATGGCATTTGCGCTTAACAGAACCCTCTCTACTATGCAACAGGTAGATAAAGCATTTTTTTTCAGGTGTAGGAGCTCCCCTGGCGCCGGTGAAGTCCTCCGACAAACAATAGATCGACGAAAAATAAGCATAGGGGTTGCATATTTGGTCGGGAACGGCTGTACTACGTTGGATTACTGGATTGGACCAGTTTCGTGGGTTGGGGAGTAAGCCAGGCAGCCATAACAGGACGAACCCTTAGCAGGCTGCCCGCTGGAGATAAGGAGGTAGGTGAAAGGACGAAGGAGAGGGTTAATTTGCAGCACCCAACGTTTTTTTTTACCAACCACCAATGTTGGTATTGACGTGGGCTTGCACTTCAGTGATCTCACGGGAACTGGTGTGTCCAACGCAACTTGGCTGCACACTAGTTCCCCTCTGATTACTGAAGTTCAGCAACGCAACCCCAGTTAGTACTAGCATGGGTGGCCACTCGGGAACACTGGGTACTGCTAATACCTTTGCAGGCTTTGCATTAGAACTATGCAGTGGACGGGGCTCTAATGACTTTTGTAGTTGAAGGTCCCTAAAAACACCAACAAATCAGTTAATCAAAGCAGCTTTTGTTCGCCAGCAGGCTGCGGAAAAGTACCGTCCATGTATCATCCTGGTGTCCATTCAGAGGGATAAGATGGGTACCCCACCCTGCCGTAGACGAGAAATGGGTTCTAGGTCTGAAAGTTTCTGAGAGGCCGCAGTACGAGTTTCCGCGTAAAGAAGGTTGTTTCAAATGCTTTGGCGACGTCGTTCAGGCTTTTTCATTTCTTGTAGTGTGTATTGTAGTAGCATTCTGGAGTGCCGTGAATTGCTCTCCTCACCCATGATTTCCAGGGTTTCATAAACGGCCCTCACGTTTTTTTTTTTTTTGCATACGCCGCCCGGGATTCGATCTTGCAAAACGAGGATGCTATTATCATCACTGTTACTGCGCGTTGTTTAAAAGAGAGTTCTGATGTCATCATCAGTGCTTTTGCGATGTATTTTGACTGTTTAAAACTTCTTAGATGATTTTGTCCCCGTTTCTCTAGCATTTGAGTGCTACGGCGCTTCCCAAGTTCCCTGCCTTCCTTCCTCCATACTTCAGTCCTTGTCATTATATTGGTTGTTTTTCGGGGACCGGAAATGGCTGTCTTAGAGCTTTTTTCCGCCGGTATTTTGATTAGGAATTGTTACGATAAGGATAAAAATACATATGTCGTTTCAAAATGGTTGGAAATAAGACGGCGCGGCATTTAAAGATGCAAGGCGCTATTATTATGATAACCTAATGCTGCAGGTTGATGTAGGACCTACTTCAGGTAAAAGAATTCCTGTTTCGAATTTAAATTTTTGGAGGTGAAGAATATCTTAATAGGTGCATTAAAGATGATAGGTGAAGTAGGTCAATTTCCTAATTTATTTTTAGCTTTACGAGTTCTCTTTCTCTCCTTCACCCCTCCTTCTCAAGCATATGGTTGGAGGCAGGGCAAACAACCTGCTGCAGATGCTGCGGTGTCCCGTATAGTTGCATCGGTGCCTATGGCGAAAAGAGAATTACGAGGAATTGGGTTGGGGTTGGGGGGTTGCTAAATATTATTTTTCGACTTGAGATGAATTTCTCGTATAATAAAACGTGCTTGACACGTCAGTTAGGGTTCGATCCTGGCCGAGGCTGATGACTTCTGTCAGAGCGGAAGGAAAGAAGCTCCAAGTGCACCTTCTGTCGGATGGGTCGTGATCCAGTGTGGTGGTGTAAACCCGTTGTCAACCCATTCTACTGTACACTATGCAGGTGTTGGAGCTTGCCCCCTTCTCTGACATCTGAAACAATTGTCCTCAGAAAAAAGGTAGCCCGACATTGAATAAGTCGGAGTTAGGTCGGTAATTGACTATGTTAAAATGCTACCCCGTTACAAACCATGCCATAGGCTGAAAATTGTAACATTGTAGACCTATTTTAGGAACTATCCATTTTCAGTGTCGTGTTCGGGACGCTCTGGAAACATATCACACCGTCATAGATAATTTTCTCCTTTAGATAAAAAGAACCCACGAATTCGACCAGGGGCGAACCCACACCGTTTAATAAGTTCATTCTTTCTTCTCAGTTTTAAAGGCTGCTTCGTTGTGGACGCAGTGTTCTCACTTAACCTGTAGTTTCTGTATGAAAACCACACCAGCGTCAGGATCGAACCTCAGCCCACTATCAACTCACTTAGGGAGCGGCTTAGTGGGTTGGACACCTCTGTTCTCGTCTGATCACTGAAGTTAAGCAACCGCAACCCCTGCTAGTACTAACCTGAATGGCCGCTTGGGAAAACTGGGTACCGCTAATACCCAAAAATCGTGTACTGTCTGTGTATTCTCTGCATTAGAACTACGCAGAGGACGGGGTTCTAATGACCTTGTAGTTGAAGGGCCCTTAAACACTAAGGAAACAAAACAAAAATCAATTCACTTCTAGCCACTTGATGGTTTTCGGACAACGTCGCCTGGAATAGGGCAGAAATTCCTGGAGGGTGCGGCAAGTTGAGCACTTGTAGGTGGGAATGTTTCTGAGGATACAGGGACAGGCAGTAAATATGACATTATACGAACGTCCCAGGATATTAAATATTGAAGGCATTTAACAGAATCCCTAATACTGTAGGGTAAGCTTTTGGGACCTCAGGTGGGAGGCCTCGTTGTGAATCGATCACTTCAGGGTCAACGTTACGTCGTTAAGCCCTTGTGCTTAATGACGTAATGTTGGGGTGAGATCATCCTGTAAGCATAAACTGCAATCACGACAGGTCTGGGTCAGAGTCGAGCTCGCATTTACGGGAACAATGTATGTATAACCGGCATGGCGGTGCGATGACGTCCATTCACCCACAGATGTATCTTGCATCTCCCCTCTTCACCTTCCTCTGCTTCAACCCACTTGCGTTAAAGTCTTTGAACGGTAGTTCACCTAAGAAAAAAAACCTCAAATAAATCAATTATTCTCTAATCTGAGCCCTCGGGCGGTGGTACGGCGAAAGCGGATCTTTTTTTGCGCTATTTTATGATTTTTTAAAAGATGATCAATTGAAGTGCCGTTGGCTGTTTGTTATTCAGAAAAGGTCATGTCGTTTTGTATACGAATTTCTGTAATTTAATAAATATCTTTCGAGGTATATCTAATTAAGATGTGACAAATTGATGGCTGCTTGTTAACAGACTCTGTTACAAAAGATTAGATCGTTTTTTTGATTGAAAAGTTACAGACGATGCGATGATGATAATTAGACGAATCTTCAGTCATAAACCGAAACTGGCAGTTCTCTCTCCCCCCCCCTCCAACTCGTCGACAATTGACTTCGGGTCACTCAAATCGTCTAAATGAAGTGAGGTGTCAATCAGCATGTGGATGAGAACCAATGGCGGAAGCTTTGAAGATGAAGTTTGTTGAGTGAAGCACACAGACAGCTTTTAATATTTAATCATGTTATGCGAACTCTTCACTCATTCGTCACCGTATCATTGGAATGCCCCCATTTTTCAAATGTTTGAAAACGTTCGAAAGAACACCGCACGCGCTCAAAAAAATAGAATTTCGTCGCCATTGTAGTGCAACTGTTACATTCGAAGTTGCAGTTGTTTTCGTGACTGAAAACGATTTTTTAAGGAATGAAATTTCGATGTTAACGAAATTAACGACGACTACTTTTTTTAACCGTAGTGTAGTGTCAGTTAATATTATAATGATGAATGAAACGGAATGCGAAATCATGAAATCGGTATGTAACGTCTTGTTCCGGTAGATTTCATATAATTTTTAGTTCGTGAATAGAATGTAAAGTCTACTTTAGTAGATTTAATCTTGCTTGAAGATCTAATATTTGGTTACATCGATTTTTTTGTACTAAATCCTTCAACCTCACCTGCCTGTGTTTAATTTAATCTTCACTCCCGTCTCTGTCCTCGCTTTTCTCTCATCGTAGTCGATTTTATTCCGTTGCCCTACTTCAACCTTCCGATCCAACCTATTCACCTTTAGCACCTGTAAGGTAAACTAGTGTAGGAGTAGAGGAAACTCATTGACGAGTAGAGTTAATCATGCTTTTGACCTGACTAGTTTCCACCCTGTTGTCACAATCCGTTTAACCTTCTTACTGCGAGTGTTATTATGTACCGTTTCACGGGGTATAACACAGTACGTCAACGAACCGTCCTATTCAAGGTCCTCATCATTACTTAAAGGTTGCAGAGGTGGAACTTGAAAGGAAATTCAACTTTAAATCTGATTTGAATGAAATCAATCAATGGTAGTGGAATCTAGTGGAAGCTAAATCTTTCTGTAGCGTTTCTGTGTCGAACGGGACCGCTGATCAAAAGCGCTCTCCTGAAAGTGATGTCAGGATGTGTCAGGGACGCCGGAGAAGCGTCACCCGTTTTAACCCTGGATGTGGACACATATGCTATATATAATCAATAAGTTTTGATGCTAAACTTGTAAACGAGGATCTATTTGCTATAAAAACATGCAATTTATTTCGGAGGATGCGGAGTGGAATCTGATCACTGTCGTTCTCGGAGCCTTTTTCGGTAGCTAAGATGTAGTGCTTTATTCTTGAGTCCATTGTTGCAGGTTCGATCCTACGTTACCGTGATGAGAAGCTCCAAGTTTCGTCTTCTTCCGTCTAGAATGGGAGTCCCAAGGAAAGAACTTGCGCTTGAAAGAAAACTAGCAACTCCTAACCCTTTTCCCGCCTATGGCAGGGTCGGGTACCCATCTTGTCCCTCTGACTGGACACAGGGTGATATAATATTGGTCATAGTTTTTTCTGCAGCCGGTTGCCGGCCAAAGCTGCAAGCCCACGTCAATACCAACTTGGGTGGTTGGTAAAGAACGTTGGGTGCTGCAAATTAACCCTCTCCTTTGTCCTTTCACCTACCTCCTCATCTCCCGCGGGCAGCCTCCTAAGGGTTCGTCCTGTTATGGCTGCCTGGCGTACTCTCCAACCCACGAAACTAATCCAGAGTATACGTCCTACGCTTATTTATCGTCGGTCTAGTGTTCGTTAGGGAATGCTACCGGCGCCAGGGAGCGAGCTCCTACACCGGGAAGTTTTGCCTCATCTACCCGTTGCGTAGTAGAGAGGGTTCTTTTACGTGCAAGTGCCATCGTACATCCATACGGGACCTCGGTTTTACTTCTCATCCGAAAGAAGGCACACTCGCGGCCTCTCTCTCTCGCCCGAAAGAAGCCGACACACCTTCGGTCCTGTATCGAACCTAGAACTACTGGCGCAGTTGCCGAGCGTGCTAACCACTACGCCACCGAGGCGGGTGCTTGAAAGAAAACTGAGAAGAGAAAATTTCAGGCAATAGTCCCAGGTGTACGAGGCTCGTCCTCGTCTTCAGTCCACCTACCTGCTGCTCCGTGTTATAATTACTTAAAATGTCCTGTTGCCGGTTGCCAAAACACACTAGGGACCATTTCAGCGTTTATTTGCAGTCGTCGCTAGGGTTTGTTAAAGGCCTCCTCATATTTCGTGTGGGCTTACACCTATTTTTCAACAACCCTTTTTACCTTTCCTTCCAAAGTATTTTTTTCTAGCAACTATTTTTCATCCCGGGTTGGAAATGGTGACATCGATTTCAGTGTTTGCCGCTGAGCGTCTCTAATAATAATATGCTACGTATAGAATGTCTTTGGGGGATAGGTGGCCTTTTTAAGGGAACGGTAGGGGGAATGGTGCGTGTAATTTGTTGTCACCTGTTAAAAATGATTGTCGTCGTGTCAGGTTCTTAGACGTGATGGCGCTTGACTCACCCACGATTCAGCCTATGGCGCAAATTCATTGGCGCCCGTCAAATGGTGACCAAGGGAATATAGGGTCTTTTTTTTTAATTTTAGCGTGGGGGCGGATACCTCGAGACACATAGAAAATGACATTGTCGTTGTCGTCGTCATCATCTTTTCATATCTGAAATTTGTTTTCGTTGTTTGTCTCCTCTCATCTTCAATCAAAAGTATAATTTCTTAAGTATTTCGTGTGTTACCTTTCGCTGTTATCACAACCGCCATGCTACCCACCGCCGGCCGTCGCCCCTCTTCCCACCCTTCACCTCTCTCCTTCATCCACTCGAGTCATCACCGCCACAATATTAGTCACCTTCCTCTCACCCCTTTCATTGCTCTGTTTTATCGATTTAATAGTGCGTTGATGTTCCAAGAAGCTGTTAAAAGCGTGGTTAAAGCAGGTGTCATTTTGGTGAAGGTCAATATCGTCCCGATTATGAAGCGCCCTCTTTTCCCCTATCCAGTTTGTCATCTTGAAGATACCCATGACAAAAGGTTGAACTTAGACGATGACAACTACCTACCGTAACTGCCTTCCCCGTCCTGACTAGTTTGGTTTTGTTTGTTGGTGTTTTAGGGCCCCGTCCACTGTGTAGTTCTGATGCAGAGACTGCACAGACACTACACTAATGCGACGATTTTCGGATACTAGCGGTACCCAGTTTTCCCAAGCGGTTACTCGTGTCAGTACTAGCTGGGGTTGCGTTGCTTAACTTCAGTAATCAGACGAGAACTGGTGTGTCCAACGCAATTCGCCGCTCCCACTAGTTTGGTTATTTAACGTGGGTCTAACTTTTTGGTGATAAGCACATATTTGGTGATACGTTGACATCGAAGTTTGTAGGTCGTGGTTGTGACCTTAGCGGATGACCTTGTCGGATGTAAACAATTCTCTCTATGGGGCTCGCCCCCCCCCCCCCCCCCTTGGCGTCGGCGAACCGGTTTCAGCTTTGGGACAAATGGAGGTACAGTACCCGACCTTGCTGTAGACTTGAGAAGGGTTCCCTCCCAGCGGCCCTTCTCCTTTTTGTTGCAAATGAAGTGCCCCCAAACCTCGATGGGGACACTTTGAATCCTCTCATTAGAACTAAGATAATGTGTTTACAATGGATTACCGAGAGGGAGGAGGGGGACTCCGGAATGGCCCGTTCTGGAATTGTTGTTATTGCTTTGTTACTATGATGTAAGGAAGTTGAAATTCGACCTACTTGTCCAAGATGGACTGACTACTGTCGTATAGGGTTTCAAGAAACTTGATTTATCATCCAGAGAGTCGGCGAGTAGGACAGGGTGACACTGGTCTTCGTTGGCCATTAAATCAGGATAATGACTGGAATTATAATACCCAGTAATTGCAAGGGATGGGTGGGCATGAGTGTTATTGTATACTTTCTGGATACTAGACGAGAACCTTTATTATTATCAGATGATGGAATGTTCACTTACGACAACTCTCATTTGCGTTACAACCCCGATCCCTCTGCCCCCGCTCTGGTTATCAAATGGTCATTATCATGAAAATTGACCGCGGATCCCAAGTGGTTTACGAATGATATAAATGATGGATAACCTGGAGTTGTGAACGCAATTGGGTTCAATGGATAATGAACGCAATCCAGTTAAATGGAAGTTTTAAGCTAGTACTAAGAAGCTCTTGTCCATAAACGATTCTCAGTGATGGTCATCAAACAACTGGACATCACCATCATTTGTCCATTATATCTTATATTTATGTTGTATGTGGCAACTTGGTTTTCTTGTCTTTATAGAGAGAAAGAGGGAGAGAGAGAGTTGTGTTGGGACGATTTTGTCAACTTGATATCTAATAAGTAAAAAATATGGCCGTCATTAATGGTGTGTTTACGAGTAGTATCCATGGGTCATTGATGTTGACCCTTGTGTTGAGCTTGTTACTGGTGGCCTGTGAAGCGAACTCTCGCTGCGACACACTGTGCAGTTTCCAATCGAAGAGGGAACAATGTGAAAAGTGTAAATTGCAGATTCCTCTACGATTTGGGAAGAGGTCCAGTCCTGACCCTCTGTTGGAATTGGTGCAAGACATCGACTGGCCCATGGCAACTGACGACGATGACAACGACGACGGCGACAATGATGGCAACAAGTTTACAACTCAGTTTCTGCGATATCTCCTTGGCAAATCTCTGATGAAAGAGCAACAAGAGCAGCGTCGCCATCAGCAACAGCAACATGGTCACTTTGCGACGGAAGAGGAAGTTGTAGGCTCAAGGAATTTGGACGAAGAGGAGGAAGTAGGTGACCGGAATTCTATCGAGGATGCTGGATCCTGGTCGAGTGACCCGTTTGCCATTATTCGTCGAACGAAGAGGTCATTGTTGCAGCCATCGCCACCACCGTCGTCGTCGTCGTCACCGACGCCATTGGCAGTAAAGTCCACCACCGTGGCGCAGGCGCGGTGGAAACATCGACGCTCAACTGCGCCGTCTAGGAGTGGGTTCAAGAAACGTGGATATTTGGTTCCTGTTTTTTCACGCAAGTTGTTTGTACGAAGCTCACAATAATTATTTATTTGTTGTTGTTTTTTAAATGCCAATGAACAAAAACGAAACATTTCCACATGAATTATTATTATTATTATTGTTATTGAGAATGTTGTCCAGATTTGTGGAATTCTCATACTTCGTGCAGACACTCACCTCCACTCACGTCATGGCCTATGGGCCGGCAGGGAAAAATGGGGGACTTGAGTGTAGTAGCTCTCCTTTCTCTTTATTTATTTTGGTCATTTCGATTTACGTGTTTGTGTATATAGAGTCTACTCATTTTGTCGTTTTTTTTATATTGTCTGTTTGGATATTATTTAAAAAAAAATGGTAAGGGGTTTGGGACGGGGCTAATATGACAATTTTGAGGAAATTTATTTAATGTTAACCAAAAACGGAAGGGTAGAGAGAGGACGTTCACTTAATGGAGCACCTTTGTAGTGAAATTCAGATTAATGGTGTCACAGTTTATTATGGAGTTTTTTAGTTATTAGTAGAAACCCTAATGTTTCTTAGGCTATCGCCTAAGTGGCAGCGTTCAGCATGAGCGGGCGTGCACATTCTACCCCTCAAAGAGGACCAGTGGCGTCGCCCGGTGCGATGACACACCATGGTGTCATCCCCTCTCCCGAAAAAAGCCTCTTCTTCTGCTTTGGTGTCACCCCATTTCTCATGGTGCGAGTGGTGTCACCCGGTGCGGCCCGCACCCCCTAGTGACGCCATTGAAGAGGACAAACCAATACATTTAAATGGCGATTTCCAAAGTGACCGCGTGGAGAGTCAAGCCTCTGATAGGCTGTGAGGCAGCACGTGCATTCTATTGCACGCCCGCTCACGGAGAACGCTGCCACTTAGGACGTAGGCAGTGCCGGATTTAAATATTGAGAGGCCCTAGGCTATTTCAATTTTGAGGCCCTTTTCAAGTCCCCTTTTGAGGCCATTTTCTTAAGTTTTGAGGTCCAGTGGTGGCGAACCTGTGACCCACCGTGCAATTTTTAGTGACCCGAACGCGAATCATATCTAGTTTATCGTCTCGTAGTGTGTGTGTGTGGAGTGGATGGGGACCAGGTGGGCTAGATCCTGCAGACCCTACCCTGCCACAGGTGGGATAAGGGTATTATGACGATGTTCTCTATTTGTTCCTTTTAATAAACTAATTTATTCATTATTAATAATATTTTTTATTCATAAAATTAAATAGTGCTTGCGCCTGACCCGCGGAGAACTTTTTGGTTGTTTTTTCGTGTATATTGTGACCCGTCTTCAAAAAAAAAAAAGGTTCGCCACCACTGTCCTAGGCTTGAGCCTAAATAGCCTAGTGGTAAATCTGGAACTGGACATAGCCTTAGAATGCGCCACCTTTACTCAACATTGGACAGACAGCAGCAGGTTAGGTGATGTTTCATCGTAGTCTGTTCAGGTCCTGGAACTCCCTCGCTTTTGACCTGAAAGGATTCGAACCCTCATCTCTCCCTCACCCCTTCTGCTCTCCTCATTGCTGTCGTCAAGAAGTCAGCAAGGTATCAAAATAACGTTAACTTATTTATTAAACGGATGCTAGTCACGTGGTTTGATTTCTGGTTGATGGGTAGCGCTGTAAGAAGGTCAGCCATGAGGGCAATCGGCGGCATTTATTTTTCGAAAGTATTTTTAGCGTGAAATATTTATCTATTTCTTCGTTTGTTTTGTGTTAGGATCCCCCCCCCCGCACCGTCCTCTTCTTCCCCTTTTCGGCATATTTGTAGGGGCGTTCAGTTAATACGTAGGGGCTAAGATGCCTTTCAAGACATGATGAGTTTCTTGACGGCCTATTTTTTTTTTTTAATCGTCCAGTAATTTCACTCTTCTCCCGTCTCTCTCTCTCACTGTCTCCTTCTCGTCCTTCTTAGCTACAGTATATTATTTTAAAGTTAAACTATATTATCGTAATTTATGGATGGTCCCTTCGATTTCCGTAAGTGGAAAGTCGGTTCGACTTACGGAAGGTCGAGTGTGCAATGTCCTGGAGTACAGGGTGATGAGAAAATATCTCTTTGTATTTTTCTTTTGCGGATCTCAGGTGTGTTTATATTCGCGGTGAAAATTATAATTGGTATTATAATAAGTTATTATTTTTAAATTTATGATAATTTTTTTATTCATCTCATCTGGACACTAGTGGCCTGCTCTTTCGCCGTTCTATTATATCCCTTTAGACACAAATCGTTACATATTTATGATTCAAAGTTTCGTAATTTTATATTACACAAGAGTAAATTTTTTTTAAAAAAAATGGTTGACTAGAATTTCAGAGGGGAAATTTGTTGAAATTAATTATGAAGCACCAGTTCATCCCTCCCTCCCACCACCTTGCTCAGTACTTTTCGCCAACCCTTGACTTTTCTTAGCGTGTGACATTGAACCCCTCCATTCCTCTAACCTTTTTATCATTCCGTCTCTTATTCTCTCTTTGGGTTTGAATATGCTGGAGGTAGTTTGGGGGTGAGGAGCCTGGCGGAAAAGATGAGAGAGAATAGATTGAGGTGGTATGGGAATGTGGTGAGAAGAGGGGAAGAGGAGCCGGTTAGGTTCTCCACAGGGATGAAGATTATAGGAAGCACCCGGGGCAGGGAAAGGACGTCTCAATTTGTGGGGTAAGCCGGCATCCCAATTCTGAGTTCCAGACGCCTGACTGGGGTGCCCCAAGTCAGAGCATTTTCAGTGGACCCGCAAACCCGACCCTGCCATTGGCGAGATAAGGGTATGATGATAACGATGACCCGGGGCAGGGAAAGACCAGAACAGAGGTGGGAGAAGGTTGTACGAAGGGATGTGATAATGTGCAGGATAGATGGGTACCTGATGGGTGATGAGGCGGGAGTAGGGAGGGCTAGAACCCGCAGACCGACCCTTCCACAGAGGGGATGATGATGATATCTTCTATTCTCTCTCTCAACAGCTTTGCCGCCAATCTATTCTTTGTTGATTAAACCTTAAAATGGAGCGCCGTAACTTTTTTTTAACTCTATGCTCCTTTTAATCAGTTTCATTTTATAAATTGAATTTCAACGAGTGACAGATGAGATATTTGAGTCAGTGGCGTCGCTAGGGTGCCATGGTGTCACCCCCCCTCTCCTGAAAAAAAAAAAAAAGCCGCTTCTTCTGCTTTGGTGTCACTCCGTTTGTCATGGTGCGAGTGGTGTCACTCGGTGCGGCCCGCACTCCCCTAGTGACTCCACTGAGTTGAGTTGAAAGAGAACCTGGGATTTTAAAGTAAAAAAAATTTTTTTGTTGTTTTTAATTTACTTTTACAAAGTAGCTTTAAAGTTAAAATTAAACTTATGCCGACATAAATCAACAGTTGTTGTATAGATAGTGTGTTGGCAGTTGACAAACGTGTTTGGCAACAAGATGGAGGAGACGTTGTTGTTTGCGTATGTACGAGTTGTATACTAATTCGTTAGTAACGGGTTAGCAACTCGACATCACAGAAATATTTGAAAAAAAAAAGAAGATAAACGGCGTCTTCCTGATGTTTGTGTTATTTGTTGTCAGACTTGTTTCAGACAAGTGCGTATTGTGTAGTTTTTGTTGATAACATGAAAGAGGACAACACTATTTGTTTGTGCTCTTTCTCTTTCTGTCGTTGGCCCACCTGTTGTTCCAATGTTAGTGATTTATGACGGCGGTGACTGAAACCGAACTTGTAGTCAACAAATACGAATTGTTTTCTTCATGTTTGCGAACATTTTATTATTAGGTATTATTCCATGAAGGTGTTGAGTATGAGGGTCGTCCACTAATGACTTGAAATGCATTTCTTCTCCGTCCCTTTCTCGCGTTTTTTTTTTCAAAAGTGTGTCTCTCTTTCTCTCTGGTATGGGGGGGGGGTCATTGCTTAAGCATGGCAAACATGAGGATCATTCGTAAAGTACGACAGATTTTGGGGGAGCGGCGAATTGCGTTGCACACACCAGTTCTCGTATGATCACTGAAGTTAAGCAGCGCAACCCCAGCTTGTACTGACATGGGTGGCCACTTGGGAAAACTGGGTACCGCTAATACCCAAAAATCGTCGCATTAGTGTAGTGTCTGTGCAGTCTATGCTGTGGGCGGGGCTCTAATGACCGTTGTAGTTGAAGGGCCCTAAAACACCAACAAACGACAGATTTTGGGTCATCCCAAAAATACTACGTACTTAGGGTTATTTTCTAAGTACGTCCACTTCTTCCCAGGTGTTCGTAATAGCGCTTAGAAGTTCTTAATTCAATTTCGTATCAAGGCTCATTTCGTAAGGTTTCACCAAGTGTAATTCACCCCTCCTCCCCTCTTCAAGGATTTTTCAGACAAGGAAAAAAAGTGATACAATATTTATCTTTTATAATACTGTATATCCTTCGTTGGGGGAGAGGGGGGCTAGTTAACCTTTTCAAGATAATCTTAGTTGTCTCCTTCAACCCATTCAGACCTATTCACCTTCTTTTTCCCCCTTACTTTCTATTCACCCACCTTTAATATGTAGAAAGTTTCTTAAGGAAATGACAATTGATAGTCACGTGGTGCAGGTGGAGGGAAAAGGATTTTTAAGCACTGAAGATGTTTGCAAAGAAAACTGTGAGCCATTTTAAAATTTAAAATATGAATTATTTATTTTTGAAATATTATTGTCATCACTTACGAAAAAAATAAAAAAAAATGTTTTTATCGTCTTTTTGACTTTTTCAACATGTTATTTGTTGTCCCTCCCCCTACTTGAACCTGTTACTTAACCCCCCCCCCCGCCCCTGCAATTGATGATAATAGTAGTTTGTGACTTTTCCTTCTCATTTTATAAACTATTTTTTAATTTCGTAATTTATTAATTTTAATTTGTTTTTTTGTTTGCCGCCTTGAAATGTAATGTGAAATGCAAAAAAAAATTATATAAAAATTCCCATGAACATTTTATCTTAGTAGTGTTGTGATAATAAATGTTATTAAGGTTGATTGGATTATTATTCCGGATGGAACTTGATTGGTGTGGTCAATTGGTTACTCTTGGTCACTGGTACTGTGGTCAGTTCAGTTTTGTTGCTTGAATACTTTGAAAGGAATCCCAGTTTTATCTCCGTTTCTTATGTCTGCAATGAACGTTGTGCAATTTTAGATTTGAAAGTCAAAAACCTTGAATCAAAATATCGATTATTAATCGATATATTCGTATTAAAATTAGGTGAAGGGAGGAGACTATCAAAATATTGAGTGCACCGGTGAAGGGAGGTACTGCTCCCTCCTTGTCCTCCTCCACTCCGCCGACAAGGGCATAATAAGGACACGTGACCTGATTTTTTTTTCTCAGACCTCGCTTGAACTATTGATACCCGCCTCGGCGGTACAGGAGGTTGCGTGCTCGACTACTACGTCAGTGGTTTGAGGTTCAATTCTGATTTGAGATAGTTTGGCTTCTTTCGGGTGAGAGAGAACGAGGTCGGTTTTGTACCACTTCCTTCGGATGGAAGGTAAAGCCGGTGTTGCTCTAAAAGAACCATCTCTACTATGCAACTAGTAGATGAGGCAAAATTCCCAGGTGTAGGAGCTCGGTGGAGTGCCTCAAGAAACAGTAGGCCGACGATAAATACGCCTAGGGGGTAGCAGGATTAGGTTTGCAGCCGGGTGTGTAAGAATACCGTCTAACAGATCGCCCCTGTCTTCTTCCTGAGGGATATTGATGGATACCCGACACTGTCATAGGTGGGAAAAAGGTTAGTAGTTGCTGTTGCACCGTTGAATTATTGATGGAATGGCCCCATATTTAAAGTTTCACTTTTGACGTTATGATCCCACCTCGGTGGCGCAGTGGGCAGCACGCTCGGTAACTGTGTCAGTGGTGCTAGGTTCGATACTGGACCGGGCGAGAAAGAGGCCCCGAGTGTGCCTTCCTTCGGATGACAAGCAAAACCGAGGTCCCGTGTGGTGCACGATGACATTTGCACGTAAAAGAGCCCTCTCTACTATGCAACGGGATAGATGAAGCCAAATTTCCAGGTGTACTCTGGCGCCGGTGGAGTGCCCCTAAGACACAATAGACCGGGGATAAATAAGCATAGGGGTTGCAGCTTTGGTGGGCAACCGGCTGCTGAAAAACATTGTTCAATAGATCATCCTTGTGTCCAATCAGAGGGTCAAGATGGATACCCGACCTTGCCATAGGCGGGAAAAGGGTTAGGAGTTGCTTACTTACCATGTTATGATCCCCCTCGATGGGGCAAAGATAATATGCTCCACTACTGCGCCAGTGATTTCAAGTTCGATACTGAACCAGTGCCGGATTTTCGAGTGCGAGGTCCTTTTCAAGCCTTTTTGAGGCCCTAGGCTTCAGCCTACTTAGCCTAGTGGTAAATCCGGCACTGTACTGAACCGAGGAGAGTGGCTTCTTTCGAGCGAGAGGCGCTTATTGCACCTTCCGCCAACAACTAAGCATAGGGAATGTAGATTAGGTCTTCAGCCGGCTGCTCAGATCGTTCATGGGTCCCAACAATGCGGAAAAAGGGGTAGTTTGTGTAGGAGGGCCGTAGGTCTGATGTCTTTAATTAGTACACGATTCTTGGGAATTCTCTGTCATCTGAAGGCATTCTTTACTGGACTGTGAAGACTGGAACTTCCGGGGCTTTTACTTTCCGTCAGGACCTGCATCAGTAGTCTAGTGCCTACGTCGGCATTACTTTGCGAACGGAGAGAAGAGCCCTGATACCGTGTTGGGGATGGAGTGTAGCGAGCAAAATGGTTGCATCGATCGGCAAAATTCCATGACATCGGTAAATTACCTTTAGCAGTAGAGCTGATAACCAATCATTATTTAACGGAAAACGAACTGTGTATCTACTTATCGGAAAGAGAAGGCAGAAGACCATTGATCTCGGCCTGGGGCTGAACCTGCGTACTGAGAGATCAAGACACTGGCAACAACACTTTGTCAACATCTTATTGGGTCCTTTAACAACCAATAAAGAATCATTTTAATTTTTTCCGTAGCACGTGACGCTGGGGAAGCCGTGGCGCCCTCTTTGGCTCGATTCGTTAATCTTAAAGTTCTATTCTAAAGTAATATGGCGTCGAGTAACTGTGTGAAAAAATTGATTCATGTTTCTTTTTTTAATATTTTAGTCAAACTAAATTTACTACTATGCCAGTCACTGGAATACAATGGCGAAACATGATAGATTGTGAAAACATGTACATTTACACTAATGGTAAGTGACATAGAAGCTAACGAAGGTTTATTTGTTGTTACCGAATTGTAAGTACTGTAGTTTCTTACAAACTTTAAAGACGCTGAGCGGTTTGTTTGTTTACGTGTTTTAAAATGTCCCGTTTTTATGTAATGAGCATCTCTTTACGAAAGACAAAAGAGAAAGTATATAACGCAATTTTCGTCACAATTTTAAAAATTTAAGAATCTCCTGGTACTAAGAGATGGAAAGGAATACGAAGGAAAGAAAACAAAATAAGAATGCCGTTTGAAAATTTGAATCGTTCTAAAAAAATTTTGTTTTTGGCTCCCGGATGTTGTGTGTTCGAAAGCGGTTGATGCCTCTCTATGAATGCCTAATACTGTACAAACTATTCAATATGACTTTACAACATATGAAAAAGCACCATTTGTTGTTGCCTTTTAACTTGGAGGTGTGTTGTTTCTTTGGCTGTCGTATTTCGGCATTCAAGAGTTGGCGCCAAGATCGTAGTGATTTTAGAGAGGGGAGAAGGTAGCCTCAATAATTATCCATCGCACAAATCAGGAGCGAAATAATTCTTGATGACGGTGCCATTTAACAACGAGGATTCTAAAAATACACAAAAGACAAAAATAAGTTAATATTGCCTCTCATTCCGGGCTGGAGGAAGGTGAACCCTACACTAAACCCGCTCGTGTGAATATTCACTCACGCAGGTTTGAAATGTGCGCCTCCGCCGGTACCAACCGAGCTATCGGATTGCCTAATAGACGAATACTAGCGCCATCTAGTGGTGAATCTGTGCAACGCGCATGCATCTATGTTTTTTCCGGGATCCGGAACATTCGCCCTCGACATTTCGCCCCCCCCCCCCACAGGACCTTTCGCCCCCACACTTTGCCCCTCGGACATTTCGCCCCTGGGAGGGCAATGGGATTTAAGTGTATGTTTGCGCATAATAAATATGCGGGAATTTCGGCAAGAATTCTACATATTGTGGAGGACATCAACAATAGAAATTTAATGGACTTTCTGAAAGGAATAGCACACAATTTTGAATTTTAGTTTATGTTTGTGTCTTTCTTATTTTTTTAAAAAAATTATTATTATATTAAACAGAAAAAAAAGAAATAGAAATAAATGTCGGGGGGTAGTGGGCATCGCCAAAAATGAGGGATGATAGGCTGAGGTAGTATGGACACGTCATAAGAAGAGGGGAAGAGGAGCTCGTTAGGTCTATTCCAGGAATGCAAGGTGAACAGGTTGTCCATAAGGACATGGCAGTGTGTGGGGACGGGACCTGTTTGGAGAGGTTGGACCTGGAAGTGGAAGGCTATAACCCACAGACACTACCATGCCACAGGCGGGATAAGAGTGTTATGATAATGATGTCCGAATGAAGAACAATGCTGTTTTTCTAAATAAAAACAGAATAACAAAAAAAAAAAAAAAAAAAAAAAAACGGCCATTTACCCTCCCAGGGGCGAAATGTGGGGGCGAAACTTCCGATCTGAAAGAAAATATCAGAGCGGCTCTAGAGAAGATTTTCGTTTCGGTTTCCCGTCCACTGCGTGGCCGTAACGCAGAGTCTACACAAACACTTCGGCGTTACGACGATTTGGGTATTAATAGTACGCAGGGTTTCCAAGTGGTTACCTATGCCAGCACTGACATAGGCACTGACTATTTTCTTTTTTGCTTAACTTCAGTGATCAAACGAGAACGTGTCCAACGCAATACAGCCGCTCTCTAGAGAAGATGTAAAGAAGGGCCTGAGCATCCCTCAGAGGATCTCGAAGGTCCGCCTGAAGAAAAATGAGAGGTAGCAGGGCGATGTACTCTGTGGGAAAAGGTACAGGAGAGGTCAAATCGGAGTAATGGTAACATAGTTAGACGTTACCCATAAACTCAGTGTGGGGTGCATCCAGGGCCTGGCTGGAAGTTGTGTGGGGCCCAGTGAATTAGTTACTAGAGAGGCCCAAAAACATTTGCAAAAAAAGGAGAGCGCGGGGAACCGATCCAAACGAGGGGCCTAGGTCTGAAACCCGACAAATCGATGTCTGAGCCGTCCCTGGGCGGATTAAGTGAACAATGGCAAGTGGAGGGAGGGTCTTTAATCTATGTAATCGAAGAATTCCAACAAAACTCAAGGAGAAATTCTACAGGTCCGTGGTGTGAGCAACAGCGCTCTGTAGAGTTCAGTGTGGTGGACACTGTGCGATAGGGCCACGGAAGTAGAATGCAGAGGACAAATGCCCATATTAGGAGCCTATTCCCCAACCCGTTAGGCTGCGGACATGGTGGAGCGGAGAGGAGATGGTAAAGCAGCGATATACAACAATGAATGCAGAGAAATGGCGCCACCTAGTGAAAAGAGGTGCAACTACAAGAGGAGTATTGAAAAAGGGTCACGGCGCTGTGCCAACAAACTTTGTTGTTTCCACCTCTCCGCTTTTGTTACCTTCTTCCTATGTTGTTTTTCCCTCTTCACTATGGCCAGAAGATAGTGGTCCTCACTGTTATCCTGACCTCTCTCCTCTCCGCTCCACCATGTCTGTAGCCTTAGTGTAGCATTGAAAGGGGACGGTTTAGGAATGAGGGACATCTTAGAAAGCATCATGACAGGCGGAAGAGTATGCCGGGACATGGTGTGGGGGGGGGGGGCTAATTTAAAATAGCATACAGGACCACAACTGGCAGACCCGACCCCTACCATAGGCGGGATAAAACGAGGATAAGGGCCTATAGCAAGGATGACTACTAATAATGAAATACTCTTTATTAGTGATGGGTTATTGAACCTGTTCTTCATTTATTTGCGAGGTCGCTCACTAGATGGCACAACAAGTCTAGTGATCAATTTGAATCGATCGTTGATTAAAAAGGGAGCAAATGCGCGCAGATTGAAAGAGGATGGGATCTAGCCTCGACATACCCATTTTCAAGTGGCATTGTCCTTCCTCGCGCTTTAGGACACATATCCTTGGAATGATGACTTACAGGTAGAGAAAGGCAGAAAAGCCCTACTAGGAAAGTGGCACAAATGTGCACACAAGAGGACAACCATTATTAATGTTGAATTTCCTTTAAGGGTCCCCTTCCTCTTTTATTTAGTTGAAAGCAATGCTAAGAATATAAAAGACATATTTTGATTGCATTTCTGAGATTTCTAATTGTACAGGAATAGTTCAAGAAATATATGTCTACAAGGACCATTGAACCAAAGGAGATCAACAATTTGTAAGGTTTCTGTGTGACGTCATTGTTTTGCTACTCCAGTGCTTCTCCATTTTAGCTTCTCAGGGCCTCTGTAACCTAAATGAAACTTTATAATGGCGGAAGCTGAGTGAGAGAGATGAAATGACAGGGCGAGAGAGGAGAAGTGGGTAAACGGCGAAGGAAATTAGTAAAAGGGGAGTCCATACATTTTTTGCTATTACCTTTCATTTATTGAGAGCCGGAAGTGGATCGTTTCCTTCGTCCAGGGCCACCAAGCCACGATTTGAAATTTTGAGCCTGTTCTGAGATGGACTTTAAGTCACAACTTCCATCAGTGTTGATGCAGCCCTTCCTCTTGCCAGGGGTTGAATCTTTTGACCACCAGTCGGTGTCATAGGCGCTTGCCACCATGCGGCTATTGTCACAATCGAATCCTGGTAAATTGATGTTGCAACTGCGTTTGCTGTGCCCAGGGCGCAAGAACGAAAAAGCAAATGTCACACACACACACACACACACACACAGCGTCATGCAAATCTTGAACCATTTTTTTAGGACTACTTACTAAAGCCGTGCTAAGTCCGAATCCATTTCTTCAATAATTGCTTTCAGGATAGCTAGGGATTTTCGGTTTTGAATCAAGTCTTTCATTTCACTGTAAGGACAAAAACAAACGCATCAATCAGTTCCGTAGTTTTTGAATGACCCCCACCCACCCCTTTCTTTTGAATTTCAATGGAAGATTCGCTCTTTCGGCAATTCGACTATAGTTCTGAGATCACGTGACTTTGTCCTCAAACGTGACGTCATTTGAATATTACACGAATGCCTAGTTCCGTGGCACGCGACACCGACTCGAAAAGTGGTCCAGCAGACGGCAAAATTATGACGTATACCACAGGCGCTAAGAGAAAGGATCCAAAGGAGAGCAGCACGAATTGTACTTAATAGGTTTTCTCACACAGAGAGTGTATCTGCCATGATTAAGGAACTAGGGTGGGATACATTAAGCCAGAGGCGAATATCTCACAGCATTAGCCTTTTTATAAGACTGCTGCTGCTAGGATGTAATGGACCTTTGGCTGGAAGTGTGTCCCCAGCTGAGTATAAAGGCAGAAAGGATCATCCATATAAATTGAAAGAGGTTAGGGCACAGACAGACTCATACAACTGGTCATTTTTGCCAAGAGTCATTCGACAATGGAATAGCCTTGGTGAGGATAAGGTGGAGGGCTTCATCCAAGGAAAACCAACCATAGCTAGTATTGTATTAGGGGAGGCTCCTGAATTATAGCTTAGGGTTTTAGGAGTATTAGGTTATCATAAGTAGGATTGAGAGTTAGTCTCTCCACTGCCATATTGGCCAAAAAAGGCTGCTTGCAGTGTATTAAATTAGAATTAGAACTTGCGCATGTTGTGATTCCGTTGTTTGTTTGTTTATTGGTGTTTTAGGGCCTATCAACTACAAGGTTATTAGAGCCCCGTCCACTGTGTAGTTCTGATGCAGGGACTGCACAGACGCTACACTAATGCGACGATTTTTATAATAATAGCGGTACCCAGTTTTCCCAAGCGGCCACCCATGTCAGTATTAACTGGGGTTGAGTTGCTTAACTTCAGTGATAAGCAACGCAACCCCAGCTAGTGATTCCGTGGCAGGAACGAAATCACGATGTCTTGGAAAGTTTAGGAAAATACTCGATGAATGGCGCCAACACCGCAAAAAAAAAAAAAAAATGAACCAATGGAACTAAAAGAGAATATTTTTTTAAATTTCAACCACTAAACGGATGCGCGCGACGCATTCAAACGAGAAATGCAGTTAACTATCTCTCAACTCCACTTATTGGCTGGTTTCGCGCTACCGTAGCAAAACCTCATCAGTTTATGTGGCATTTCGTCTGCACGAGCACGATTTGCGTCGGTGTCGCGTGCCACGGAACCATGCATCCGTGTTAATGGATAATTAGCGCAACGTTAAGAGTTTCTGTTTGACTGGCTGCGAGTTCGAATGCAGTCGACATTAAAACAGACGGAAACCCTTTCTATACTTGTTGGGTCTCCTGTTACGGCGTGGTTGATTATACAAGGTGACCATATAGGTTCTCGACTACTTTTACGTTTGTCTTGCTTCTCTGGCACTCGGCCTGTTACAGTAGATTGATTTGTTAGCATGCTTGACCCGAGCTCATTATGACAGGTTCGATCCTGGCCACAGCAGGCGACTGGGGAGAAGATGAGGTGGGATAGAGAGTAAGAGAGCAAAAAATCAGAAATGTACCGTCCGTCGCTGAGAAGAGGTAAAGCGGATGACCATCATGTGGAGAGAGATGAGGTGGGATAACAGAGCTAGATACCGTAAAAGAAGAAAGTGACTTCACAACCCTTTTAATCGCACCCTATTATTAGGGGTGATCTACTGCCTCCTCAGAATTTCTCTAGTCCATCTTCCGTCTCCAACCTCTGCGGACTGTGGACACTAGTAACATGTGTAGGAGTGAAATGTCTATCGTCAACTACTCTCCCCATCAAAGGCGTCGCTAGGGTTGGTGTCACCGCCCCGCTCCCGAAAAAAGCCGCTCTGTTCCTTTTGTTTTGGTGTCAGCCCATTTGTCATGGTACGAGTGATATCACCCGGTGCGGCTCGCACCCACCCTTTGTTGTTGTTGTTTGTTGGAGTTTAAGGTCCCGTCAACTACGAGGTCATTAGAGACCCGTCCACTGCATAGTTCTAATGCATAGATTGCACAGACACTACACTAATGCGACGATTATTGGGTATTAGCAGTACCCAGCTTTCCCGAGCGACCACCCATGTCAGTACTAACTGGGCTTGCGTTGCTTAACTTCAGTGATCAGACGAGAACTGGTGTGTCCAACGCAACTCGCCGCTCCCTCGCACCAACCCCTAGTGACGCCACTGCTCCCCATAACCCTCACCTTCCACCCTCTTCACCGGACATCAGTAAATAACTTTGCGGCAGGAGCAGTCAAGCATTTAAATATTATTGCCAATAAACATGAAAACAGGGCTTGCACGCCTGCCTTTCTCTCCTCTTCCTTCTCTCTCTCTCTCTCTCGATCTCCTGCGCTACCTCGTGAATCTGCGTTGGTTTACATGGGCTTCAGTATACACATACGTGCCCTAACTCCATTGTCCACTGTTCACTTCTTTAGAATCAGTGAGGTGCGCAAAGGAACAATAAATATGAAGCGCATTTCATTAAATAGAACGCTCGCAGGTCAAAGAACGCAGGTTCGTCTCCCTGCCTTGCCGAGGTCAACGGTTTTTTTCCTTCTCTGTCTCTCTCGCTTTCTGCTAAGTTAATGGTGGCGGGAGGGTGTTTGCGCATGCAATTATCTGTTACCATCAACTACATTTTATTTATTGAAATTTTGTAAGTTACGTTATGATTCCCGCCTCAATGGCGCAGTGGGTAGCGTGCTTGGTTAGCTGCGTCAGTAGTTCTAGGTTCGAAACTGGACCGAGGTGGAGTGACTTCTTTTGGGCGAGAGAGAGAGAGAGGGTGTGTGTGTGTGTGCGTGTGAGAGAGAGACCTCGAGTGTGCCATCCTTCGAATGAGAAGTAAAACCGAGGTCCCATGTAGTGTAGGATGGCATATGCACGTAAGAGAACCCTCTCAACTATGCAACGGGTAGATGAGGTAAAATTCCCAGGTGTAGGAGTGCTCGTCCCCTAGCGTCCATGGAGTGCCCTAACGAATAGTAGACCGACGATAAATGAGGGCATAGGAGTTGCAGCTTTGGTTGGCAACCGGCCGCGGGAAAACAACGTCTAATTGATCACCCTTGTGTCCACTCAGAGGGAGAAGATGGGTACCCAACCCTGCACCATAGGTGGGAAAAGAGCAGTTGTTTTTGAAAGTTACGGTATGCTAGGGTGACCAGACGTCTCGATTTAGACGGGACAGTCCCGATTTCCGACTTCATGTCCCGCGGCCCATCGCTTGTCCCAGCGGGACGCCCGTTTGTCCCGCTTTGTTGGCAACTTCTCAGAAGCATTCACTCGTCAATGAAATACATGTACATGTACTGAATGATCGATCCTGATATCGTCCGCATAAAATTAAAAAAATCGGGCATCCTGTGCTGGATGGACACACATTAAAGCAATAAGGTGCAGTAGGTACGAAGTCACAAGTTTTGTTCTTTGCTCTTCAGGAAAGCATGTCTCACCACCCCTACTTGAGAGCGCTCACTAATGGGAGTGGCTCATTGCGTTGGACACACCAATTCTCGTCTGATCACTGAAGTTAAGCACTCAATCCCAGTTAGATCTTACATGGGTGGCCGCTTGGGAAAGCTGGGTACAATCGTCGCATTCGTGTAGTGTCTGTGTAGTCTCTGCATTAGAACTAAGCAGTGAATGGGGCTCTAATAACCTGGTAGTTGTAGGGCCCTAAAATACCAACAAACCAAACCAAAAAAAAGGCGCTCACCAAAAGCCCCCGTCCCGCTTTGCCCTCTGGAAAATCTGGTCACCTTAGGTATGCTTTCATGGGGCGGGGGGAAGGGTAGAAATATGTGCACGCACAGCATCCTGCAGGGCCGGCCATCCGGGGGGTGCAGAGGGTGCATTGCACCCGGGCCCCACGATTGAGGGGGTCCCATCATCAGTACCCATCAGGGCCAGATCATTGCTAATATTAAAAGTTTAATACGTCATTGTAGGGGCAACGTCCCTCATTCGACCCTGCCAATGCAACATAACCTAAACTTAACGTAACAACCCTGCCATTGAACTACACCAGGGTTGTACAACCTTTCTGGTGTTGTGGGTCACTCGGCTGCTCCATGAAGTGATTGCCAGCCACAGGCTGTCAAAACCAAAACGGGCGAAGATAACATTAGGTGTTACATAGCAGGTAGGCTATAATGCATAGTTAGAAATGATGCACCATGGGCCACATGACAAGCCTCAATGGACCACAGGTTGGACAACCTAGAATTAGAGGTTAAGAGTCAATAATTTAATAATGCTATTATTTTGGGGTTGTTAAAACCAAAATACCTTTAATAATCAGAAGTGTATTAAAAAAATATAATGACACAGGTCCAACTGAAAATGTTCCAAGGTGTGGACGTCCACATAAGCTTTCAGACCAACTCATAAATGCAATGGCAGCATATTAGGACACGTGGCATCATCAAAAAATGTAATACCTTCCAAAATTAGGAAGGATCTCAGAATGGGATAGGAGGGCATCTAAGAGGAGTCTATTTACTCTGAATTCTTTTATTTTTACTTTTGAAAAAATATTTTGGAGCCCCAAAAGGATTTTTGCACCCGGGCCCCTTTATAGAGAAGGCCGGCCCTGCATCCTGATAGTGATTTTTCGCCTTCTACAGGTTTAAACTGGGTGATAGAGCTATTAAAATCGTCCAAAAATAACTTAAAACGTTATTTGTTTAGTAAATTGTATGGAAATATTTTTGGTTCCAAAGTATAGTCAATGAAATTTGAATAATTGTAGATTTGAGTCAAGGCAAGGAATAGGAAAAGAAGATGGAGCGTCATAGCTCGGAGGGTGAAGCGCCGTCGTAAGTGGAGTGGTTGAGTGTTAAGTGTGCAGAATTGAATTTAGGTTGGTGTTTGCAACATCATTGTTGCATACTAATGCTGCGGCTAGTGCTGCTTTTACTGCGTCGGGTAGATTGGAAATTTTTTTTTTTTATGAGGGGGGAAAAAGAAAAAAAAAAATAGAAATTTTAATTTATTTTTTAAAATCAGCAAAAAAAATGAAACCACAACAACGAAAGATAGAAGACAAAATATATTTTTTATCGCAGAAAAATGTTACATGGATGCTGGAAAATAATAAAACCCAGGCGAAACTGAGAAAAAAAATATCTTAGAGCAAGGGGTGAAGAGACAGGAAGGGGGTTTATGATTAAAATCTTATTTCTGTGAGAAGTGATTTAATATATAAAAATCTCCTTAAAAGCTACTTGATATTTATATACATATTGCATATATTGATTACTATCTTTTTCCTTCTTGGGGGATTCGTAAAGTGGTTTCACTTGAAGGAAAAAGAAGAAAGCAACATATCTTTATCTTAAGAAATCTCTCTCTCTTTCTGTGTCTCTTTTCCCCACCCCTACCCCTCGATATGTTTCCCTTCTTTTTTCTTCCTACCTCGTTGAGAGGAGGTCCCACCGCCTAACAATAAAAATGTGCCGAGAAATAAATATTCCGTACATATCTTCTCCATAATCTTGTCGTATATTAAATGCAAAATGTTGTCAAAATGGCGGTGGTGGTGATCGCCGTTAGGTTTACACCTTTTTTCATTAAAGTAATAGATCTTAGAAATCAATTCAAGAAAAGGAATTGTCCTCATCTTTTATACATGTGCTTTCTTAAACTTATAAACAGAAAGAGGGGGAAGTGGAAGAGGAAGACAGAGAGAGAGAATAGGAAAGAGAGAGAGAGAGAGAGAGCGGAAGTAAATGGTGCTATAGCGACCCCTGATATTTCATCTACTAGTTTTTATTCGTTCTGGTCTCGACCCCGTCACTACTGATCTTCATCCTCCATGAACGCCATTGATAGAGTGCATGACTAGCGTCAGATCCAGGTTAACAGGTTCCATTTTTGAGTGGAAGAGAAGGGAGCGGCGAATTGCGTTGGACACACCAGTTCTTGTCTCATTACTGAAGTTAAGCAGCGCAACCCCAGCTAGTACTGACATGGGTGGCCGCTTGGGGAAACTGGGCACTGCTAATACCCCAAAATCGTCGCATTAGTGTAGTGTCTGTGCAGTCTCTGCATAAGAACTATGCTGTGGACGGGAGTCTAATGACCCTTGTAGTTGAAGGGCCCTAAAACACCAACAAACAACAACAACAAAGAGTGGAAGAGGAAGGATTTGTTTCGTTGGTGTTTTAGGGCCCTTCAACTTCAAAGGTCATTAGAGCCCTCCCCCCCGTCCACTTCATAGTTCTAATGCATTGTCTGCACAGGCACTACGTTGTTATGACGATTTTTGGGTATGAGCAGTACCTAGTGTTCCCAAGCGGTCATCCATACCATTACTACTAGCTGGGATTGCGTTGCTGACCTTCAGTGATCAAATGAGAGGCAACTGGAGGGTCCAACGCAATACAGAGAGAAAGGCCCAGGAGGGAAAACTCAAATGCCCAGCTGCCAGTTGCGAACCTGCGCACTATGAGCTTATACTGGCCGATCAGCATCGCTACCCCTGGCAGGATGGGGTGCTCATTTTTGACTTATAGGGTTACAGGAGCGATCCAACCGAATGCTGCCACCCCTATGCCTTATTTATAGTCGGCCTATTTTGATTCTTTGGAGCACTATGACTTCGCCGAGCTCCTACACGTGGTAAAGGATCTTTTCCGTGCAGTGGTGACATCGTACACATCACGCGGGGCTACGACTTAACGTCCCATTCGGGCCGGAAGGCGCACTGGGGGCCTCTCTTTCTCTCACCCGGTAAAAAGCCAAACCACCTCTGTCCAGGATCGAACCTGCAACCACAGACGTAGCCGCCGTGGTAGCTGGATTCTGGCTGATATTGGCGGTAAAATAGGAGTTGTAAAAGCTATAGTTCCGTGGGTATGTGTATGCGTGGGTGTGCGATGATTTTATATTAAAGAAATAACGGTAAGGGAGGGGGGGGGGGAAGGAAAATGACGTGCAGGTGGAGAGGACGTTTAATATACCCCTTTCACACACTTATCATTTGATAACATGACTTGTTTTAATAACTCTTTACAGGTGAGTTAAACTTGTCAGATATGGGTATTTAAAGTCATAAAATTAAACCGCTTACTTAATACACCTTGTACTGCTTTAGGGGCATGCAGAACTTTTAATTGCGCTACCTACCGGACAATTCACTCTCTCGACCAAGTCTGAGACTTGATGAGTAGGGGAGGGGCGGCGATCTCACATTGTGGTTCCCACCTATCATCACCATATCCCTGTCCCGAGTCCTTCGAATAGTTCTCGATATCCATTTAGTGTTATTCTTCACGAGGCCTCTCTCCAACCCTACAAAAGTGTATTGCTCTGCAGTACGTTCCTTCGTTTGTTTCCCGTCTACCTTTACTCCTCCTACTACCACTGATTAGGCCCTAAATTCATGCAATGGTCCCTAAAAACTTCATAAATCGGCCACCACCACATTGCATATGAGTCCTCTTAATATCAACGTTTTATATAAAAATATCAAGCATCTACTAACCCTTTTTCCGCCTATGGAGGGTCGGGTACCCTACCCTATCTTTGTACCTCTGGATGGACACACGGGCGATCTGTTGGAAGATATTTTTCCGCAACCGGCTGCCGACCAACGCTGCAACCCCCTATTCTTATTTATCGTCGGCCTACTGTCCGTTGGGGAACTCCAAGGGGCGAGCTCCCACACTTGGGAATTTTGACCCATCAATCCGTTATATAGAATAAAGAGGGGGACTTAGGGCCTCTCGCTCTAAAGAAGTCAACCCACTTCGATGCAGTATCGAGCCTGGAGCCACTGACCCAGTAGTGGAGCACGTTACCTTCTGCCCCACTGAGGAGGATTTCATATAAAAATTTTAAGAAGAAGAAAAAAAAGAAGGAAACTGGTTTATTTTTTCTTACGGGAAGTGGGTTTGAATGGGATTGAACTCGTAAGGCCGTTTAGTCAAGTGGTTGTTGCACGTCTCTTTAAAAGTGGTCTTACCACGTTTTAACTTTTCTCTTGTGTTGTGTTCCAAACGCCGCCCGTTACCATGGACACGGCATGACACGAGTAACATCTTCTGTTAAGAACAAGAGCACGCACTTGGCATTCGAGGGTTCTGTGCAAAAGAATGTTGAAAGAAAAAGAAGCGAGTTCCTGCGATAAGACACGTGGTGTCTACTACTAACGATAAGCAACTCCTAACCGTTTTCCCGCCTATGGCGGGGTCAGGAACCCATCTTGTCCTTCTGAATGAACACTAGGGCGATATATTAGACATTGTTTTACCGCAGCCGGTTGCCGACCAAAGCTGCAACCCCCATGCTTATTTATCGTTGATTTACTGTTCGTTGGGGCATTCCACCGACGCCATGGGTCGGGGGCGAGTTCCTACACGTGGAAATTCTGCGTCATCTACCCGTTGCGTAGTAGAGAAGGTTCTTTTACCTGCAAATGCCATATAGACCGCACGGGACCTCGGTTTTACTTGTCATCCGAAAGAAGGCGCACTCGGGGCCTCTCTCGCCCGAAAGAAGAGAAACCACCTTGGTTCAATATCGAACCAAGAACTACTGACGCAGTTACCGAGCGTGCAGCCCCACTATACCACCGAGGTGGGTTGTGTCTACTACTAGGGATACTGTACTTCAATGCTTTAGGCAAGGCGCAAAATGAGACGCAGGGTGTAGCATCATCATCATCATCATCTCACCCTTCTCCCGCCCGAGGCAGGGTCGGGTCTGCGGGTTCTAATCCTCCACTCCCGCCTATCCCCCACCAAGTCCCCCTCCACCCCAGACGCCTCCATGTCCCTTTGCACCACCTGTTCCCACGTCCGTTTTGGTGGTCCTCTACCCTTACTGCCCCAATTACCTGCAGTCCCACAATGGACCTTATAAGTTCCTCCTCATCACATGCCCTTACCACCTCAAACGCTTTTCTCTCATCTTCTCTGCAATGTGTTCCACCCCCAAGCTACCTCTAACATAATCATTTCGGATTCTGGCGGATCGTGACACCCCACACATGTAGCGCAACATTCGCATCTCAGCCACTTGCATTTGCCTTTCATGGTTCTTCCTAACTGCCCAACAGTCTGAGCCATACAGCATAGCGGGCCTAACGACGGTTCTGTAAACTTCCCTGATGCGCACCGCTTTTTGTTATTGTCACGCCAACTTCGCGTAGGAAACTGCGGCATTGGCACTGCGCTCCGCAGGGTCACGTGGCGCAGCCACTGCGTCACGTCACCCAGCGACTTTACATGCGCAACTACTTATGGTTACCACACGCCAGGCATAAGGCGACTAACGGCGTGTTTGTTATATATAAAAACACCCGAGGAGAAGGTGTCAATTAGACCTTGTCTTCTCAACCATTGTCACCGGATGCTGCTCCTTGTAATGGTGAGAGATGAATGAGTAAAGGACATGGGAGAGAGCGAAGAGAGTGGCTCCCTCTTGTCTCTCTTGCCTTTCTTGGACGTATCCAGGGGACGTATTGCCTTGATTCACACGACAGGTAAACGTGGTGAGTTCCACCACGCAATGAAAGAAAAAGGAGGTCAGTTAAGGAGCAGAGAAAGGGGGCAGGGAGTAGTGGGGAGAGGGAAGAGAACGTTTGAAGGAACCAAGATATGGAATTGAAGGGGGTCAGGTCAGAATAATTGATATTTGGAAGGCATTCAAGAAAAGATAATGTGAGTGGGAAAGACGTGTATTTGAACAGGTTTGGGAGCAGAGAAGTGGTGGTGGGGGAAGGATAAGAGATCAGTAAGAGTTGAGGAAGGCGTAAGAGATAAGTGAGGGAAGGGGAAAGGGAAAGAGAAGGAGAGGTGTGTAAGCATATCACAGTCGTCATCATCAAAATCTCCGTTTTTTTGATATCAAAAGAGGAAGAACTTGTAATTTACCTGCTTAATGATGAGCTATCAGCTATTGAAGCCGCTGATGTGAAATTGATCACAACAGCGACCACGACACCGTAAATGATGAGTCTGCTTTTCATGGTGAAGTAGGGAGGAGAGGGGATATCGAAAAACACCCCAAAAATATTATATATATAAAGATGACAAGAAATTTTTCTCTCTTCCTTTCTCAAGAATTGTAAATGTCAATCTGGTGGGTCTTCTTCTTCTTCTTTTCGGACGATATCCGTCGATATTCACACTGGATTTGCGAAGATATGAAGCACCTGTCGCCGGTTACACACACTCACTCACTTTTCTTCACAGGAGGAAAAAAAATGTCCAAAACTTCTCAATTTAATTTCCAGCAAAGTCTTCTCACTTTTCTTTATCTGTTAATTAAAAAGAAAAGTCCAAGATTATTAGATAAATTTCAAGTTTGGTGGAGAGTTTGTCCACTCCTTACGTCTACTACATTAAAATCAAATTGTATCATTCATTATTGGTTAAAACATGTTAGGTCGCTGGTTAGCGCACTCCCTTCACGTGTCTGTGAACACAGGGGAGTGGTGAATTGCATTCGACACACCAGTTCTCGTCCGATCACTGAAGTTAAGCAACGCAACTCGAGCTAGTACTGACATGGGTGGCCGCTTGGGAAAACTGGGTACTGCTAATACCCAAAAATCGTCGCATTAGTGTAGAGTCTGTGCAGTCTCTGCATCACAACTACACTGTGGATGGGGCTCTAATAGCCTTGTAGTTGAAGGGCCCTAAAACACCAACAAACAACAACTGTGAACACAGGTTCGAATCTGGATGTTTTCTAATTGCTATTCGACTTCAAGAAGTCGTTTTGTTCCTTCTCTCCGCCCCTCTGCACCTAACGCATCTCATTTACTCTCCATTTATTTTCGTTTCGTTGGTGTTCTTTCGAGCCCCTTCCACTGCGTAGTTCTAATGCAGTCTGCACAGACAATGGGAACAGCAAATAGCGTTGGACTCACCAGTTCTCGTCTGATCACTGAAGTTATGCAGCGCAACCCCAGCTAGTACTGACATGGGTGGTCGCTTGGGAAAACTGGGTACTGCTAATACCCAAAAATCGTCGCATTAGTGTAGTGTTTGTGCAGTCTCTGCATAAGAACTATGCTGTGGACGGGGCTCTAACGACCTTGTAGTTGAAGGGCCCTAAAACACCACCAAACCAAAAAAAAATGCACAGACACTACGCTATTACGGCGATTTGGGTATTAGCAATACTCAGTGTTTCCAATCGGTCATTCTCGTTAGTACTAGCTGGAGTTGCGTTGCTTAACTTCAGTGATCAGACGAGAACTGGTGTGTCCAACTCAATACAGCCGCTCTCTTTCTCTATCTAAAAAGGGACCGTTTCCGTGTAATTGTGACGCCACAGATAAACTTGCCCTCACGCGGGACCAAGGCTTTACTTCCAATTCCGGACGGGGGAAGGCATACTTTGGGTCGGCCGTTTTCACTCCAGAAAAAGAAAATCACCCAGCGTCGACTAGGATTGAACCTACCATTACGAGGACTCTTGAATTAGACATACTGCCAAGAGGCGAACGATGTAACAGAAATGGGCTATTGTTTATAAATAGCCCAACAACTGGACTTAAGACCTTGTTTACTTTTTATCCTTGAGTCCTTTACCAGTCCTCCATTGTTTGTCCTCGTCTTTGAAAACCTCTGGAGAACCGCCGACCCTCCCCTTAGCGTGTGTGTGTGTGTGTGGTCATGAGTTAATGGCTGGAGATGCAAGCCGTCAGTTGTTGTTGTTACTGTCAGTGGCAAATGTGCCTTAATGCAATAAGTGGACCTTGGCTGCACCAATCCCCATCCCGGTAGAATTTGAGTAATTGGGTAATTTAGCACCCACGTTTAAGGACGCTAGAGGAGTGAATGCAAAATTTCCGTCTTACCCCCGATTCGCTTCCAGTGTCCTTCCATTTTCCCTAAACATAAACCAGAGTCACAACTGACCACAGTCAGAATGGAACCTGTGCACCACAAACTCAAGAGGAAGGGAGGGGAGAGAAAGAGGACAATCACTTGACCAGACGAACCTCGCATCTCAGCGAAAGGGTTTAGTGCAGCTACTGTTAGCACATTTGTCTCCTTAATAACGGTGGTAACAAATTTTGAATGGCAGTTTAAGAGGGTGAGGATGAACGCTGGAATCAGGACAAAGGAGTTCGGAGAGGAGGATTAGTGAATGTTTATAAATTCATGACCACCACCTAATTTTCGAAAGATGGGACAGTCCAGCCGGAAGTAGGTGAGGAGGTGGTGAACCCTCCTCAAGTAGTGTTTGTGTTATTGATAGTGACGTGACTTGGACCCATCTAGGTGACGGTGCGTGTCCATCATCTTCTAGTCTTCTAATTCACAACATGGTCATGTTTAGTGCCCATTGCATGTCTGTCGTTCATCTTCATATCGGCACCACCCATCACCTTACTTTTAGGGGGTGCTGAATGGCTACTGGCACTTGTTTATGTCGTCTTTCTGGGCAGCAGTTGCATTTTCTTCTAATTTCTCAAATTCCCTTTACATTTTAAGTGTACTTACAGGTAGTAGTAATAGTAATAATAATAAGGGGACAAGAAGAGGGACAGGTGGAAACTGACGGTGTAACCATGGAACTGGTAGGGGGCGCAAGGAAATCTTTTGGAATAGACAACAAAGCGATGATTCATATTTCGTTGGAGCATTGCAGTAACTCCAGTGACGTCAGCTGAGAAGGCTCTGAAGGACCATTTTTAACACCAGAGGTCTCCCGCGCAGAATATTACCACTCTACCCAATCCTTTTCCCGAAAAGGGAAACTCTTCTCGCGTATGGCAGAGTCAGGTACCCGTCTTGACCCTCTGAATGGACACAAGGGCGATATATTAGACAGTGTTTTCCCGCAGACGCTTGCCGACCAAAGCTGCAACCATTATGCTTATTTATCGTCGGTCTACTGTTCGTTGGGAATTCCACCGACGCCAGGGGGAGCGAGCTCCTATACCTGGAAATTTTGACTCATCTACCCGTTGCATAGTAGAGAACGTTCTCTTACGTACGTGTAAACGCGATCGTACACCACTCGAGACCTCGGTTGCACTTTTCATCCAAACTCGGGGCCTCTCTCTCGCCCGAAAGAAGCCAACCCGCCTCGATCCAGTATCGAACCCAGAACTACTGATGCAGTTATCGAGGGAGCTACCCGCTGCACCAGCGAGGGGGGGGACATAGAGGAGGAAGGACCGTCCATCTATATGAAAGGAGATTAGGGCACAGACAGATTCATAATGCTGGTCTTTCTTCCCAAGGGCTATTCGGCAATGGAATGCTCTTGGAGAGGATAAAAGTGGAGGGCTTACTGAAAGGAAAGGTCACCATTACAAGTTTGTTTGTTGGTGTTTTAGGGCCCTTCAACTATTGGGTCATTAGAGCCCCATCCACAGCATTGTTCTTATGCAGAAACTGCACAGACACAACACTAATGCGACAATTTTTGGGTATTAGCAGTACCCAGTTTTCCCAAGCGGCCGCCCCAACTGCAAAGGTCATTAGAGCCCCGTACACTGCATAGTTCTAGTGCAGTGTGTTCACAGACACTACGCTGTTAGCGCGATTTAGGTATTAGCAGTACCCAGTGTTTCCAAGCGGTCACCCATGCCAGTACTAGCTGGGCTTGCGTTGCTTAACTTCAGTAATCAAACGAGAACTGGTATGTCCAATGCAATTCAGCCACTCTCATATTCTGCCATAGGCGACGAGGTAGAGGAAGGGAGCGGCGAGTTGCGTTGGACACACCAGTTCTCGTCTGATCACTGAAGTTAAGCAACGCAACCCCAGGTAGTACTGACATGGAGTGGCCGCTTGGGAAAACTGGGTACCGTTAGTATCCAAAAATCGTCGCATTAGTGTAGTGCCTGTGCAGTCCCTGCATCAGAACTACACAGTGGACGGTGCACTAATGACCTTGTAGTTGAAGGGCCAAGAAGAAGCAGAGGACAAGAAGGGATTTTGGCGGAGGTGGGTGAATTTTCATATAGGTTGACGAATTTTTGAAATTTTTCTGAAGATCACCGTTTTGCAAACGACGCCAGAAGGCACTCTTTTACGCCTCGACATTTGGTAGAAAAGGTTCTGTGTGACCTGTAAGGTGGGGGGGGGGGCGATTCATTGTACATGACGCGTCGTAGTTACTGATTTTCAGACGGGACGGGACTGGTCGTTGATGTCGGACGGAGCCCGAAGTGCTTTTGATTTTCTTATTGGCAACACCTAAAATATTTACATCTTGCAACACAGAATGGAACCCACTTTGTTTAATTAGGACTGTTCATACATTTTAAAACCTAACTGATGGATGACGAAGAGACATAACACGTGTAGTTTGTGCCCCAGAACTTTTTTCTTTGCCCTTCATCTGCATTTCCACACGTGATACATAGGTTACTGTCAGTGTGTGTTTACCTGCTAACAAATTACTCTTATGGGAAATATACTGGAGATTTTTATTACTGTACAAAGCACCTAATTAAGTCCCTGCCGTTTCTCCTTCTACCTCCCCTTACAACACCCCTTGCCTTATCCCAACTGACCCTCTTCTAGTCGTCTTCTCCTCCTACTGATTATTGTCTTTTATAAAAAAAAAATAACACTGAACAAGCATCTTGCTCCCCAGTGCATCGCCCAATTTTTCCTTGCTTCATTCTTTTCAATGGGCGTGTGTGATTCAATTATTTTAAGAATGACCCTAATGAGAAACTTAAGGTGCCTTCTGACCATAAGCCATAATGAGTCTTCATAATTTTGAATAGTGTGTCAACTGGACACATCGACATATCATCCTGTTAGGAGGCTCTGTAGTGGTAGTGGTTCATGATTCGTGAGGGGGAGCGGTGAGTTGCGTTGGACACACCAGTTCTCGTCTGATCACTGAAGTTAAGCAACGCAAACCCAGTTAGTACTGACATGGGTGGTCGCTCGGGAAAGCTGGGTACTGCTAATACCCAATAATCGTCGCATTAGTGTAGTGTCTGTGCAGTGTATGCATTAGAACTATACAGTGGACGGGTCTCTAATGACCTCGTAGTTGACGGGACCTTAAACTCCAACAAACAACAACAAAAATGATTCTTGAGTTACAGGTTCGATCCTAGCCGATGTAAGGGACTTCTTTACTGGTCAGCACAGCGAAGAGAGTTGGTGTGCATGGGTGTAAGGAAGCCCCAAGTACGCCTTCCGTGTGTCCCGAATAAGAATGCTACTGTATTGATGGATGGCATTAAATAACTAAAAAAAAATCAAACCATTCTCCGTACATTTTTGTACCAACTACTTTTCTCGTGAGTTAAGGACCGTAGGGTCGAGACCGGCCAAGATCATCATGTTCCTGTTCATGTCTACTGATATTTCCACCTCAGTTTTAGAAGGGAGGAGGACCCGCCTCGGTGGCGCCAGCGAGTAGCATGCCCGGTAACTGCGTCAGTGGTCTAGGTTCGATACTGGACCGAGGTAGGTTGACTTCTTTCGGGCGAGAGAGAGAGAGAGAGAGGCCCCGAGTACGTCTCCTTTCTTCGGATGAGGAGTAAAACCGAGGTCCCGTGTGGTGTACGATGGGATTTGCACGTAAAAGAACCCACTCTGCTGTGCAACTGGTAGACGAGGTCAAATTTACAGGTGTAGGATCTCACCCCCTGGCGTTAGTGGAACGCCCCAACGAACGGTAGGCAGACGAAAAATAAGCATAGAGGTTGCAGCTTTGGTCGACAGCCGGCTGCGGAAATGCAATGTCCATTGTGCTCCACAGGTTTTCACGCAGGGAAAGTATGTCTGAAATGATTAAGGAATTAGGGTGGGACACACTGAGCCAGAGGCGTTTATCTCACAGCATTGGTCTTTTCATGAGACTGTTGCTGATGAGGTGCAATGGACCTCTGGCTGGAAGTGTGTCCCTGGCTGAGTATAATTGTTGTTGTTTGTTGGAGTTTAAGGTCCCATCAACTACAAGGTCATTAGAGCCCCTTCCACTGTATAGTTCTAATGCATATACAGCACAGACACTACACTAATGTGACGATTATTGGGTATTAGCAGTACCCAGCTTTCCTGAAGCGACCACCCATGTCAGTACTAACTGGGCTTGCGTTGCTTAACTTCAGTGATCAGACGAGAACTGGTGTGTCCAACGCAACTCGCCGCTCCCGCTGAGTATAAGGGGAGGATTGAAGGAACTAAGGGCCCAGATAGACTCATACTACTGGTCTTTCTTGCCAAGGACCATTCGACAATGGAATACCCTTGGGGAAAAATAGAGTGGAGGGCTTACTGTAAGGGAAAGCCATCTTTGCAAGTTTTGTAGGGGGACACAATAACTATAGCTTAGGGTCTTAGAAGTTTTCTGGGTTCTTATGTAGCAATGAGAGTTAGTCTCTCCACTGCCAAATTGGTCATAGAGGCTGCTTGCAGGGAACTAGAATTAGACTATCACCCTTATGTCCATTCAGAGGGACAAGATGGATACCCAACCCTTCCATAGGTGGGATATGGGTTAGGAGTTGCTTTCTAATTTTGGAAGGGAGGAGGGTAGGGCAGGGAGATGCAGACTGTGAACCAGGAAGTCAACAAATTCCCCCACCCTTCTTCATTTTCTTTCATCTGTTTTCTTAAACTAGAAAATATTGATTGACAACATCATAATAACACTCTAGTGACTTCAATCCAATCAGGGGGTTCAGACTGAGCCTCTTGTGGTTTGATCCCAGCGCCACACTCGAAATATTTCCAATACTGTTTTCTGAAGATGACGTGTTGTTTTTTGATATCGTGACCATTATGATCCGATTTAAAGTTATGAAATCAGCGAAAAAAAAATATCTACATCCGGTGAGATTAATCTAGATCCTGATTTACGCATTATAAGTTATTACATATCGATCCATGGCGTTAAATTGCATAAATATTTGACGCTAACATGAACTTTTGAAAATGAACTTCAATTTAATGGTTGTTTGGGGGAGCAGGGAAAATAAGACGTACTATGGGGAACTACTACAACGCAAGCGCCGTAGCTTTGTTACAGATAGGGTCTGGTCTGCGGGTGCTAGCCTTCCTCTCCCACCAGATCCCCGTTAACCCCACATACTACTCCAGCCCTTTGTACAACTTGCTCCCACGTCTGCTTAGGTCTTCTTCTGTCCCCGAGTGCTCCCAAAAACCTGCATCCTTATAATGGATCTAACCAGCTCCTCCTCGCCTCTTCTCACCATATGGCCATACCATCTCAAACTATTCTCTCTCATCTCTTCCGAGATGTCCCCCCCACCCCAAAGTTACTTCCCTACGGTCCCTTCTCGACACCCCATCCATGTACCACAGCAGCATTCGCATTTCGGCTACCCTCATTCTATTGTCGTGGCTTTTTCGCACTCCTCCAATACTACTCTGATTCATACAGCATAGCTGGCATAACCACTGCCCTGTAGAATGTCCCCTTCCAGGTTGCGTTGGACGGGACCAGTTCTCATGAGATCACTGAAGTTAAGCAACTCAAACCCGCATAGTACCAACATGGGTGGTTGGTAGAGAACGTCGGGTGCTGCAAATTTACCCTATCTTACACCCCCTACACCTACTTCGTCCTCTCCCGCGAGCAGCCTCCTGAGGGTTTGGCCTGTTATGGCTGCTTGGCTAAATCCCCTACCCATTAGTGTAACATAACATAACTTTATTGGGACCCTCCGATCACAAGCAGGACTTCACTTCATCCACCATTTATTGATCCTATTGGTCACATCGGAATCTATTTCTCCATTGCATTGGAATACTGATCCTAGGTACTTGAACTCCACCTTTTCCAATAAAAGAAAATTCCAGGAAACTCGCTTCAAGTCTTGTTCGCTATGGTACGCAAATTCAATTTGACAGTGTGACCAACCTGAAATGCACCTTGGGAATTGTTTCTCAGTATCCTTCCAATTTACCCCGCCTGCCTCAGTGACAACGTCCTTGCTTTGTGAGACCATGGATATAGGTTCGATGCAGGCCGGGAGCGGGTGGTTTCCTAAGAGAGGGAAGCGGCTTATTGTGTTGGACACACCAGTTCTCGTCTCATTACTGAAGTTAAACAACGCAGCCCCAGTTAGTACTAACGTGGGTGGCCGCTTGGGAACACTGGGTACTGCTAATACCCAAAAAGTCGTCGCATTAGTGTAGTGTCTGTGCAGTTTCTGCATAAGAAGGGCTCTAATGGCCTTGTAGTTGAAGGGCCCAAAAACACACGAAATCCTGAGAGGGGGAGGTACATGTACCTTCCATCAGATGGTGAGCAAAGCCGGTATCCTACCCCACACGGTGGGATACCGAGGGTCGTAAAGCAGTGACATCCTGTCATTGTGGGTGGGCAACATGTCACCAGTGCAGATAAAAGGACCATTTCCACACGGAAAAAAATCTATGTGTGGATTAGGAACATCCCCAGGTGAAGTGGCTCACCCTCGACTGGCTCCTCTGGCTCGACTGGCTACCTGAAGATTGACTCGAAAGCTCGTGACGTGGCAAGGAAGTGAGGTGATTACGTGGGCAGCTGAAATTAAGAATTTAGCATTCAATTTCAACTGTTGCTACTGACACGTGCCCGGGCTAAAGTGACGACGTAGTTAAGTTATGTTCGACCACAAATCCGTTGTCATAGTAACAACAGCTATTTTATATGATGCTACAATGCTTAACAGAAGCTTCACTGCTTCGCCTAACTGTGATGTGTGATTGCCCACTTCCTTTTATTTAAGGGGTAGCAGAGTTTCGGGTTCTGCTCCGGAAATGCCCGGGCTACTATAAGATATGTTGCCGTTAGGTCGCTAGCGAGTGACCCACATCGTCTAAAAATTGGTCCTCAGAACATTCCAAGTGTCTTTTCTGTCGTTTCTTTCTCGACGTCGCCATCAAATATAACAGAATAATGTTCTTCAAGGTGTCAATAAGGAAACAAAGGGGACGATCAATGGTGGTAGTACGCTATCCTGTCTTCATCAGGGCTGGCCGAGAATTGAACTCAATCATGCCTACACACCAAGCAAGTACCAGAGTCAATTCCTCCACTGACCAAAAATGAGAACTATAAAGGGGGCTGGCAGAGGTAGAAAACAGGAGGTACCAGCTTTTTTTCCTTCGGCTTCTCAACTCCTTCAACCCGGAATTTTCGCCGATGTATATTTTCCTCCGTGAAGAAAGGGTTCTCTTCTGTGCACCAGAAACAAGGTACACATTGGACCCACGATTTTCCATCCCATGCGGAAGGCACAACTGGGGCTTCAGGAGTGAATCATCAAGCACGCGCTGTTACTGAGTCACCGAGGCGGCAGGTAATGTCAGAAGATGGTAGACGTGAGACCTCAAGAACGAGAGAAGGAAAATTGGGCACATTATTACCCTTTGTACTTTCCTGTAGCTGTTGTGCTCGAACCAGAGCATCCTGTTACTATTTTTCTAGGCCGTATATTTCACTTCAGGGCCTTGATCTATCTTCCTAGAAAAGGACTCGGACTGCAGTCACCACGGGGTTCCATATGAATTTTGGGTGCTTGGCTACTGCGTCAGTGGTTCTACTGGATCGAAGTGGGCGAGAGATACTCCCAAGTGCGCCTTCCGTCGGACGGATGAGAAATCAAACCGTGGCCCCGTGTGGTGTACGATGCCATGTATATACATGTGAAAGAGCCCTCTCTACTATTCAACGGGTATAAGAGACAAAATTTCCAGGTGTAGGTAGTTGGAGTGCCCCAATGGACAGTAGACAGACGAGACTATAAATAAGCATTAGGGTTTCAGCTTTGGTCGGCAGCCGGTTGCGTCAAGATACTGTCCCAACAGATGGTGATCCCCAAATGGTCACCCAGACCCTGCCGTAGGCTGGAAAAGGATTCGTGGTTTCTGTCGAGATGGGATAAGGTTTAGCAACAAAAAGATGGCAATAAAGAGCCTTGTTGGAATGAGAAAGAGTTGGAGGGGGCTGACCAGTTGAAATGACAGCATTGAATTGCTGGATTAAATTTCATGGGTTGGGGGTGTAAGTCAAGCAGCCATAACAGGACGAAGCCTTAGGAGGCTGCTCACGGGAGATGAGGAGGTAGGTGTAGAGAACGTCGGACAGGGGAAATTTGCAGCACCCAACGTTCTTTACTAACCACCCATGTTGATACTAACGTGGGCTTGTGCTGCTTAACTTCAGTGATCTCATTAGAACTGGTGTGTCCACGCAACTTAACGTTGGGTTCATAGTTGCGAACGGCAGGATTCTGCGTTCTTACGACGCTTTAGTTTTGGCAAAAAAGAAAAAAGCAACTCCTAACCCTTTTCCCGCCTATGGCAGGGTCGGGTACCCATTTGTCCCTCTGAATGGACACAGGGTGATATATTGGTCATAGTATTTTCTGCAGCCGGTTGCCGGCCAAAGCTGCACCCCTACGCTTATTTATCGTCGGTCTAGTATTCGTTGGGGAATGCTACCGACGCCAGGGGGGGGGCGAGCTCCTACACCCAGAAATTTTGCCTCATGTACCCGTTGCGTAGTAGAGAGGGTTCTTTTACGTGCAAGTGCCATCGTGCAGCCACACGGGACCTCGGTTTTACTTCTCATCCGAAAGAAGGCACACTGGCGGCCTCTCTCTCGCCCGAAAGAAGCCGACCCACAACGGTCCAGTATCGAACCTAGAACTACTGGCGTGTACACCGGGGCGGGTTATTTGGCAAAAATGAAAAGAGGAAAAAATTCAAAAGTAATTAATAATCGTGTGGGTATATTTTTTTATTTTTTGTTGAAAAAAAAAGAAGGGGAAACTTCATAACAAGTTATAGCTTGAAAGTAGAAGAGGAAAGAGGGGGGAGGAGGGATAAGAAGGGGATACGTGTATGACGTCATTGTCGTCTTTGAAAGAAGAAGAAAAAAATTCTTGTGTATTTAGGTGTATATAAATTTGATTAACATCATCCCAATCTGACAAATACTTTAATAATGTTAAGTTGTTGCATGTTAATTGTATCCCAGGCATGTCATCCGTGATGAATTAAAATTGTTTGCACTTGCTGATATTGACTGTGCCACATTGCGACTGAGACTGAAGTTGGTAGTGGTGATGGTGGGACGGGGCGGGTTGGTTAGGCCACCAATTTCATATATCGGGGAGGGGGGGTACGGAGCAAGGGGCGAAGGAAGGTAAAAAAAATATTAAATAAAATTAAGGGTGATCGACACGAATTGAAATAAATATGAATAGGATTTCTAAGAAGAGGAGGACGGGGAAAGGAGTCGTGAAATTGTGATTTGTTTTAAGAGGTACCCAGAAATGGGAGCTAGGGAGTGGAGAGGAGGGAATTTTGGGAAAGGAAAGGGGGAGAGAGAGAGAGACCGACCGACGCATAACAGGTCTATTCTCCGACATGTACTGTTGCATGTTTGACTTCAATATCACGACGATTAAATTAACTCCCATCAACAAGTAGATGATGACAACGTACGACTTGATTATTATTTTCATCATCGCGATTATTATTACTATCAGCTTTCTTATTAATAATAATAATAATTAAATGCATTTTCTGTGGGTTGCGTTGGTAGATATTTGCATAAAGTAGTGTACATACCATATCGACGTCATCAAAGAATTGCAAATATTCACTTTCAGAATATGACGTCTTTTTAAATTTCAGTTTATACCTGTATAAAAAAGCCTCATTTTCTCTACTGTGGCGATTCCCCAGCAAATTGCGTTGGTGGACACACCAGTTCTCTTCTGATCGCTGAATCAAGCAGCGCAACCCCAGCTAGCACTGACATGGGTGGCCGCTTGGGAAAACTGGGTACTGCTAATACCCAAATCGTAGTAACAGCGTAGTGCCTGTGCAGTCTCTGCTTTAGAAGTACGCAGTGGACGGGTTGTTTGTTGGTGTTTCAGGGCTCATCAACTACAAGGTCATTAGAGCCCCGCCCACAGCATAGTTCTTATGCAGAGACTGCACGGACACTACGCTAATGAGACGATTTTTTGGGTATTAGCAGTACCCAGTAATCCCAAGCGGCCACCGGTGTCAGTAGACCTACTAGCCTGGGGTTGCGGTGCTTAACTTCAGTGATCAGACGAGAACTGGTGTGTTCAACGCAATTCGCCGCTCCCACAGTGGACGGGGCTTCGATGACCTTGTATAGGGGCCCTAAAACACCAACGAACGAAACGAAGAAAAGTGCGTCTCCAATTCATTTTATTTCATTTTTGATATCATTTTTGTTTTTCTTTTCGCTTATTGATTATTTATTTCTTGTCAAAAGATGCTAATGTATAAGTTCCAAATTCATTGAATTGCAGCTAAATTAAGACTGGGAACTACCTCCATAGTGTGAAATTATTTATTAATTTTTATGTTGATGTTCATGTGGCCCAACTACCCGGACCCGTTTCGGTGGCGTAGGTGGTAGCGTGCTCGAAAACTGCGTCAGTGGTTCTAGGTTCGA
>JAAFCE010001036.1:7985959-8004811 GCA_013389805.1 Trigoniulus corallinus
ACCATGTCAGTACTAGCTGGGGTTGCGCTGCTTAACTTCAGTGATCAAACGAGAACTGATGTGTCCAACGCAATACAGCCGGCTCCCTACACGAGCACCGTCCCTGATCATGCAGCTCATGTTGAAAGAGGGGAAACAACGTGCTGATGCTATATCCTGTAACTCATGGACAGCCCTACGGCTATGGACTTGATGAGTGCAGCTAACCCCCCGGCCCGCGTGAGAAACACAAGAGAGAAAAAAAGAGAAGTGTTGTGGTTTTGATACGTCAGTCTTAATTTATTAGACTATAAATTTAATCCGTGTGATTTTTGGTAGCTGTCGAATTTTTTTGGTAGGGTCTCAAGTAAGGAACAGAATTTCATTTTTTTTATATGTTTTTGATAAAAGTTTTATAAGCGCATAATAAATTTAGATTTGTGGGGGAGGAGGAAAAAAAACCGTTAATTGTGTTTGTAAAATTCAACAGGAGCAAAAATATATACTGTACATTCAAACGGGATGAAGTGACGTCGTTGGGGATGATTTATTTCATGGGATTAAAAATTAAATCTCATTTCTGAGTGCGATGGTTCAATTCTTTCTTGTTCCTCATCTCTTTTTTTTTTTCTTCCCTTTAAATTTAAAACTTTTAAAATTTGTTTCAGGATGGCACCTTATACATAAACAACTTCACGGGGCTAGCGGAACCGATTTGGCGCTATCAGGATCTAGAATTACCGATCTGGATTTGACGAGAATCGAACCTACGTTCTAGTTAGACATGCTCTTATCGGTAAGTTACTAATATCAACCAGTAAGAATATATTGCATCACGTTCAGTAACATTCTCGCTGTAATAATTAATCAGGATCTAGAATTACCGATTGAAAAGGAAGTTCTATAGGGCAGTGGTTAGGCCATCCATGCTACATGGATCAAGAGTGTTGGGCAGTGAGGAAGAACCACGTCAATAGAATGCAAGTAGCCGAGATGCGAATGCTGCGGTACATGAGTGGGGTGTCGAGAGCTGATAGAATTAGGAATGAGTATATTAGAGGTAGCCTCGGGTGGTGGACATCGCCGATAAAATGAGGGAGAGCAGGCTGAGGTGGTATGGGCACTTAGTGAGAAGAGGGGACGAGGAGCTCGTGAAAGCCATACCAGGAATACAGGCGGTCGGTAGCACCCGGGACAGGCGGGGGGGACCAAAGTTGACGTGGGAACAGGTGTCAGTGTGTGGAATGGACGGGGACCTGGCGGGAGATAGACGTAAGTGGATGGCTAGAACCCGCAGACCGGACCCTGCCACAGGAGGGATGAGGGTATGATGATGATATAGAATTACCGATCTGGTAAGTTGCTAAAATATCAACAAGTAAGAATAGTATCACGTTCAATAACATTCCCCACTGCAATATTTCTAAATAATCACTTCTTTTACCGATAACCGGAAAATATACAGTTTAATTGTAAAGGTCAGACCCGACTCGTGAGTTTCAGGCGCCCTAGGCAAATGAGTCCATCGCCAGCTCCCCCATTACATTTAAGGCCGTTGTAACTTGCCCGAGCGTCCCTCACACCCTTGGCATGTGTCCTATTGACTCTGCAACAAGACGCCTCGAGAAAGCCAACATTTAGATTAAAGACCCCATCACTCCCAGAGAAGTTTGGGAACCCTAGGACTGTGAACATTTTATTTAAATGACCGATGGACTCAATGGCAAGGAAGTACCTCTGAAATCTGCCGCCCTAGGTTTGCCTGCCCCAAGAGCCGTCTGCGGTAAAGGTGTAGAGAGTATCATAGAACGTGCAGAAGTTGGTAAAAATAGATACTTTCCGCTAATTTACCGAGCAAATTAAAAAGCAGAAATAGTTTCTAATTATACTATAAAATAATAATTAATATAAAGAGGTAATCTTACTTTTTTTTTCAGATGAAAATTCTTGCCGTGAAGATATCGGATCACTTGGCGTTGACTTTGGACCCAACGAAAATGGCGTGCAACTCGAAAAAAGTTCGATTGCTGATATGTGCTAAGGTGCAGTTTGCATTTTCTATTTATACTCAACCCTGTTGCTTCTATAGACTGGCTCGTCAGCCATCCAATATCCGTCGTAGGCGCAGGGGTGTCACCCATTGTCACACGTACACATATCTACTAGATCGTGATAACAATGTTGTTTTTTTTTGTGTGTGTGCTTGTGAACCGCCTCCTTCTCTTCTTTGAACTTAGTAAATTGTGGTCGACCCCCTTCTTCCCCTCCCTCCTTATGGATGATGCCCTTTCCGGTTAAGACTCCAACCTCTCTTTCGTTCCATCCTCTTTTTTTTTTCGTCTTCTGACTCATTTCGTCATATCCCCCTTTTGCCATGTATACCTTAATAAAGAGTCCCCCCTCTCTTCACAGCATACTTGTTTTCATCTCACCCTCCTGCTTGCTCACCCCCATCCTCTCTCCCTCGTCTCACTTCTCTCCGCTTATGAGAAATATTCTTCGTGACGATGGGGGTTATTTCCGTTTCCTTTCACGCTATTTGTCTTCTCTAATCCAACTTAGACCCTCCCATACGCGTACTTATGGGTTCAAATTAGTACCTGGAAAATCCGTGAGTTGTGATTGGTGGTTTAAGGGAAGGGGTTGATGAAGAAATCACTTGCCCGTCTCCTGATATTAAGACTACAACTTCGAAATTCCAACCCCCCCTTCCTCCTCCTACTTCCGTCTTCTATTCTTTTTACCTAATATCCTTCCTGTCCACCTCGGTAACTCTGTTGGTAGACTGCTTGAGTACCGAGCTCATAATTTGTAGGTTCGATCCTGACTGATGCTGGTGGTTTCTTTCTTACTAGGCGGAGACCCGCCTCGGTGGCGTAGTGGTTAGCACGCTGGGCAACTGCGTCAGTAGTTCTAGGTTCTATACTAGACCGCAGTGGGTCGGCTTCTTTCGGGCGAGAGAGAGAGGCCGCGAGTGTGCCTTCTTTCGGATGAGAAGTAAAACCGAGGTCCCGTGTGGGTGTACAATGGCACTTGCACGTAAAAGAACCCTCTCTACTACGCAACGGGTAGATGAGGCAACATTTCCAGGTGTAGGAGCTCGCCCCCTGGCGTCGGTAGCATTCCCCAACGAACACTAGACCGACGATAAATAAGCGTAAGGGTGCAGCGTTGGCCGGCAACCGGCGGCAGAAAAAACTATGACTAATATATCGCCCTGTGACCATTCACAGGGACAAGATGGGTACCCGACCCTGCCATAGGCGAGAAAAGGGTTAGGAGTTGCTTCTTGCTTTTACTAGCCGGAGACCGCTGGCTAAGGGGGGAAATAGGTAAGATTTTCAGGTGTCAGAGTTCGCCTCCCACCCTTTCTTCGTCCTTTTCCTGTCTCTCACACGCCGATTACTGGCTTCGATAACTCTTAGCTGATTCTTGAACTCAACGGACTGTGGCTCAAGTCTTACTGAGCCCAGTCAAGGTGTAGACTCTAGTTGGAATGTTGTTGATAGACTCTAGATTGTCTATCAAGGTTGGTGGCGCGTCCTGTCCAACCTTTCTGTGCAATAGCAAGTAACTACCAACCCTTTTTCCCCGCCTAGAACAGTTGTTGTTGTTTGTTGGTGTTTTAGGGCCCTTCAACTACAAGGTCATTAGAGCCCCGTCCACAGCATAGTTCTTATGAAGAGACTGCACAAACACTACACTAATGCGACGATTATTGGGTATTAGCAGTACCCAGTTTTCCCAAGCGGCTACCCATGTCAATACTAACTGGGTTTGCGCTGCTTAACTTCAGTGATCCGACGAGAACTGGTGTGTCCAACGCAATTCGCCGCTCCCACCTAGAACAGGTTCGGGTATCTACTTTTATTACACTGGGACACATGGGCGATCTATTGGATAGTGTGTGTGAGGAGCTGACCCTACGATAGTATTTTTACGCAGCCGGCTGCCGACCTAACGCTGCAACCTGTATGCCTATTTATCGTCGGCGTATTTGCCTTCTTTGGGGCACTTATCCTCCACTAACGCCAGAGGGCGAGCTGCTGCATCTGGGAATTTTCCCGATCTACGTGTTGCTTAAGCACCCCATATGGGAGGGGTCACTTCCCATCCGACGGAAGGCGCACTGGGGACCGCACGACAGAAGCCAAACCACTTCGAATCAGTATCGAACCAAGAACCACCGACACAGAAGTCGAGCACGCTAACTCTGCGCCACCCTCTCTATGCGGAAACGTAATCAACAATTTTCCAAGACAGATTTGCGAGCTCGCCCATCATCATCATCGTACCCTTATCCCGCCTGTGGCAGGGTCGGGATTAGGCATCATTCCCTGACAGGCAGGATAAGGGTATGATGATGATGATGATGATTTGCGAGCTGCCCCCCTTAGAGATATTAGTCTTGGAATTCAAGAGAAATAGGAGATGAGAAGGTGATGGGTGGTTCATGTACTTAACATTTTCACCTACACAGGGTCTCTACTTCAAATGGTGGTCACTTCCGCTTGACTCATCGCCACCCCGTCTAGCGACCATCAGCTTCTTAAATCTCTGTTATGTAGTGGAATGTTATGGGGATTTAGTTGAGGGTGGTCGAATTTCACTGGACTTTCAGTTATTTCAGTCATTTAGTGTCCAATATGGTTAAGCTGGTCAGTTAGGAGGATTAGAGTTGGATGAGAAATACAATCAGTTTGTTGCTCCTTGCAAGGTCCCCCACACCCACCAACCGGAGCAGTTGTCTTACTGAAATGGAGTGAAGGCGCAGGCAAAGTAGCGGGGCGGGGATTGTTGACATTTCCACCCGGTAAAGGGGGTGCTACTTTCACCTCTAGTGATTTCCACTGCGGAGGAGGGCTCCAATCAAAATTGATGTCATGTCATTATTTTATTGACGGGTCCATTCCTGACTTGGTATGAGATTTCCGTGTTTACCGCCAACGATGAATTTTCATCTTAATGACGGAGGCGCTCTTTTGGGAAAATTGACTTGTAATTTATATGCGCCATTTCTGCTTATGTTTGCATAACGGCGCTCCGATAGTCTTCTCTCTCTGATTTTTCAATGTTGTTTTTTTTTAATTAATTCTAATTAAAGGTGAGCGATGAGGTACTAATGCAATTATTGATATGTCGACAGTATAAAGTTGACAACAATAAATATATGGGCTTCCGTATAATCTTAAACGTTACCCCAAGTCGCGTTAGATCCTTGGTTCGATTCCAGGTTCGAGGGAGCGGCGAGTTGCGTTGGACACACCAGTTCTTGTCTGATCACTGAAGTTAAGCAACTCAAGCCCAGTTAGTACTGACGTGGGTGGTCGCTTGGGAAAGCTGGGTACTGCTAATACCCAATAATTGTCTCATTAGTATAGTGTCTGTGCGGTATATGCATTAGAACCATACAGTGGACGGGTCTCTAATGACCTTGTAGTTGACGGGACCTTAAACTCCAACAAACAACAACAAATCGATTCCAGGTTCGAACAGAGGAGTTTTTCTGTCGAATCCATCTTATATAACCTCCCTAGCTTGTATCTCTCCTGATTGATTGTTGGTGTTTAAGGTCCCGTCAACTACAAGGTCATTAGAGACCCGTCCACTGCATAGTTCTACTGCATAGACTGCACAGACACTACACTAATGTGACGATTATTGAGTATTAGCAGTACCCAGCTTTCCTGAGCGACCACCCATGTCAGTACTAACTGAGCTTGCGTTGCTTAACTTCAGTGATCAGACTAGAACTGGTGTGTCCAACGCAACTCGCCGCTCCCTGTATCTCTCCTAATGTATTTATTAGTCGCTCAATCGGGAGCTTATCTGGTTCTTAAGTTTATTTTTGTTTTGTTCGTTCGTTTCGTTTGCTGCTGTTTTAGGCTCCATCAACTACAAGGTCCTTAGAGTCCCGTCCACTGTGTAGTTCTAATACAAAGACTGCGCAGACGCTACACTAATGCGACGATTTTTGGGTATTTAGCGGTACCCAGTTTTCCGAAGCGGCCACCCACGCCAGTATTAGCTGGGGTTGCGTTGCTTAACTTGGTGTGTGCAACGCAGTTTGCCATTCCGTTTTGTTGGTGTTTTAGGGCCCTTCAATTACAATGATCATTAGATCACCATACACTGCGTAGTTCTAATTCAGAGTCTGCGCGGACACAACGCTGTTACGACGATTTGGGTATTAGCTATTTTTTTTGGTAGGTTCGTTGGCTTTTTAGGGCCCTTCAACTGCAAGGTCATTAGAGCCCCGTCCACTGGGTAGTTCTAATGCAAAGACTGCACAGACACTAATGTCGTCACATTAGTATGCGACGACATTTTTGGGTATTAGCGGTACCCAGTTTTCACAAGTGGGTTTTTGGCTTAACCAGTGATTAGATGAGAAGTGGTGTGCCCAAACGCAATACCCCTTCCTGGGGTATTAGCAGTACCCCGTGTTCCGAAGCGGTCATCCATCATAGTTTTAGGTGGGGCTGCGTTGCTTTACTTCAGTGATTAGACGAGAACTGGTATGTCCAACGCAATACAGTCGCTGAGTCGCTTAAGTTTATGATACCTAAGTTCGATTCTGACCAAAGGCTGTGTTTCTTTCAGTCTCTGAGAAGGAAAGGTCCGACCGATGACGGGCATCCGCAACGGTGACGTCACATGAAAAATGACGTACGCATCAAAATTCAAGTTAAATTGCAACTGGGTTGCCTCTTGCTGTCTAGGACAGCGATTCTCATCCTTTTTTCCGTCGCGGTACATTTTTAATAATTTAAAAATTTGGCGGCACACTCACAACGACACATTTCGGGGCACAAAACCGCCAACGAAAATATATAAGTTGTAACCTAACCCTATGCAAATACAAATACTGGACCGAGGTAGGTTGGCTTTTTTCCGGCGTCAGACAAGCCCTGAGTGCGCCTTCTTTCGGATGAGAAGTAAAACCTGGATCCTGTGTGGTGCACGATGGCATCTGCACGTGAAAGAACCCTCTCTATTATGGAACGGGTAGAGGAAGCAAAATTTCCAGGTGTAGGAGCTCGCCCCCTAGCTTAGGTGGAATGTCCCAACGAACAGTAGACAGACGATAAATAGTATAGGGATTACAACTTTGGTCGGCAACCGGCTGTGGGATAACACTGTCCAATATATCGCCCTTGTGTCCACTCAGAGTAACAAGATGGGTACCCGACCCTGCCATAAGCTGGAAGAGGGTTAGAAGTTACTTGTAACCTAGCCCTATTCACACATCAAGCGGATGACTAGTAGACTACACTACTACATAGTTTTGATAACCAGTAGTGAGAACTGATGCCTGGTTCCGTATACCCACGCGCTAACGCTTTTACCGTTGAATCAGACGACACAGCACAAAACATGGTGACGTCACACTGCTTGGGGCGCCGCAGAGCAGCTATGCGTGACGGTAGTTGAGTTGACCAACATAGCGTTCCGCACGTCACGCTGCGTTCTGATTGGCTGGCGGTTGAGCTGTCTGCTTAAAAAAATGGCGGAGGATAATGTAATGCCTAGTTCCGTATCACCACGCTTCAACGCTAATCACGTTGCCACTGATGACATCTTGATGACGTTTTGTGCTAGTGCGTTATGAAGGACCGCCAGCGCAATTCCTTAAGTGCAGCGCTTTATTTGTAGTCACCGCACGCCGCCGTCATGTCTTACATTATCTTCCGCCATTTTTCAAGCAGACAGCTCAACCGCCAGCCAATCAGAACGCAGCGTGACGTGCTGGACGCTATGTGAGTTGACCACTGGTCAACTCAACTACCGTCCCGCATAGCTGCTCTGCGACACCCCCAAGTAGCAGTGTGACGTCACCATTTTTTGTGCTGTGTCGTCTGATTCAACGGTAAAAGCGTTAGCGCATGGGTATACGGAACCAGGCATTAGACATGACGGCGGCGTGCGGTGACTACAAATAAAGCGCTGCACTTAAGGAATTGCGCTGGCGGTCCTTCATAACGCACTAGCACAAAACGTCATCAAGATGTCATCAGTGGCAACGTGATTAGCGTTGAAGCGTGGTGATACGGAACGAGGCATGAAATATTCATGCCCATTGGTTCAGCCAGTCCCTCCTAGGAAGGCATAACCGATTGAAATACTTGTCTGAGGTCACTTAAATGTGGGTATTTGCAGTGGCGGCACCGAGGGAGAGGCCACGAGTGTGCCTTTTTTTCGGATGAGAAGTACAACCGAGGTCCCGTGTGGGTGTACGATGGCACTGTCACGTAAAAGAACGGTCTCTACCATGCAACGGGTAGATGAGGCAAAATTTCCAGGTGTAGGAGCTCGCCCCCGTGGCGCCGGTAGCATTCGACAACGAACACTCGACCGACGATAAATAAGCGTAGGGGTACAGTTTTGGCCGGCAACCGGCTACAGAAAAAAAAACTATGACCAATATATCGCCCTATGTCCATTCAGAGGGACAAGATGGGTGCCCGACCCTGCCATAGACGGGAAAAGGGTTACAAGTTGCTTTATTTGCAGTGGCGGCGCATTTCATGAATCTCGCGGCACAGTGGTTGAGAATCGCTGGTCCAGGAGCGTAGGTTCGATATTGACTGGGCCACTCGTTGTTTTCAATGTCCGAAACTGCAAGTTTTAATCAGTGTTTCAACAGGTAACATGTTCTTCCATTGAATTCATTTTGTACGAAGTCGATCTTTGCCACGGGTGGTGGTTCCTACCTGAGTCTGAGAATGAAAGTATCAAGTACACCTTCCGTCCCAAATGGGAATGCCATCAGTGATCCCCTCGAGGTTCGCAGTAAGGTGTCACTTTCTCGTCTAAGAGCTTTCTTATTAACAAGAAAGCAGGGCCGGCCTTAGGGCAAGGCGATCGAGTCGACCGCCTTGGGCCCCGCGCTGGTGAATTAAAAAATAACTTGGCACTGGGGCCCCGCTGCCTTGGGCCCTGCAAACTCTAGGGCCGGCCCTCCAAGGAAGTAAATGGGAATAGCCTTCCACCCCCCCTCCATTCCGCGGCATTGGCAAGTGACTTTCTAATACTGAAAGGGTTGGTGTCCAAAATGGGAGGGAGGGAGTCGAGTATGGCAACTAATGTGCGCAGAGAGGGGACTGTCCTCTGTAGAATTTAACATTAGTAATATGCTTTGGTGGCCGCGCGGTGCACCTACCTGATGGCTGTTGTGAAATTTGAGTTGATTAGCCGGCAGTAGTCATCTCAGTTCAGGTATCCGACTTCGGACGGTGCAGACCAGGACTTATTCGACCTCTGCTTTTCCTTTAATTGGCAGTTCAACGGCATGTTATCAATGTCCGGCAGTACTCCGACATTCTAAAGTATATAATCAAATACATACTGACCTCTTTTCTTATAGTTAGGTAAAGAGCAATTAGGAATAGTAACGGACATCAGTGTGAGGATCAAACTATTGTCCAGTCGAGTACATGGAGATGACACCTGTCATTTTGAAATTTTAAAATTGTTCACGCATGCGCACAAACGAAAGGAACAAAGGATTCTCTTTGAATCACGTGCTGTGATAGAAACATCACGTGATAGTCCTATAATTTGGATCTACAGGGTGCGTGACACATTTCTTGGATGACCTTGTCTCTTCAATCCCGATTAGTTCAATAACTTTATATAAAATTGTAATCGAGTTTCTTATCAGCAATTTTTCGCTCGTGACTCCGCCAGGTTCCGCTCCACTTCATCCAGTAGCTGGTGTGGGACGTTGTTGGAGGGTGGTGCGGCTCTTACTTTGATTATAATTTTGACAAATTCAAGTGTCCATTATGTTTACTCTCTTGTCCAAGCGTAGTATTGCTTTTCAGCGGCTGTTTTTTTCTCTCTCCCTGAATTACATTAATTAATTGATTAGGTAGATATTTGATTTGTGGGTGATTGGACAAAAAGAAACAAGGAAAAATCTGTCCACATCCGGCTGAGGGTGAAGACCAACACAGATAACAAATAATGACGTCAAAATGGCCACGTACGGACAGCAACTACATTAGGGAGCTTGAGTTACACGTCGGCGTTCAACTTACACCGACGTAAAGCAGACGAATTGCGTACTGCGCAGGTGCACATGCCCCTATTAGGAATGTTGCATCTGCGCAATATGGAATTCGTCTGCTTTGCGTCGGTGTACGTTGTACGCAACGTGTAACTCAAGCTCCCTATTGAGTCTGTGACAACTACACAGGAAATACAAGAAACCAATGTGTTGGTCATCCCCGGGATGTTATTGTTCGTATGCCGGAGATGGAGGAAGTGGGTTTAAACCCATTGGAGTTTTACCGACTGTGGAGGGCGAGCTCCTCCACGTGTGAATTTTGCCGAATTACATGTATACATACATAGGGAGCGGCGAATTGCGTTGGACACACCAGTTCTCGTCTGATCATTGAAGTTAAGCAGCGCCCAACCCCAGCTAGTACTGACATGGGTGGCCGCTTCGGAAAACTGGGTACAGCTAATACCCAAAAATCGTCGCATTAGTGTAGTGTCTGTGCCGTCTCTGCATAAGAACTATGCTGTGGACGGGTCTCTAATGACATTTGTAGTTTAAGGGCCCTAAAACACCAACAAACAACAACAAATGTGCAGCCTCTGCATTAGAACTACGCAGTGGACGGGGCTGTAATGACCTTGTAGTTGATGGACCCTAAAACACCAACAATTGAGCTTAGACCTCACAAGGGATGACAGCTTTGCTACATTCGACAGAAAGTCAGCTTTGAAATGTGGCGAGAGAAGCCCCTCACCTTGGTCAGGATCAGACCTCCAACCACTGCTCAGGAGTCACATCCATCACGTCCCCTCTGAGGCACAGAGGCAGGCTGTTTAATTTAAATGGCACAAAGAGTTGAACGGTTGAACTAAAAAAAACTGAAAGGAGAGCCGTTGTAATACCGACTCTTGTGAGATCTTGCTCCACGATCCTCAGAGCATGAGTGACCGCTTGGGAACACTGGGCTAATACCCAAATCGACGTAATAGTGTAGTGTCTGTGAAGACTCTCCATGGATGCTACGCAGTTGATGGGGTTCTAATGACCATTGTAGTTGAAAGGCCCTAGAACATCAGTGAAACGAAATCATTCCTGACACAGGGCGGGTCCGGTAGTGAGTTTCATTTACAGACATAGTAGTAGGGAAGGTAAGCTTTCCACCACGCCCCTGTGTGTAGCCCCCGCTTTCAACGCCAAAAAAGTGAATGGGTCAACAGAAATCCCGGATGTAAGTGTACGCAGTGGACGGAGCTCTAATGACCATTGTTGATGAAGGACCTTAAAGCACCAACAAAGCAAACAAACTCAATTACCCTCTGACGGCGGTAAATCACTTCTAATCTAAATTCAATCACCCTTAAAGATGGAATTCTTGAAGGATTCGTTTGGGATGCAGACGTTTGTGAGTTCAAATCGGAGTAGCGATCTAGAAGGTATTCAACCTTCCTTTCTTTTGAGTTTAAGACTTAACTAGGTGAAGGGTTACCTATGACCCACATTCGGCCTCTTTCTGTTGCAGGACGCCAAGCGTAGGTCGGGAAGCGGCTTATTACGTTGGACACACCAGTTCCCGTCTGATCACTGAAGTTAAGCAACGTCATCCCAGCTAGTACTGACATGGATGGCCGTTTGGGAAAAGTGGGTGCTGCTAATACCCAATAATCGTCTCATTAGTGAAGTCTCTGCATTAGAACTATGCAGTGAAATGGGGCTCTAATGACCTTGTAGTTGAAGGGCCCTAAAACACTAACGAAACAAACAAAAAAGCCGTAGGGTGAGCTCTTTACTTCTATTCCATGTAAGAAGGGCTTTTTTCGCACAGTGGCGACATTGTACAAACCTTCACACGAAGCAAAAGCAACTCCTAACCCTTTTCCCGCCTATGGGAGGGTCGGATACCCATCTTGTCCCTCTGAATAGACGCAGGGCGATATATTGGTCATAGTTTTGTCTGCAGCCGGTTGCCGGCCAAAGCTGCACCCCTACGTTTATTTATCGTCGATGTAGTGTTCGTTGGGGAATGTTACCGACGCCAGGGGCGAGCTCCTACACCTGGAAATTTTACCTCATTCATCTACCCGTTGCGTAGTAGAGAAGGTTCTTTTACGTGCAAGTGCCATCGGCAAGTGCCACACGGGACCTCGGTTTTACTTCTCATCCGAAAGAAGGCACACTCGCGGCCTTTCTAGCGCCCGAAAGAAGCCGACCCACCGCGGTCCAGGGAGCGGCGAGTTGCGTTGGACACACCAGTTCTCGTCTGATCACTGAAGTTAAGCAACGCAAGCCCAGTTAGTACTGGCATGGGTGATCGCTCGGGAAAGCTGGGTACTGCTAATATCCAATAATCGTCGCATTAGTGTAGTGTCTGTGCAGTATATGCATTAGAACTATACAGTGGACGGGTCTCTAATGACCTCGTAGTTGACGGGACCTTAAACTCCAACAAACAACAACAAACACCGCGGTCCAGTACCGAACGCAGCTGCCGAGCCTTGCAAACCACTACGCCACCCCGGCGGGTTTCAAACCTTCGCACGAAGCCAGAACTTTAATTCTCATCTGGGCCGGGAAGCAAACCTTCTTTCTTCCGAAAAAAATTACCCACCTCGAAAGGAATTGAACGTTCAGCCATGAGCTCATGAGGCAAGCACACTACCTTTGCGGGCTAGGTGTAGTATAAAGCCCCATTTTTATGTGTGTGTGGGATAGCTAAAGGTTTAATCGTTGCTTACGCCACGTGGAATTTTCCGATCCTGTTTTTTTTAAAAAAAAAAAATGGAGAGGTAAGAGCGGAGGACAAGAGCGTGGAACCGGATTGTGGGAAGAGTTTAAAGTGGAATCTTTAAAATTAAAAAAAGTAATTAAATGTTTATAAAGCGCCATTGTGATGGTCATTGAAATCAATTAAAATTTATTTATTCAGGAAACCGGAATTTGAAGAACACATTAAACAAATGCATGTTGTGACTTACCCCTCCCTAATTTCACTATTCTCTTCTCGGACCCTTCGTATGTGTCAGCCGGCTACTCGCTTTGATCAAATCTCATCCTTTCCTGTCCTCAAATTTGCGCCCATGAACATTGTCTATCGCTGATGTTTCATCCCTCTTTGCTCACTATCCCGCTGATTCGCAGTTCAAGGGGGAACCCCCGGTTGCCCTGACATCCTTTCCCCACTTCAGTCCTCTCTGTTTCTGTGGAAATTTCCTCTCTTGTTCCGGGCTATTAACGGTAATTATGCGACAAATTAACGACAGTTTCATTAATTTTACTTCTGCCATCTTTAATTCCAGCTAATAGACTTATTGGGCGTGGCTATGGTCAAGAGAGCAGGGGTAAAATATCGACCCCGTCACCTTATTTCCCTTGCCCTCTACTCCCTACTAATAGGACACCGACAGTAAGAAAGAAGCAGCCTCAAAAAGAGAGGTTGTTGATACTAAAAGATGGAGGGATGCTGAATTGCATCGAATGAGGCCTTAATTCCAATAAGATCATTTCTGGGGAGGGCAGTTTTGGGCAAATCAATTTAAATTTTAAATTAAAATACTTTTGAGGCACCTTACACTCGATCGGGCGACCGACCACCATCGTCATCAGCATTTGACCTGAGAATGGAAGGATCGATACTGGGTCGAGGTGGTTTGGCTTCTTTCGAGAGAGGCCCCCAGTACGCCTTCCGTCGGATGGAGACCCTTTCTGCATTGAATAAGTAAAACAACAAAGCAACTCCTAACCCTTCTCCCGCCTATGGCAGGGTCGGGTACCCATCTTGACCCTCTGAATGGACACAGGGCCGATATATTGGGCAGTGTTTTTCCACAGCCGGTTGTCGACCAAAGCTGCAACTCCTCTGCTTATTTATCGTCGGTCTACTATTCGTTGGGGCATTCCACCGACGCCAAGGGGCGAGTTCCTACACCTCGAAATTTTGCCTCCTCTACTCGTTGCATAGTAGAGAGGGTTCTTTTATGTTGAAATGCCATCGTACACCCTACGGGACCTCGGTTTTACTTCTCATCCGAAAGAAGGCTCACTCTGGGCCTCTCTCCCGCCCGAAAGCCGCCAACCCACCTCGATCCAGTATCGAACCTAGAACTTCGGATGCAGTTACCGAGCGAGCTGCGTACTTCGCCACCGAGACGGGCTTTCTGCATTGAATGAGTAGATTGGCAAAATTTCCAGGTTTAGGAGCTCGCCTACCCTGTAGTCGGTGGAGCCCCCAATAAACAGCAGGCCGACGTGAAATTAAGCAGAAGAGTGACAGCATTTGGTCGGCAGCCAGCTGCGTAAAAATTCGATCCAATAAATCGTCCATATGTCCCAATGGGACAAAAATGGGAACCGCCCACCTCAGTGGCTCAACTGTAGCTTGCTTGACTCGTGAGTTCTTGTATGCAGGGTCAATCCTGCGACCTGAGGTGTGTGTGAAGTGATCTGCACATCAAGGAATTAGAGTGAAGTATAGGTGTAGCAACAAAGTAACTCCTAACTCGTTTCCCGTCTATGGCAGGGTCGGGACCCATCTTGTCCCTCTGAATGGACACGGGGATGATATATTGGACGGTTTTTCCGCAACCGGATGCCGACCAAAGCTGCAATCCCTATTGTTATTTATCGTCGGTCTACTGTTCGTTGGGGCACTCCACCCACGCCGGGGGGGGGGGCGAGCTCCTACACCTGAAAAGTTTACCTTCCCTGTTTGTTTGTTGTTTTTTAGGGCCCTTCAACTTCTAGGTCATTAGAGCCTCATACACTGTGTAGTTCTGATGCAGGAACTGCACAGACACTACACTAATGCGACGATTTTTGGATACTAGCGGTACCCAGTTTTCCCAAGCGGCCACCCATGTTAGTACTAACTGGGTTTGCGTTGCTTAACTTCAGTGATCAGACGAGAACTGGTGTGTCCAACGCAATTTGCCGCTCCCATTTTCCCTACTCGTTGCATAGTAGAGAGGGTTCTTTTACGGGCAAATACCGTCGTACGCCACATGGAACGTCGCTTTTACTTCTCATCCAAAGGAAGGTTCTAGAATTGAACCTGGAACCACTGACGCAGTAAATCGAGCGCGCTACCTATTGTGCCACCGAGGCAGGTCCTGTGAAATATAGGTGTAAATCGACAAAATTTCAGGGTGTGGAAGAGCTCCTCCCCGTGGAGTCGGTGAACAAAGTTCCCCACGAAGAAAAATAGGCCGACGTTAAATAAGTGAGAACGACCGACTATCTTCCAATAACTCGTCGTTGTCTGGTGTCAGTCACTGCTTGGACAGCAATGGAGACACATGCGTTTTAACCCCTCCCCAGTCTCTTGGACTAAGTGCTGGATTTACCACTTTGCTCAGTAGGCTGAAGCCTATGGTCTCAACATTTAGCGGGATTCAAAACTTAAGAGACGGGCTTGAAAAAGGCCTGAAAATTGAAATAGCCTAGGGCCTCTCAATATCTAATTCCGGCACTGCCTGCAACAATGCCTGTACAACTGTTGGAACCAGAGAAAGACTTATACGAGTACAATACATGTGAAACAATATGTGGGAGGGTTCCCTTCTGTTTTGGGCAAAAGCTGGGTCACTGGAGAACAAACAGAGGATGGCGAAGATCACAGGTGGAGAGGAGGGCTGTGGGGATCAAGTGGAGGACGTCAGGCATGTGATACTGACATGTCCAGTGCTGGATGACTGCAGGAGAGGGTTGTGGAACCACCACATTGGAAGAGGTTCAAGGGTGGTGGGTGGTGGGGTGGAGCGGCTGGAATGGGTGAAAAAGGCAAAGGTGTTGCCTGGGTGCTGGTGAAGATCTAGGCTTATGGGTCTAGCATGAAAAATCTCACTAGCAAGGTATCTTCTTCATGCATGTATCTTGCTTTGTCAAAAACTGCTTCACCTCAGTTGAAACATTGAGGGTGGAGTAATTGCTGCATTGCTCCCCTTATGGATCCGCCCCTGGTCCACTTCTTGCTGAACCTATTATAATTGCAACACAAGCTTTTTCATTATTGCAATCCATCGTTTCTTTTGCGCAATCAGGGTTTTTGAGGAGACTGATGGTGTAATGTCATCCATCAATCCATCAGTTTGGCATCAGTCTATTCTTGATCAAGATCATGGACTGAACTGATGCCAGACTGAGCGTGTAACCCCCGCTTATCCCTCAGAGCGAGTCCTTGCCATTATAAGAGGCAGGCGAACATGAAACCTTCGGCCCTTAATGTGAAAGGCCTCAAAGGCCTACCGAAGTTGGCCTCAGCTATATGCTGAAGAAGCAAATATGCATAATTTACACCACACGTAGACACGGGCAGATTATTCAGAGGTTTGACAGTGTTGTTTCAATGGTGTTTTAGGGCCCTTCACCTACAGTGGTCATTAGTTCCCCGTCCACTGCGTAGTTGTAATGCAGAATCTGCACAGACACTACTCTGTTACGACGATTTTTGGGTATTAGCAGTATGCGGTGTTCCCAAGTCGTCACCCATACCAGTACTAGGTGGAGTTGCGTTGCTTAACTTCAGTGATCCGACGAGAACTGGCGTGTCCGACGCAGTACCGCCACTTCTAGCTCGATTCCGAGCTGTGGAGGCGCAGTGGTGTTATTACCAAAGAATTGGAGGAGTCCCGTTGGCACATGTAGAGGAGCCCAGCCTGAAGTGATATGACAAATGGTTCCAGGCTAGTGCTCGGGAATGGAGCGGTAAGTGCATCGCCTGAAAAAAAGTAACCTCCTCTTTCCACTTCCTCCCTGTTCTGTGACGTCAGCTGAGAACCCGACCCAAACGCAGTCGGCGACCCAAAATGCCACACTTATGAATACGTAATCCTTTGCGACGAATACCTTGCCAGTGAGATTTTCCATGCTAGACCCGTATGCCTAGATCTCCACCAGCACCCTAGCAACACCTTTGCCTTTCGCACCCATTACAGCTGCTCCACCCCAGAACCCATCACCCCAGCACCTCTTCCAATGAGGGGGTCTCCCCACCCCTCCTGCAGTGATCCAGCGCTGGACAGGCCAGTTTCACATGTCTGATGTCCTCCACTTGATCCCCACATAATCCACAGCCTTCCTTTCCACTTGTGATCTTTGCCATCCTGTTTCGTCTCCAGTGACCCAGCTCTTGCCCGAAACAGAAGTGAGCTCTCCCACGTGTTGTTATAGATGACCTCCCTCTCTGGGAGCAACGAATTGCGTTGGAAACACCAGTTCTCGTCTGATCACTGAAGCTAAGCACCGCAACCCCAGTTAGTACTGACATGGGTGGCCGCTAGGAAAAACTGGGTACAGCTAATACCCAAAACTCGTCGCATTAGTGTAGTGCCTGTGCAGTCTCTGCATAAGAACTATGCTGTGGACGGGGCTCTAATGACCTTTGTAGTTGAAGGGCCCTAAAACACCAACAAACAACAACAACAACCGCCCTCTCCATGTTATGCATGTTCCCATACACCCTCAGCGTTTTCTTTGCCGCCCTTCCCTCCATACTCTGTCGCCACTGCCCTAACCCCCCATTCCTTAACTTTGTCCTGTACTAGTCTTTGCAGTGTTGTTGTTGCTTCCTTGACCTCCCTGGGGTGCAGGGTTATGCCTATCTTCTTTGACATCCTCTTCACCCTGTACATTGGGTCGCTTTGGACAGATGCAAGGTTGGATTAGTTTGTGGGTTGGGGTGTAAGCCAGGCAGCCGTAACAGGTCAACCCCTTAGGGGGCTGCCCGCGGGAGATGAGGAGGTAGGTGAAAGGACGAGGAAGAGGGTTAATTTGCAGCACCCAACGTTCTTTACCAACAACCCAAGTTGGTATTGACGTGGGTGTGCGCTGCTTAACTTCAGTGATCTAACGGGAACTGGTGTGTCCAACGCAACTTGGCCTCACGATAATGGCAAGAATGGAATGGCAGTGTGGAACCGGAACGCCGCCTTATCTGCAGTGCCATTAAAACCGTCATTTCTCTAATGTACCGGGCAACTTCTTGGACGACCCTAGCGGTATTAGTGTGACTACAATATACCTCATTAAAGTGTCGTTGTAATCAGGTGGAATCGAAATACGACGACACGTGTCCTTTTTGTGATTTAAGGAACGGGTGTGTTTGGGGGGACGAAGAACCTCTGAGGGGTGAAAGTTTTATTTTTATCGTTTTTTTCTTCTTCTTATTTCGTACGGTGTACCTTATTATCATTGATTGATTATAACAACAGTAATGAAGTGTATTGTTTTCAGGCGTGAAAATGTTAAACATATAAAGGAACCAAAAAAATGAGGGTGTCTATCTCTCTCTCTCTCTCTGCTAGTGAATTAGGCGCAATTTACGGGAGCACTACCTTTGGCCTTGGTCCCTTCTACCCCATCCTCCTTCTCTTTCCTGCTGAATTCTGCCCCTAGTGAACACTTAAAGATAGTGAACGCAAAACTCGAGTTTGTGTTTTGTATGGCTGATTGACCCTCGTTATCATCAGCCCTGCACATTGCTCTTCTCCTAGGATTTTTTTTTCAGGGCATAGGGTTGCCGTGAAGGAGGCAGGGAGAGTCTAGTGTCAGGGATAATACTGAAGCAGAAAGACTACAGAGGAAGAGAGAGAGAGGAAGAGAGAGAGGAAGAGAGAGGTAGAGAGAGGAAGAGAGAGGGATAGAGAGGAAGAGAGAGGGAGAGACAGGCAGTGAGAGGCAGTGAGAGGCAGAGAGAGGGAGAGAGGAAGAGAGAGGGAGAGAGAGGCAGTGAGAGGAAGAGAGAGGGAGAGACAGGCAGTGAGAGGCAGTGAGAGGCAGTGAGAGGCAGTGAGAGGCAGTGAGAGGCAGTGAGAGGCAGAGAGAGGCAGAGAGAGGCAGAGAGAGGGAGAGAGAGGGAGAGAGAGGGAGAGAGG
>JAAFCE010001036.1:8005211-8039700 GCA_013389805.1 Trigoniulus corallinus
GAGAGAGGGAGAGAGAGGGAGAGAGGGGGAGAGAGGAAGAGAGAGGGGGAGAGAGGAAGAGAGAGGGGGAGAGAGGGAGAGAGAGGGAGAGAGAGGGAGAGAGAGGGAGAGAGAGGGAGAGAGGGGGAGAGAGGAAGAGAGAGGAAGAGAGAGGAAGAGAGAGGAAGAGAGAGGAAGAGAGAGGAATGAGGCAGAGTGGGAGAATAGAGAAGGTTTAATATTAAATGAAATTAGATGAATATTTGCTGTCTTGTAATATATTTAAGGTTGGATTCGATCCCTCATCATTCAATCCAATCCCTCCCACTCGTGTTTACCTTTTTCCTTTCTGCACATAATTTTATTGAATGCTTAATATTAAAGTCGTGATCGTATTAAATGCTAAACTAGTCTAGCATAATTAATAATGTGATCATCAATAAAACACCTCCAGTATTTTTATTTTTGTACGGCTTTTTTTTTCTCTTTCTCTCCCTCTTCTCTCTCTCTCTCTGGCCCTGATGTTGCTTTGATTTGTTAGTTACCTATTCACCTGTTGCTCTCCTCCGTAATTTTAGAATCGGCTGTGTATCTGTCGTGGTGTCTTTTAATAGAAATTACCTGAAGACTCTTATTTTTAATTTTTTTTGTGTTTTTTTTACCTGTAGGTGACGTTTATTTCTGATAATTCGACAAACATTGTCGCACATAGCCAGGCTCGACCCCCGGATACTGGATTCTTAACGGAGCCATCGAAACAGACACCGGAATACTAAGGATTGTGGAAAGGTACTGTACTCTACTATTGTTACCTTTTTTTTCTCGTTCGTTCGTTGGTGATTCAGGGCTCTTCACCTGCAAGGTCATTAGAGCCCCGTCGGTAGCGTTGTCGTCACGCGGTGAGGTGATACCATGGTGTCACCTCCCCCCTCTGCCGAAAAAAAGCCGCTTCTTCTGCTTTGGTGTCACCCCATTTCTCATGGTGCGAGTGGTGTCACCCGGTGCGGCCCGCACCCTCCTAGTGACGCCACTAGCCCCGTCCACTGCGTAGTTCTGATCTGATGCTGAGACTGCGCAGACACTACACTAATGGGACGATTTTTGGGTATTAGCTGTACCCAGTTTTCCGAAGCGGCCACCCATGTCAGTACTAACTGGGGTTGCGCTGCTTAACTTTTGTGATCAGACGAGAACTGGTGTGTCCAACGCAATAAGTCACTCCCATTATTGTTGTCGTCTGTTAAATTGTAGCTGACTGGAACAGCGCTTTAGCTTTCTGCCTGCACTTCGTTCGCTTGCCATTCTCGTTTCGGGAAAATTTTTCATTGATTTTTGTCTTTTATATCTTGTTTTATTTTGTTGTCAATAGGGGACACCCCGTCCACTTCGACTGTGACAGTAGTAGACTGGACAGAAAACAAATACTAATCCTTTCCCCGCTTACAGCAGGGTCGGGTACCCATCGTTGTCCCTCTGGATGGACACATGCGCGTTGTATTGGACGGGACGATATTTTGAACCATCCAGATGTCGATCCAATTTGAAGGCCCTATGCTTATTTATCATCGGCCTACTCTCCGTTGGGGCACTCTACCGAGCTCTTACTTCTAGAAATTTACTGGACCGAGGTGGGTTGGTTTCTTTCAGGATAAACAGAGGTCCCGAGTACGCCGTCCTTCGAATGAGAAGTAAAACCGGAGTCCTGTGTAGTGCACGATGGCATTCGCACGTGAAAGAACCCTCTCTACAATACAGCGGGTAGACCGACGATTAATAAGCGTAGGGGTTGCAGCTTTTGTCGGCAGCCGGCTGCGGAAAAGAACACTATCCAATATAGCACCCTTATGTTCATTCCAAGGGACTAGGGAGTGGCGAGTTGCGTTGGACACACCAGTTCTCGTCTGATCACTGAAGTTAAGCAACGCAAGCCCAGTTAGTACTGACATGGGTGGTCGCTCGGGAAAACTGGGTACTGCTAATACCCAATAATCGTCGCATTAGTGTAGTGTCTGTGCAGTCTATGCATTAGAACTATGCAGTGGACGGGTCTCTAATGACCTTGTAGTTGACGGGACCTTAAACAACAACAATCCAAGGGACTAGATGGGTACCCAATCCTGCCGTAGGCGGGAAAAGAGTTAGGAGTTGCTACCCATTACCTGTAAATGACGTCGTAAACCATACAGTTGGGCACACGCTTTACTTCCTATTCGATGAAAAGGCGCACTCGGGACCTCTCTCTCGCCTGACAGAAGCCAACACACCTTGATTCAGCATTGAACCTAGCACCTTTGAGGAGTCGAGCCCGTTGCCTCTGTGCCACCGAGGGCGGGTCGTCAGGAGACTTAGTCCATTACCGGAAATAACTATTTGTGTAAAGCGGTATTGCTCTCGGATGTGTTTTTTAAAATACCGTGTTGTTTATTGCATGTTATGACGTCTTGAATTTAGGGTCATCTCTCCCGGTGGTTACGTGGTTGATTCACGAGTTAATAGTTACAGGCTCGGTCCTGTCCGAGGTGAATGTCGCCGTTCGGATGAGAGAGAGAGAGACACTATCAACTGTGGACTCACGTTGGTGTTACTTTGCACGCATCAAAGACCTTTTTACTTCCTGGAGTGAGATGTGTCTTGATGGGCAAATATCCCCGATGTGAGTTCGCTACCATCCTTTTGGGTAGGTTTTGTTGTTGTTTGTTGGTGTTTTAGGGCCCTTCAACTACAAGGTCATTAGAGCCCCGTCCACAGTGTAGTTCTAATGCAGAGACGGCACAGACACTACACTAATGCGACTATTTTTGGGTCTTAGCAGTACCCAGTTTTCCCAACAGCCTCCCATGTCAGTACTAACTGGGGTTGTGTTGCTTAACTTAAGTGCTCGGCCGAAAACTGGTGTGTCCAATGCAACTCGCCGCTCCCTTTTGGGTAGGTTAAAAGAAAGTGTCTCCCCAAGAGAGTACCCGGTGTTAAATAAGGAGGGGTTATGGCAGTAGGTCGGCAACCAACCGGTTATTTAACGGCGGCCTATCTTCTGCTCACCTCACTATGGGCGAGCGCCTACTCATGACCTCCTACCGGGAAGTTTCTACACTCAGAATGTGCAGCTGTCGCATGCAGAATCGCCGTTTACACATGACCCCTCATAACTCTTACACATCCAATTTGTGGTATATTACCCCTTTCCCTCGACCGCTGCTTTAAGGGCTTTAGATCACAGTTACATAACGCTCGTTCCGCAAGCAAAGATGAGGAAAGTTGACCACCTAATTAACTACTGTATATCCGGTTCAGATAGCATCAAAGTTGTTCGGGACGCCAACATGCTATATGGATCAGTGTGTTGGGGCAGTGGGGAAGAGCCACGTCAATAGAATGCAAGTAGCCGAGATGCGAATGCTGCGGTGTATCAGCAGGATGTTGAGAGATGATAGAATTAGGAATGAATACAGTATATTAGGGGTAGCCTGGGGAGACATCGCGGAAAACATGAGGGAGAGTAGGTTGAGGTGGTATGGGCACATAATGAGAAGAGGGAAGGAAGAGCTCGTTAGGTCCATTTCTGGATATACAATCGTAATATAAATCCGTAAGGATATACAATGAAACCTCTCTATTGGTACACCCCTCATATCGGTACAGATTTTTCAGGCACCGATTTTTCGCTCATAGGGTTAATGCTATTACTACCCCTCTTAACGGTACACCTGTCTAATGGGTACACCCCTCTGTTGGTACACCTCATGCATGTCACCACTTTTCAGAAAACCACCTCTATAATGGGTACACCCCTCCATTGGTACATCTAATACATGTCACCATTTTCAGAAAACCCCCTCTGTAATGGGTACATCCTGCCTTGGTGACACAGTGGACAGGGTGCGTGGTTCGGTAGGTTCGGTACTGGACCAAGGCAGATTGCCTTCTTTTCTGCAAGAGAGATTCCCTGAGTGCGCCTTCCTTTGGATTAGAAGTAAAACCATAGTCCCATGTGGCGTTCAATGGCATTTATACATAAAAGAACTTTCTACTATGCAACGGATAGGTGAGGCAACATTTTCAGGTGTAGGAGCCTGCCACCTGGCATCTGTGGAATACCTCAAAGAACAGTAGACCTCCAATAAATATGCACAGGGGTTGCAGCTTTAGTCTGCATCTGGCTGTGGAAAACCGCAGTCCAAAAGATCACCCTTGCATCTATTCAGACGGGCAAGATGGGTACCCGACCCTGCCATAGGCAGCAAATAAGAAGGTAGCTTGATTGTAGACAAACGTCCCTTGATTGATTTGTTTGTAAAAATTAAATTGTTTTGATTAATTGTTTTGATTAATTTATATACCCATACCCCTCTGATGGGTACACTTTGGCTAGGTCCCGCAGGCGTACCAATTAGAGAGGTTTCACTGTATTATTGTATGTGGGGGTGGACGGGGACATGGTGGGAGATAAACGGGAGTAGAGGGCTAGAACCTGCAGATCCGACCCTGCCACAGGCGTGATAAGGGTATGATGGTGATGAGTTGCAAGTAACTACTAACCCTCTCCCGCCTATGACAGGGTCTGGTACGCGTCTTAGTCCCCCTATATGGACATATGGGCGATCCGTTCGACTCAGCCGGCTACCGACCAAAGCTGCCACCTCAAAGCTTATTTAATAGGGAGCTTGAGTTACACGTCGGTGTTCAACTTACACCGACGTAAAGCAGACGAATTGCGTACTGCGCAGGTGCACATGCCCCTATTAGGAATGTTGCATCTGCGCAGTATGGAAATCGTCTGCTTTGCGTCGGTGTACGTTGTACGCAACGTGTAACTCAAGCTCCCTATTGTCTGTCTACTGTTTGCTGAGACACTCCGCCGATGCCAGGAGGCGAGTTCGTACACTTGGGGATTCTTTTACGTGTAAATGGTATCGTGCACCACACGGGGCGACGGTTTTTCTTCCCACCCGAAGGAAGCCACAATCGGGACCTCTCCTTCGCCTGAACGAAACCAAACTAATCTCGAGCCAGTATCGAACCTGGAACTACTGAGCAGTAGTGGAACATGCTGCCTCCTGCGCCACCGAGGCGGGCCACATAATAGCTATTTATAAAAATGAAATTAATTATTCTGAATGTTTATGTTTTCCAGTTGCTTTCCTACAAAAGTTCGTTCCTACTCGTGGAACCCTGGAGTTCTGCAAAGCACAGTGTGACGACAACTGGTCTGGTTATTTTCAGTATTCACCGGTACGTTGCGTCCAACATTCTACAAGGATATAGAACTGTCCATAGTAGTAGACTAGATTAAAATCATCATTACTCTTTTCTCGCCTATAGCAGGGTCAGGTGCCCCTTTTTAAGCCGTTTGACGGCATTTATACGCAGCCGCCTGGGAGCCTAATTCTGCAACCGCTATCTTATTTATCGTCGACCTATTTTGATTCGTTGGAACACTTTTCCCTCACCGTCACCAGAGGACGTGTTTCTGCACCTAGAAATATGACCGAACTACACGTGCATTAGGCTAGTGCAGTGGCGCCAGAACATTGAAGGAAGGGCAGGAAAGACAAACAGAGAGTGCATGGGAACAACCTTAAGATAGAGAGAGAGGTAATTTATGATAGATAATACGTGGGTAATACGTGGATAATAGAGAGTTTTCTGGCTGCGGTTCTATCGTGAACTGCGCAGACTCACGCTGTATCTGAGTTTGCGCAGTTGACAATTCGTCTGCATTGCGTAGCGTACGTCGGATAGAACCGCAGCCAGAAAACTCTCTAATACTTCTATTTCGGGCAACAGCCGGATCTCTGGAGACGAAACAGTGTGTGGGGATCAAGCAAAGGATGTCAAGCATGTGATGCTGGGGCACTGCATGAGGGGTTAGGGAAACCCACACTGGAAGTGGTCCTGGGAGTGGTGGGTGTTGGGGTTGAGCAGAGATGTTGCTGAGGTGCTGGTAGCATGAAAAATCCCACAAGCAAGGTATCCGTCACAAAAGGATTGCATATTCATATGCTCCATTTAAAAGGGTTCGTTCTTGTGCAGTTGTGACCTCGTAAATAACACAGGGGCCCACGGATTTACTCTCCATCTCCATCTCTCTCTCTGTCCGGTCCAAAAGAATCTTAACCACCTTGATCATAGATCGAACCAGGAACCACTGACGCAGTAGTCTAGTACGGCACCGAGCTGGGTGTAATCCACTTAAAATAAGTTAAATTACATTAAATACACTGAAGTGGCCGAAATGCGAATGCCGCGGTATATGAGAGGGGTTTATAGAGAGCGGTGAGGGACATCGAAGAAAGAATGAGGGAGAGTAGGTTGAGGTGGTATGGACACGTCATGAGAAGAAGCTCGTTAGGTCCAATTGAGGAATGGAGGTGGTTGGGAGCACCCTAGGCAGGTGTAGACCGAAACAGACGTGGGATCAGGTTGTCCGTAAGAATATGGTAGTGTGTGGGTTGAACGGGCGACCTGGTGGGAGATAGGCGGGAGTGGAGGGCTAGAACACGCAGAACCGACCCTGCCACAGGCGGGATAAGAATATGATGATGGGGAACGGCTGTATTTCGTTGGACACACCAGTTCTCGTCGAAACCCGCCGCGGTGGCGTAGTGGTTAGCACGCTCGGCAACTACGCCAGTAGTTCTAGGTTCGATACTGGGCCGTGGTGGGTCGGCTTCTTTCGGGCGAGAGAAAAGCCGCGAATGTGCGTTCTTTCGGATGAGAAGTAAAACCGAGGTCCCGTGTGGGTGTACAATGGCATTTGCACGTAAAAGAACCCTCTCTACTACGCAACGGGTAGATGAGGCAAAATTTCCAGGTGTAGGAGCTCGCCCCAACGGTCGGTAGCATTCCCCAACGAACACTAGACCGACGATAAATAAGCGTAAGGGGGCAGCTTTGGCCGGCAACCGGCTGCAGAAAAAAACTATGACCAATATATCACCCTGTGTCCATTCAGAGGGACAAATGGGTACCCGACCCTGCCATAGGCGGGAAAAGGGTTAGGAGTTGCTTTTTGTAAAGGAGAGGAGATTTCAGTGGTGCAATAGTTTCGTTATTTAGGATCAATTTTTTTCACAGAGCAGTAGGAATATAAATTCTGATGTGACTTGTAGGATTAATGCAGGATGGCTGAAGTGGAGAAAGGCATGTGGGGTCCTGTGCCACCGCCGGGTCCCAATAAAGTTGAAGGGCAAAGTTTACAGAACCGTCGTTAGGCCCACTATGCTGTATGGCTCAGACTGTTGGGCAGTTAGGAAGAACCATGAAATGCAAGTGCCTGAGATGCGAATGCTGCGCCACATGTATGGGGTGTCACGAGCCGACAGAATCCGAATATGATCAATATATCACCCTGTGTCCATTCACGGGATGTGTCCATCCACCCTGCCATAGGCGGGAAAAGGGTTAAAAAAACAACAAACACCATATCTCGTCTAATCGATGAAGGTAAGCAACGCTACCCCAGCTAGTACTAACAGGGTGGTCGCTTGGGAAGGCTGGGTACCACTAATACCCAAAAATCGTCGCATTGGTGTAGTATCTGCGCAGTCTTTGCATTAGAACTACGCAGTGGACGGGGCTCTAATGACCTTGTAGTTGAAGTAGTCTTAAACACCAATAAAATAAACAAAAATGATGGTGATAATGATGCTGCGTTGGTTCAATCCTAGTTCAGATGAAAAACATAATGAAATTGCTTGATCATTAAGTTGTTGTTTACTTGAGTTTAAGGTCCCGTCAACTACAAAGTCATTAAAGACCCGTCCACTGTATAGTTCTAATGCATAGACTGCACAGACACTACACTAATGCGACGATTATTGGGTATTAGCAGTACCCAGCTTTCCCGAGCGACCACCCATGTCAGCACTAACTGGGCTTGCGTTGCTTAACTTCAGTGATCAGACTAGAACTGGTATGTCCAACGCAACTCGCCGCTCCCCTTGATCATTAAGTAACCGGGTTCAAATCCTTGTCAAGATCTTATTAGATACATATAATTATTTATTTACGGTATAACTATATACACAAACACATTTGAACAGCTTGTTTTAAAGTAGTCTGTGTTGATCGAAATGCTTTATTCAAACCAGAAAAACATTTTTTTTGCCTGATACATGCATGAGAAAAGAGGAGAAATAAGATAATAACAGAAATTTTGTCTCATTTATACAAACTTTACATGAAACAACGAACAAACACTGAGAGATGCATAAAGTAATCAACTTGAATCATTTTAATGCTCTCTTGGAAATAATAATAATATTTTATTTCAAATTTTTAAAATTTAATTATACTCCCTTTTTATTATTTCGAGAACAAGTTGAAGGTGGTCAAAAGCATTTCATTCTGCAAATTTCTGTGAAATTTTCATCGTAATAATAAATATTAAAAGTAGAACTGAAAATAGAAATACAAGAAAATGGTTAAAATATAATATCAAGTGGTCAGCTCAAATGACCATGTGATACTCTCCGAAGGCCCAGCGCAAGATGAGACGCAGTCTCCGCGGGTGACTCACTATAAATTTCTGTGGCTCACATGATAGTATGTAGTTGCGCATGTTAAGTCGCTCGGTGACGTGACTCAGTGCCTGCGCCACGTGACCCTGCGGAGCGCGGGACAACAACAAAAAACGGTGCGAAGCAGAGAAGTTCTCTTGTTACTTGATGCAAGTATGGTGAAAAACTGGGATTCAATGTGCGGTGATTGCCTGCTAGCAGAATTTCGCAGGGCTGCTGCTGCTCCCTGCGTCACCCTGCGCCTTGCTTAAGGCCCAGCGTAAAATGAGACGCAGTCTTCGTGGGTGACGCACGGTAAAGTGATCAGATTTTTCAGAGGGCAAAGCGGGACGGGGGCTTTTGGTGAGTTCCCCCAAGTAGGGGTGATGAGACATGCTTTCCTGAAGAGCAAAGAACAAAACTTGTGACTTCGTAGTACGCCTACGTACTGTACCTTATAGCTTGAATACGTGTCCATCCAGCACAGGATGCATCATCATCATCTGCGGGTTCTAGACCTCCACCTCACACACTGTCATAGCCGTACAGACAACCTGCTGCTCCCACGTCTGCTTCGGTCTTTCCCTGCCCCGGGTGCTGCTAACCACCTGCATTCCTGAACTGGACCAAACGAGCTCCTCTCCTTTTCTGATTGTGTCCATACCATCTCAACCTATTTTCCCTAATCTTTTCGGCGATGTCCACCACTCCCAGACTACATCTAATATACTCATTCCTAAATATCAGCGCTCGACACCCCACTCATGTACCGCAGCATTCCCATCTCAGCTACTTGCATTCTGTTGACGTGACTCTTCCTCACTGCCCAGCACTCTGATCCATGTAGCATAGCAGGCCTAACCACTGCTCTGCAGAACTCTGCAGAATTGAGGCCCTCCCATTACACAGGTCTTCGCTTCCCTGTCTCCTCTTTAACCATCCCCATTGATTTTATGGGTAACAGGACGGGTCCAGCACCGGATGCCTGATGTTTTAATTTGGTTCAGACGATGATCAGTTGCCACCCTAGAAGGATCATTCTGTGTGGGTGCTTTATACACGTATTTCATTGACGAGTGAATGCTTCTGAGAAGTTGCCGACAAAGTGGGACAAACGGGCGTTCCTCCGGGACAAGAGAGGGACGGCGGGACATGAAGTCTGAAATCGGGACGTCTGGTCACCCTACGCATGGTGACTCATTATAAATTTCTGTGGCTCGCATAATAGTATGTAGTTGCGCATGTTAAGTCGCAGGGTGACATGACTCAGTGTCTGCGCCACGTGACCCTACGGAGCTCAGTGCCAGTGCCGCAGTTTCCTGCGTGAAGTTGGCGTGACAGCAACAAAAAGTGGTGCGAAGCAAAGTTATGTTGTTATTTGATGCAAATTTCAAACCAGTAAGGTGAAAAACTGCGATTCAATGTGCGGTGATTGGCTGCTAGCAGAATTTCGCAGGGCTGCTACACCCTGCGTCTCACTTTGCGCCTTGCCTTACTTTACCCGAGACATGTATTTCAGCTACCTAGACTCTGTTGTGTCATTTTCCAAGAAACTGCTGACCACCTTCTGGTACCAACATCGCCACTCCCTTAATGCCACGTCGCCGCAGCATTTCGGCCACTGGCTTCTCGATAAGAGTCAGCTGATCTTCGTTTTCGGCCAGGACCATGTGGACCAGCTGCTGCAATGCCCATCAGATGTTTAGCTGCTTGACTACCAGAGAAACCGCGAGAAAATCCCAAATCCACATTTCGTTTTACGCCGAAAGTACCACTGGAAATGAAATGATAATAATATAGTAAGTTAGCAGTACGAAGATACTTCCGGAATATGGGCTTACGGTTCCATATTGCCATTTTGAGCCAAGTTTTGCTCCAGTTTTTCCAAAAATTCAGCAAGCTCTTCTTGATTTTCGTAATCTAATAACGATGGTTCCCTTGATCTGTTTAGCAAAAGAAAAATTTAATTAATATTTATTGTTCATCCATTCCTGTGGGGGTAGGACGGCACCCTCAGGTAACCCGTCCACTATTCCCGTGGGTTTATTCAGAGCTGTCACTCTGAAAAATGGGGCTAGAGTACGATTAGGGACTTGGAATATGGGGAACCACACAGGGAAAACTAGGGAACTAGTCGACACCCTCATTAAAGACATGACGTGCGGGGTGGAGACTGGTAGGGAAAAGGCGGGAGTGGAGGATTAGAACCCGCAGACCCGACCCTGCCACAGGCGGGATAAGGGTGACATGATAATAATGATGAATGTCCACCCATTAGACAGCCACTAGTTTACTCTTGCTCGGTCCTGACCGAGACTAATAATTTATGTTGCTTTTTGCAAGAAAGAACCGGAAACTGTCCGCTTCAGATGGACACAACTGAATTGATGGAATTTCACACTTGTTTGTTTGTTGGTGTTTAAGGTCCCATCAACTACAAGGTCATTAGAGACCCGTCCATTGCATAGTTCTATGCATAGACTGCACAGACACTACACTAATGCGACGATTATTGGGTATTAGCGGTACCCAGCTTTTCCGAGCGACCACCCATGTCAGTACTAACTGGGCTTGCGTTGCTTAACTTCAGTGATCGGACGAGAACTGGTGTGTCCAACGCAACTCGTCGCTCCCGGGAATGTCAACAGGTGTGTAGGCCTACTACCTGTCAGGTGTCAGCTCCGAGTAACCTGAAGTAGGAATGGAAGCTACAGGTGGGTCTTCTATCCGAGGTGGACACTACAATCACGGTCCCGTGGGAAGTGCACGATATCACCCCTAAAAGAGCGCTTCTAGCCTGAAAAAAAAATGTAAGATAGGCCAGGTACTCGACCCAAGCATTGGGGCACCCGGAAAAACTGGGTTAAACTTGGGGTCCACGTTAAAACACGAAATTAACAGTCCATTACTAATTGTCACAATCTCCGAAAAAAGTTTGGGAACTGCTTATTGCATTGTACACACCAGTTCTTGACCGATTACTGACATTCAGCAATGCAACCCCAGCTAGTACCAATATGGATGGCCGCTTGGAAAAACTGGGTAATTGTCGCCTTAGTGTAGTGTCTATGGTGTCGAAGACACCCAACAAAACAAAAAAATCCGAAAAAGTTAATTCTTGTGCCGAAAGAAATGGGGAGCTGCTGTATTGCGTTGGACACACCAGTCAGATCACTGAAGTTAAGCAACCACAGGCGGCTCATGGGGCAGGCAAACCTAGGCGGCTAATTTCAGAGGTACTTCCTTGCCATGCAGTCTATCGGTCATTTAAAATGTCCGTAGTCCTGGGGTACCCAAACTTCTCTAATTTGTGGTGCCTTTTCTAAATGTTGGCTTTCTGAAGGCGCCCTGTTGCAGAGGCATAGCAATGCATTTACAATGGGATAAATGCCAAGGGTGTGAAGAGCGCTCGGACAATTTAGAACTGCATTAAATCAATGGGGGGCGCTGATGGATCCACTTGCCTAAGGCGCTTGAAACCCACGAGCCGGGCCTGTAAGTAACGCAATATCAGCTAATACTAGCATGGGTGACCGTTTGGGAACACCGGGGACAGCTACTGTAATACCCAAAAATCGCCTTAACGGCGTAGTGTCTGTGCAGACTCTGCATTCGAACTGCACAGTGGACGGAGCTCTAATGGCCATTTTAGTGAAGGGACTTGGAATGTGGGTACCAGTTCTCGTCAGATCACTGAAGTTCACCAACCACAGGCGGTTCATGGGGCAGGCAAACCTAGGCGGCAAATTTCAAAGGGGCGGCTAATTTCGGAGGTACTTCCTTACCATGCAGAGTCTATCGGTCATTTAAAATGTTCGTAGTCCTGGGGTACCCAAACTTCTCTGATTTATGGGGCCTTTTCTAAATGTTGGCTCTCTGAAGGCGCCCTGTTGCAGAGGCATAGCAATGCATTGACAATGAGACAAATGCCAAGGGTGTGAGGAGCGCTCGGAAAATTTAGAACTGCATTAAATTAATGGGGGGGGCGCCGCCGCCGATGGTTCCACTTGCCTAAGGCGCTTGAAACCCACGAGTCGGGCCTGTAAACAACGCAACATCAGCTACCGTGTTTCCCCGATAATAAGCCACTGTCTTATTTCAATTTTGGTGCCGAAATAAGCACTGGGGCTTATTCTTTTCTGTAATATATTATCTTTTAAAGTCAAAGGGTCGGCTTTTTCGGGCGAGAGAGAAGCCCTGAGTGCGCCTTCTTTCAGATGAGAAGTAAACCGAGGTTCTGCGTCACGTGAAAGAACCCTCTCTATTATGGAACGGGTAGAGGAAGCAAAATTTCCAGGTGTAGGACCTCGCCCCCTGGGTACCGTGGAATGTCCCAACGAACAGTAGAGAGACGATAAAAAGGATAGGGGTTGCAGCTTTGGTTGGCAACCGGGTGAGGGAGAACACTGTGAAGCCAGAACTGGACTGGTGCTTCAGCCAGTCCCTCCTAGGAAGTCAGAACTGATTAAACGACTTGTCTGACGTCACTTACACAAAGCCGTAACGGGGGTATGAAGCGCCTGTGGCAAGAGTCTAATTTTCGCTTGCCCGTAACCCAATAATGTCAAAAAACTTAAACATTTTTGCGCCCCAAACCCAGTTGCGCCCGTGGCGGCCGCCTTCTTCGCCACGCCCTAGTTACGGCCCTGCACTTACGAATGACTATTCTCAGTGGCGGCACATTTCTTCAATCTCGGGCCACAGTGGTTGAGAATCGCTGCTCTGCACTCACCACTCCCTTTAAGGAAATCACCCTATCAGATGCTGGAAACAAAAACGGGTGTGCTCTTGGCCTTAGGGCTCTAGTAGGGCTTATTTTCGGCGAAGGGCTTATATTAAGCACATCTTAAAAAACCTTGGTAGGTCTTATTTTTAGGGAAACACGGTAGTACTAGCATGGGTGACCGCTTGGGAACACCGGGATGGGCTAATACCCAAAAATCGTCTTAACGGCGTAGTGTCTGTGCAGACTCTGCATTAGAACTGCACAGTGGACGGAGCTCTAATGGCCATTGTAGTGAAGGGCCGTAAAACACCAACGATTGGTAGTGAATGATTGGCAGTATATCAAGAGTTAAATATCCGGCCGCAAGATTCGTGCTGCGCGCTATTTTATTCACATTTGACATCGAAAGTGCGTTTTCCGTTTTGAAATGGATCAATTTAAATTTTCTTATTTGTGGCCATACTGGACTCCGTTGGCGAGAGCGCTGTTGTAGATGGTTTAACTATTGTATCGCATTACCCCCTGCGCGGCATTCTAGAAACTTTTCGACAAAGCGAACTGTTGTTGAAGTGCAATTCGCTTTTCTTTTATTCCCGTTTTACAATGTCTGGTTTTGTCTGCTGTTACTATCAAATCTCCAAAAAACTGTAATTGATTTTATGGATTTCATTTACTTTTTTGTTGCTAACTGCCTTCTTTTTTCTAAATTCTAGTTTTTCATTATTATTTTTATTATTTCAATAGCCTCTTTTGTGTGCGTGTCATGTACGCCAATGAGCGAGGAAGGTAGGTGTGCGATTTGTTGTTTTTTTTTCTTAATCTAAATCTTAAAATGAATGTCTTTATGCAAATAATGGGAATCCTCTAGGTTATATCTATGTATAACTATCTCTTTTAATTCAAGAAGATAAAATTATATATGCATAAACGAATATTTTTTCCTTTCTTAGAATACAATTGGAATGGAGATGGGTGGAAATATGGCGCCTTTAGACTACTATGCATTCTGAAATGGAAAATTCTTCTTCATCGTAGATAGTTTTCAAGGTATCTCATGGGATTTTTGACATTTTAACTCTTTTATTTGCAGTGTCTACACGTTAACTCGTTGTTACTAGCTCCCAGCCTGCCCTTTCTACCGCAATCTACTCTACGATATGATGTTTTTATGAGGTATATCAATTCAACGACACCTTCTTCTTCTCATCTCACTCAAGAAAATGAAAACTCTTCATATATATTATCTGATATCCTAATATTTACTTTTTCACACCGTATTTTATTTTCTCTCTCTCACACAATGTTCACGTTTATTTTAGGTAGAAAGGTCACCAATGAAGTTTCGTCATCCCTTCTTGGGGTTCACCGCAAGTTGGAAATGGATGAGGATGGTGATACTGATTTGGGCCTATTCCCTATTACCTCCTAATGCTTCGCTATTCATCCGTCATCCACACTCAACAGAAAAGTTTTATTTGCAAAGATGTCGTGTGACGTCGATTGAATTGCAGTTAGTCAGGTTGGTGAAATTGATTTTTATAACTTTTTCTCTCTCTTCCCCTTTCCACCTCTTTACTTTGTGGAATTGAATGAAAAAGAGAGAAGGGGAAGATGAGGTATTTTTCCTACCTTTTTTTTAAGCTCTTCTAGGAAAATCTGTAATTCGACTCGGAACATGTTTGTTTTGGAGTGGGTGCGATAAATTTCATCAACTTTTAAAAATGTGCCTCATTTTATCCTTAAAGAGATAAAGCTGGAAACAAATTCCCTTCCAGAAATAAGTTGATGACTTTTGGTAGTGTAACATATATCTGTTTAACGTTCTTCCGTTATTGAATCTACCTTATGGAATTTTAGGAATATTGAAGTTGATATCACAACGGTTACTACTTACCTGGTTAATGATCGAGTTTGCACTAAGGACATGGTTATGAAGAAGACGTAGGATAAACAAGCGATGGTTAAGACTATATGTCGCATTTTGATCGAGGAGGTGAAGGAAAAAAACTTCTTGATTCAAGCCAAAAAGTAAGCTATCTGTAATGAAAACAGAAGAAAATTTTAAGAAAATTTACATCCTTCTTGACTGTCAGCGTATAGCCTACAGGTTAATTTATTATTTATAGTTTTTAATCGCTTTCTATATCGATATTAATTGATTTATTGCTGCAGATTTTTAGTTTATCAAGGTTTATTTATTGCTAATAGGGTTATATTCCCATGAACACAGTATAAATAATTCAAGCTGTTGACTCCTACCTAATAATACTGACTGTTGTTTACGTAATAGTAGCCTGTCTAGACTGGATCAGTTGTTGAAAAGCGTGTTTTTAAAGCACTTCAAGCTAACGAATGCATTAGTAAGTGGTTTTTTTAGAATTGCTCCTTTTGTTAAGGTTTAACATGTACCAAGTTAAAGGGTACACTTTCTCAAAATGAGCTTTTTGTCGGTTCCGTCGGATATGTCGCCACTGCACGTAGGTCTCGCATACAGGACATAAAAAGTACTCTCCATTGTGAAACGGGCAAAATAGTGCGAATCCACATAATTTCAGACAAGCAAAAACATCTTTTGGAATACGTGACCAATGGGCCATCACTTTGCATCCCTGTTTTATAATCGTTAGAGAAAAAACGGATATTTAATAATACGACAGCATTGGTTGCTGTCGACCAGCAATCGCTTGTCGTTGAGCGCAGGTTTGGTATCACCTTTCGACTTTTAAGGGCATAAATAAGATAATGGTTCTCAAACTGTAGTCCGCGGGCCTCTAGGGGAAAGTGAAGGGAGCGACTGTATTGCGTTGGACACCAGTTGTCGTCTCATCGCCGAAGTTAAGCAACGCAACCCCAGCTAATACTAGCATGGGTAACCGCTTAGGAAAATCGTAGTGTCTGTGCAGAGTCGGCATTAGGGCTGCGCAGTGGACGGTACTGTAATGACCATTGTAATTGAAAAGCCCTAAAAACACGAAGCTGTTTCAGGGGAACCGTGAAGGAGTCACGTAGTTGAAATTTTGGGCCATTTGCGATTATTGCAATGCCACCGTCTCATTAAATGTACATATGATGACTTAAGATTTACCATTTTGCGAATAAATTATTGTTTGTCAAAAACGTTTTAATAACAGCAGCCTGTATGGTAATCGTAGTTAATTTAAAAGGGTTCGCGTGCTATCTAAAAATTGTAACGAGACCGCCACGCAAGAAATCTTAGAAACGTTTGAGAACCACTGGCATATGAGAAACTTCATGTTTGTTTGTGTTTTAGGGCCCTTCAACTGCAAGATCATTAGAGCCCCGTCCACCGTGTGTTCTTATGCAGAGACTGCACAGACACTTTTTGGATACTAGCGGTACCCAGTTTTCCCAAGCGGCCACCCATGTCAGTAATAACTGGGGTTGCGTTGCTTAACTTCAGTGATCAGACGAGAACTGGTGTGTCCAACGCAATTTGCCGCTCCCCAGAAACTTCATCCTGTTGAAGGTTCCTGTCTTCGGTCTCGTTAGTTCTGGCCTACAATATTTGCCGGTTTGTGATAGTCTGTTGTGCCCAATGTAAGAAAAAAAGTGAAAATAATTTTAAGAAAATATTGTAGTTTAAAAGGGTGAATGTTGCCAATATTCCTGCGGGTTCCAGACGCCTGGCCGGCGTGACCCCAGTCAGAGTGGTTCAGTAGACCCGCAGACCCGACCCTGCCACAGGCGGGATAAAGGTATGTTGATGACGGTGATGATGAAAAGGGTAAATGCTACCTCTTATCATGTAAAACAGAGCAAAAATGGTTCATCATCCACTTGTCGTAGACGTACTGCCGATTTCAATGCCGGGATTCGAACCCAGCGCCCTCCTCTCTCGTATGATGGTGATGTTAATAAGTATTCCTCAACTTTTGTGGCGTCGAATAGGCTGTTATGCTAGCGAATAGAGGCATGTCTGTGACCTTTCCTCCTCAAATTAATCGATAAGTAGTCGATTGGCTATTTATTGGATTATTCACCGTTGCGTCGTTGGCATCTCAATTCGTACCTGGCGGAAGTTCGGCTCTCTAGTGTGCTTGGCGTTTGAGATCGTGATTCGTAGGCTCAATTTTGGCTAAGACTGGATGGGAAGTGAAGCCCTGGTCCCCTTGGGGTGTGTATGATGTCACCACTGCAGCCCAGGAAAAAGAAGTTCATTTGACTTGTAGGTCGACAAAATTCCCCAGGTGTAGCAGCTCGCATTCCATTCTTAGATATTGATTAATGGGCCGCCTTTGGAAGTTGACCGGTGGACATTAAATAACCGTAGAAACCACAAAACTTTATCCAGGATCGATCTTCTAACCGTAGGCCTACTCTATCAGTCTATCCGATATTGACGGAATGGGAAATTGGATTTCAGGAAGTGGAGCTCTGGCGTCATTGAAAGATTCCAGTGATGAACGTTATGCGCCGCCTAACCTCTCTCAAGCCTTCGCCTGTTATTTCCGGGGCCCTTTGCTCCCTGGCCGCCCCCGTCCTTTCCGAATGCCCATTACAATTACTGTGGTTGTAGGGCGGGCGACCTGTTCCTATTAACTACCACTTAATCTTTTAATGCATTTTTAATCACTAAGCGAGTAGAGTTTAATCTCCAGTTATAAGCTTAAGACCGCGCCATGTGTGGAGCTTGTCGTGCGTTTTCTTGGAGTGTGTGCGTTTTTCAAAAATTCCGGTCACGTATTCTAGTTTTGGGATGGCATATACAGTAAGTGGGAGAAGGGAAGGATGAGACAAACGAAGAAGAAGAAGATGGTGATAGGTATCTTAGTGCAGAATTTCGACAAACATAGATGATGATTTTTCGTTAGTCGTTATATGATCTCTTTGAAATATGCTTAATAGGTTTAGGAGGAGAAACAGAACGTAGAATGCAAATTAAATGGCGTTCCTGTTAATCCCGTTGTGCAATCCCACCTCGGTGGAGCACGGGTAGCATGCTCGATAACTGCGTCAGTGATGCTAGGCTCGATACTAGCAGTGGCATCACTAGGGAGGTGCACCGGGTGACACCAAAGCAGAAGCGGTTTTTTTTTTCGGGAGAGGAGGGGGGTTGACACCACTGGATACTATGCCGAGGTGGGTTGGCTTCCTTCTGGCGAGAGAGATGCCCCTTAGTGCGCCTTCCTTCGAAAGAGATTCAAAACCAAGGTCCCGTGTGGTGTACGACGGGATTTGTACTTGAAAGAACCCTCTCTACAATGCAACGGGTAAATGAGGCAAAGTTCTCAGGTGTAGGAGCTCGCCACACCCCTGGCGTCGGTGGAATTCCCAACGAATAGCACAGACAATAAATTAGCATAGGGGTTGCAACTTGGGGTCGGCAACTAACTGCGGAAAAACACTGTCCAATATATCACCTTTGTGTCTGTTCAGAGGGAGAAGATGGCTACCCGACCCTGCCATGGGTGGAAAACGGGTTGGGAGTTGCTTTTGCCTGTAAAGCGACTGTCATTTTCAACTTGCGTTCTAGACATTTTGTTAAATGATCCTCGTCTTCCCCAGGTGGCAAACTGGAGTTGTAGTGATGGTCGCATGATGATTATCAGTGGACTTTAGTGCCTTCAGCGAACCAGTAACCAAAACACATAGGAAAGTTTGTTTAGGTTATCCACAAGACCGTCAAAAGCTATTTGTTTATTTAACGTTGAGATTTTACCTATTAGAAGGGTTATTTACTTGCGGAAACATCATACACCTATCTATCACACGGGGCTTTTTGCGGGAGCGGCGATTTGCGTTGGACACACCAGTTCTCGTCTGATCACTGAAGTTAAGCAACGCAAGCCCAGTTAGTACCGACATGGGTGGTCGCTCGGGAAAGCTGGGTACTGCTAGTACCCAATAATCGTCGCATTAGTGTAGTGTCTGTGCAGTGTATGCATTAGAACTATACAGTGGACGGGTCTCTAATGACCTTGTAGTTGACGGGACCTTAAACACCAACAAACAAACAACAAAACAGGGGCTTTTTGCCCGTTTCAGCCAGGATGGAGCCTGCTACTATTTCTGATTTGCAACTCAAGTACGCTGCTTGGTACGGGCTGGAGAAGGGTGTGATGATCATGATGACTCAAGTACGCTGCCTACCTCTGAGCCACCAAGAAGGACGGCAGCGGCGAATTGCGTTGGACACACCAGTTCTCGTCTGATCACTGAAGTTAAGCAGCGCAACCCCAGATAGTACTGACATCGGTGGCCGCCTGGGAAAACTGGGTACTGCTAATACCCAAAAATCGTCGGATTAGTGTAGTGTCTGTGCAGTCTCTGCATAAGAACTATGCTGTGGACGGGACTCTAATGACCTTGTAGTTGACGTGACCTTAAACTCCAACAAACAAAACAACAAGGGGCTCTAATGACCTTGTAGTTGAAGGGCCCTAAAACACCGACTAGCAACAGCAGCAACCAAGAAGGGCTCTCCGGTAGCACTTAGGCGCTTGGGATGAAATGGCATGTAAACGAACTCTTTCTTCTCGGAAATTTCAAAGTGGCTTTAATGGAATTTTCTGGATAGGTTGATGCCCTTCAGAGATGACAAAGCTAAAGTATGGTAAATTTAAGATTTTTTTGTTTAGCCCGGGCCTTGCTGTTACCTGAGATGCTTTCCAGAGTTGATATATAGCCTTAGAGGATAATGTGATATCTCGTTTTCTCTCTCTCTCTAAGCATCATTCTGGTTTTCGCTATTGTCTTAAGTATCTATTTGGCTAACCCTTTTATGAAACGTATGTAGTGACTCCTTTTGAAATATTTCGCCCTTTTTCTGTATTACTCTTATTCATTTACACCTCTCTCCCCTTTCCCCAATCATCTGTCGGATTTCTCCTCCTCCACCCCAATTCAATTCCTGATGGCGTTGTTCGTGTGCCATTATCTAAGATTAACATAATAGGATGAATTCATTCGCATCTTCTTCTGTTTTGCTTTTGTGCGGTTGTGTGTTTTATTAGACAAAATCCGTTAAACGATGAGCTTACGGAGTTGTAAATAAAGTTTTAGCTATTGTTGTTTTACGGTGTAGAGGGAGTTTGTACGAGTGAATTTGTCGTCATTAGTTGAATTGAAGGTTTGATTTCTTTTTATTTCAAATAAAACATACACTCACTCACTCACGAGTCTAATAAATAATCGAGTGAAAATAAACTGAACTCTTAACTAAATAAAAACCAAAATGGAAAATAATTGAACTCTTTCTTTACATCTTCCCTCCCCGATTTTATTTCTTTTAATTGAATTATACAAGATTTCAACTATAAATATGCATATCTCCGAACTTGATTAAGTAAATCGTATGTTGATTATTTCGTTTGGAAAATTGAGGGGTGTGAAGTGAATAAGGAAAATGGTGGATATTATTTGTCCTTTGTATTTTGCACCCTCTAGCTTTCAGTTTTTTAACTACTTTAATTGTTTATAGTCTTTTTTAACGGAAAGCACTTTTGCATTTTTGTTAACTATAGTATTCCTCTCTCTCTTTCTTTCTAGCAATTGTTGATTCCATCCTGGGAGAGAGAAATTGGAGGTGCTATAGACGGTAAACGCAGTCACCCAACAGAACCTTTTCATCACAGGAAAAATACCACGAAAAGAAAAATAACCAGGCATTGGTGTAAGTAGTATTTCATCTGTCCTGTGTGATGTATTCTAAGGTCTAATAATTCCTGCCTGTGGCAAAGTCTTTTATCATGGAAACTCTTTAATTGTATTACTATGTTAGCCAGTGGGTTGGAGCAGTGTTTTTCAACCAGGGTTCCGTGAGGCCCGCCCAAGGGTTCCGCCAATGGTAAGGTAAAATAGGGATTTTGCAAGTTCTCGTAACGTGGGCGTTTCGGGACGAAAGACGAGAAGTAAAAAGCCTTCTCGTCCTTCCCAGTGGTCTTCAATACTATAAGGACGCGAAAATCATAAATAAACGTGAGAAAGGAGGGCGATTATTTGTGATTTTCTCGTCCTTATTTTATTGAAGACGACTGGGAAGGACGAGAAGGCTTTTTACTTCTCGCCTTTCGTCCCGAGATGCCCACGTTACGAGAAATCGCAAAATCCCTAATATAAAAATAACAATGAAAACAAAAGAAACGAGAACGACTTTTGTCTGTCGAAGATGAACTTCGGGTGTGTCTCTCAATCATTAGGCCACGAATTCAACTCCTTATGCTAACACACACACCTGTATCAATGAAGGTGTTTTTTCCGTCACTGTTTGGGGTTCCGTGAAAGGTCGAAATGCTCCAAAGGGTTCCGTTCCAATAAAAAAGTTGAAAAACACTGGGTTGGAGAGTAAGCCGTGCTGCCATAACAGGCCGAACCCTTAGGAGAAACGATACTGCGAACTGGGTTCGATACTGGACCGAGGTGGGTTTGCTTTTTTTGGATGAGAAGTAAATCCGAAGTCTCGTGTGGTGGACGATGGTATTCTCACGAAAAAGAACCCTCTCTACTATGCAACGGGTAGATGAAGCCAAAAAAAATTCCAGGTGTGGGAGCTCGCTCCCTGGCGTCGTAGTGGAATGCTCCAACGAACCGTAGGTCGACGATAAATAAGTATAGGGGTTAGAGCTTTGGTCGGTAAATGGCTGGGGAAAAACGCTGCCCAATATATCGCCCTTGTGTCCATTCAGAGAGAGAAGATGGGTATTCGACCTTGACATAGGCAGAAAAGGCGGTTAGGAGTTGCTAAGCAAATCAACACTAAGTTACTTTGTTATGCTAACGGTTTGGGGAGTAAGCCAAGCACCCATAACATGCCGAACCCTTAGGAAGCTGCTCACGGGTGAGGAGCAGGTAGGTGTATGGGATGTAGGAGAGGGGGAATTTGCAGCACCCCACCTTCACTACCTACCACCCATGTTAGTGCTAACGTGGGTTTGCGTTGCTGAACTTCAGTGATGTCACGAGAACTGGTGTGTCCAACGCAACTCAGCATTAATGCTTGAGTATTTCACGTCGGCCTAATTGTTTGAGACCTGTGTTGGTTGCACAATAGGTAGCGTTCTCGATTTACTGCTGGGAGCGGCAAATTTCGTTGGACATACCAGTTCTCGTCTGATTACTGAAGTTAAGCAGCGCAACCCCAGCTAGTACTGACATGGGTGGCCGGTTGGGAAAACTGGGTACCGTTAGTATCCAAAAATCGTCGCATTAGTGTAGTGTCTGTGCAGTCTCTGTATCAGAACTACACAGTGGACGGGGCTCTTATGACCGTTGTAGGTGAAGGCCCCTAAAACACCAACAAACAAACAACCGTCGGACAGGTCTTCATTGTGTCCCAGTGGAACAAAAATGGGCATCGGACTCTGTTGTAGTTTGAATGATGATATGATGAAGTCATGCACTTAGGCCAGGATGGCTGGCTTGACAACGGACTCACGAGCTACGGCGGGAGCGGCGAGTTGCGTTGGACACACCAGTTCTCGTCTGATCACTGAAGTTAAGCAACGCAAGCCCAGTTAGTACTGACATGGGTGGTCGCTCAGGAAAGCTGGGTACTGCTAATACCCAATAATCGTCGCATAAGTGTAGTGTCTGTGCAGACTATGCATTAGAACTATGCGATGGACGGGTCTCTAATGACCTTGTAGTTGACGGGACCTTAAACACCAACAGACCAAACCAAAAATACGAGCTACGGTTGAACAGTAATTTATCTTTGAAGGTTGGGTGAAGCTACTGCTACCTTTTGAAGGGGCTCAGAATACAGACGAGGACAAGGAGTGAATTTCTCGTAGATATGACATTTGTTGCTGTTTAATTTCGACATGTTGTTTGCAATCTATATTACATTTTTATTGATTAACGTTTTGATAGGCACGCTCCTAATGTTATTAAAGTGCCATTAAGAAATTATTTTCATACAGAAATCGGCATTTGAAGTGAATTTACTAAGGGGTTTATGTAACCCAGTATATCTATATTGGCATCTGAATTTGGATTAAAAGGTAATTCGGAAATTGGGCCTCAATCTTGTAGCCGTGGGTATTGACATAAGGAAAGTGTCAGGATGCCAGTGTCTTTCGATCAGTATACTGTTAATTTTGCCGATTTTCCCCCTACTTGTAGAAAAGATGCTTTTCCGTGTAATATGGCGACATTGTACTACCCATCTTGCCCCTCTTCCCCCCCCCCCCCTCACCGGACCCCTAGCATTGCTTTCATCCAAATGGTGGGGAGCGGCGAATTGCGTTGGACACACCAGTTCTCGTCTGATCACTGAAGTTAAGCAGCGCAACCCCAGCTAGTACTGACATGGGTAGCCGCTTGAGAAAACTGGGTACCGCTAATATCAAAATATCGTCGCATTAGGGAGATTGAGCGTACAGTTACCGATAACCATTTGTGCCATAAGCAGACGAAATTTAAGGTGCGCATGCTCCACAAATAAAATTAATTGTTCGGAGCATGCGTAACTTAAGTGTTGTCTGCTTATGGGACAAATGGTTATCGATAACTGTACGCTCAAGCTCCCTATTAGTGCAGTGTCTGTGTAGTCTCTGCATCAGAACTATGCTGTGGATGGGGCTCTAATGACCTTTGTAGCTGAAGGGTCCTAAAACACCAACAAACAACAACAACAACATCCAAATGGCTCAAAGGAAAAAACCTCGAGTCGTGATTGCAGGTTCGATCCTGGTCGAAACGCCGTAGCAGGTCATTAGTGTTCGGCGCCTGTGCGCCCTATCTCCCTCTCCCGAATAAAAAGAAGGTCTCAACAATAACTGGTTTACGTAACACATTTGTCACAGTAACTTCGTCCCTATCACTGGCCATGGAAGATCAGGGGGCCGGATCTAAGAAGCAAGTAGAGGGCCGGGGCGCCTGTGTGAATTGCAATCTGTGCTGGCACGCCTCTGTCGATTGGGGTAACTCGATTCCAGCGAGAGGGAAGAAAAACACGCGTGCGCCTTCGGTTCCACATGGGAATCTATGCTGTGTGTCTGCGTAGGATCCAGCATTCTGCACAAGTTTGTAGTAGCCTGCCTCCCTCCCTGACGTCGGTAAATTAGCTACAAAAGGTAACGGGATCCGGAACGTTCGCCCCCGACGTTTGGCCCCCAACATTTCGCCCCCGGAGCTTTTGCCCCCACATATTTCGTCCCTCGGACGTTTCGTCCCCGAACATTTCGCCCCTGGGAGGGCAAATGGCTGTTTTTTTTTTGTGTTATTTTTTGTTATTCTGTTTTAGGTAAGGTAAAATGCCAGCCCTTGATTATTACCATATTTTGGCCGGTTTTTTTTATTGTTATTCTGTTTTTACCTAGAAAAACAGCATTGTTCGTTTGGACCTTTTTCTGAGTGTTTCAAGGAATAGGTAAGGTAAAAATTCAGCAATTTCGGCAAGAATTCTACGCATTGCGGAGGACATCAACGATAGAAATTTAATAGACTTTCTGAATGCATAGCCTACAATTTCGAATTTTAATTTGCATTTTTTTTATGTGACAGTCTTGCTTAATGTTTGTTTTTTTATTTTATTAAAATTATTATTATAGTAAACAGAGGAACAAAAAACCGGCCATTTACCCCTCCCAGGGGCGAAACATCCAAGGGGCGAAATGTGTGGGAGCGAAAAGTACTCAGGGGCGAAATATCGGGGGCGAAACTTCCGTAAACCAAAGGTAACCATATAGGCCTAAAACAACGATATCTGACAGCACGTAAGTCATTATTACCGACTTAGGCGGGCTGCGAAAAGACGTTTGCCGTGAGCGTCAAGAGAAGCAGGCGCCAAGTTATATCATAAGTAGAGAAAGAAGGTCGTGCTCTAGGACCATGGAACCTTCTGGGTCTCATTTGGTATTTTGTTTAGTGATTCAAGAAGGAAGACCTTCCGTATCTGCCGGTGACTACTACGTAATTGAATGCATGTCATCATTGCACTTAAACTCATCATTATTTTCACTCTCTTTTCGCCTGTAACTGGTTGTTGTTTGTTTGTTGGTGTTTAAGGTCCCGTCAACTACGAGGTCATTAGAGACCCGTCCACTGCGTAGTTCGAATGCATAGACTGCACAGACACTACACTAATTGCGACGATTATTGGGTATTAGCAGTACCCAGCTTTCCCGTGCGACCACCCATGTCAGTACTAACTGGGCTTGCGTTGCTTAACTTCAGTGATCAGACGAGAACTGGTTTGTCCAACGCAACTCCCCGTCCCCCTGTAACTGGGTCGGGTATCCATCTGTCCCGTGGGAACTGGGAACACGCGGGCGATGTGTTGGACGATATATCGATTTCGTGGGACCTGCCTCTGTGGCGCAATGGGTTGCGTGCTCGAGTTATTGCTGGATCCTGGATCGAGGTGTGTTGGATTCTTTCGGGCGCGAGAGAAGCCCCAAGTGTGCTTTCTTTCGGATGACAAGTAAACCCGAGGTCTCGCGTGGAGTACGACCGCATTTGGACGTAAAAGAACCCTCTCTACTATGTAACGGGTAGATGAGGCAAAAATTTCCGGGTGTAGGAGCTCGCCCTTCCCCTGGCGTCGGTGGAGTGCCCCAACGAGCAACAGACCCACGATAAGTTATCATCGGGGGTTGCAACTTTGGTCGGCAGCCGGCTGCGGAAAAACACCGTCCAATTTATCACCCTTGTGCCCATTCAAAGGGACAAGATGAGTACCCTACCCTGCTATAAGCGGGGAAAGGGTGAGCGTTTGCTTTTTTGCTACTTCGTGGCAGGAGGTTTGTTCACCGATGCCAGAGGGAGGCGAGGTCCTGGCAATTGCCAGTCTTCACCTATGCAACTTTCACGATGTTCTGTGCAGTGGTGACATCAGGATCACGGCATTACTTCCCAGGTTCGAACTTACAACCACTGGCGCACGAGTCAAATAGCTCTGCCTCGCCGAGGTGGGCGCGCCTCTACATGGAACGTGGAGCTCGGTACAAGTTTCCAAGTGTAGGAGTTATCTATCCCCTGACGTCGGTAAAGGAAAAACTGCCCCAACAAATTAAAATAGGCCGACAATAAATATGCATGTGTTATGGCATTCGGTCGGCAGCCCTGCACCCTCTCCTGCCATTGACGGGATAAGGGTTAACGACTGTAGACCATTGAATGAGGACTTTCCCCATTATCCTAAGCTTTTCTTTAATTCGCTCTGCGATCACTTTGGACTCTGGAGTGTGGTCGTCTAAAGAGGCTGTCTGGTGATGTTTACGTGAGTTCGAGTCTGTTGCGCTCTCTCTCTTTAGATGTCTTGCAACTTGAGTGACAGAGTAATTGTTTCTGAAGACTTTTGTTGATTTAGGATCGAGTCGGATGGTACTTAAGGCTACTTCTAGTATTTGTTTTTCTTTCCTCCGAAGTCATGTAAACCGGAAATGCAGACAAATACTTGGGGATATGTTAGTAAACAGTTTTGGAGTCTAGTACCTTCCCCAATATACGACTTCCTCTTCCGCCTTCCTCACCGGAAGCATAATAGTGAAATTTTTTTTAAGCTATTGTATAATTTAGGGGATACCTTTTCAGCTGATCACATGCACCGATGATTTCACTTTCATTCAGGCGTAAATATGAGTTCCCATTTCTTATGTCATTTAAAAAATTAATCAGGTTGACCACCATTAGTGGTGGTCAACCCTACAAGTCTATCCCTCTCCAACCTCCATCCCTTTTTTCAAACCCTTTGCTAACAATATTTGTCCATTAAATTGGTCCATTTAAGAAGCTGAGTGTTTGATTTTCAGACCTAAAGAAACATGAAATGGTGGAACCGTGAGAACTAAAATATATGTTGCCCTTTTGTGGAATTGGAACTGGACTCTCATATTCGGTAGCTTTCACACTGTCATCTGTAGCTCGGTAAGTAGCAATTTTGCGTAGGTTCGATTCTGACTGGATCATTTATTTTGAGTTTTAAAGAAAAGAAAATCAGGTGAGCTCTTTAGGATGAGATTTCAAACTGACGCTTGTCGTGGATCGTTTGGTAGCGGGATTGACTCTTCAGTTCATGGCCTCGGGTTCGATCCAGGCAGTAGCGAATGTGTCGTACCGTGGAATGGAAGAAGCAGAAGCAAAAAGCAACTCCTAACCCTTTTCCTGCCTATGGCTGGGTCGAGTACCCATTTGTCCCTCTGAATGGACACAGGGTGATATATTGGACATAGTTTTTTCTGCAGCCGGTTGCCGGCCAAAGCAGAAGATGTAGGGTATAAACCTTGTGACTGCAGTAGCACTTAACAGGACTTCGGTTACTGGCCTTCGGCCTTTGTAGTTACCAGAGCAACCATAAATTTCCAAACAAGTGAGTTGGTATCTGGAGTTCTTATTGCGTAGGTTCGGTTCTGACTGCCGCTTAAAGTAAGTCTGGAACCAGCATGCAGCTGAGGAAGGGGTAAAATCTTACCTCTGGTCATTTTTCTGTATAGAAAGGGTAAATCAACTTAATCATTGCCATCACCGGAATTTCCTTCCAACAGATTTCCGGAAGTCGTACGAATGACACTCTTTAGGATGACATTACTACAGCATTACTTTTGCTGCGGTACACGAGTGGGGTGTCAAGAGCGGATAGAATTCGGAAGGAGTCTATTAGAGGTAGCCTGGGGATGGTGGACATCGCTGAAAAAATGAGGGAGAATAGGCTGAGGTGGTATGGACACGTCATGAGAAGAGGGGAGGAGGAGCTCGTTAGGTCCTTGCCAGGAATGCAGATGGTCGGTAGCACCCGGGGCAGAGGGAGACCGAAGCAGACTTGGGAACAGGTTGTCAGCAAGGACATGTCAGTGTGTGGCGTGGACGGGGACCTGGTGGGAGACAGACGGGAGTGGAGGGCTAGAACCCGCAGACCCTACCCTGCCACAGGCGGGATAAGGGTATGATGATGTACAAATGACACTCCCCACTGCTGTCGGGATCAGCTCGTTGCATCGCTAGAGTTATCACAACTGGTGGGGGAAATAGGACGCCTTAAATTACTCTAGAAATACTTAACGTGTAAGGTTTGATCCTCGCCTCCAATACTGTCTGGAAAACGTGACCCTAAGGCGGAACACGCCAGATGACCTGTGATTATCATGGGGCATTTTCAATCATAATAATACCCCCTAACCCTTTTCCCGCCTATGGCAGGGCCAGGTGCCCATCTTGTTTCTCTGAATGAATACAAAGGTGATATAGTTGACGGGTTTTTCTTCCTTGCCGGCTACCGACCAAAGCTGCAACTCCTATGCTTATTTGTCGTCGGTGTACTGTCTGTATGAGGCTCTCCACCGGCGCCAGGGGGCGAGTTCCTACACCTGGAAATTTGGCCTGATCTCCCCGTTGCATAATAGAGAGGGTCCTTTTACCTGGAAATGCCATTGTACACCACACAGGACCTCGGTTTTCTCGCCTGCTTCTCTCGCCCGAAAGGAGCCAACCCATTTCGATCCAGTATCGAACCTGGAATCACTGGCGTAGTAAATCGAGCAGGGTACCTATTGCGCCACTGAGGCGGGTAAGGACCCTTCTAAAGGACCCTCATAATCTATTTCCAACAGTCTGCTAAACAGCTTAATGCTATCAGATGCCCGCCTCTGACAGAGTGAGTCCCACCCTAATTCTCTGATCATGCCTGACATACTTAATCTGCGAGAGAACCGACTTAGCACAACTCTTGCTGCCCTCCTTAGGGCCATTTCAATTTCCCAAGATAGGGCTTGCCTAAACGGAAACCAAATTGGACTGCAGTATTCCACAATTGGCCGTACCAGTGAAAAGTAAGCTATTTCTTTTACTTCCTTTGTGCTGTCCCCCAGCACCCTGCTAACCAACCGGAGACCACGCCCAGCCTTCCCAATCATTTTGTCAGTGTGCTCCTTCCAGGTGCCCCGAGTGTTTAAGACAATTCCCAGGTGCTTGTGGGTGTCAACCCTTACACCACCTATGCTACATTTGTGCAGGTTCAAAGGCAACTCCCACTTTCTACTCCAATCATATATTTTTGTTATCACACGCCCCCATAAGACTGACTATCAGGGAGTGGAGGTTCGAGCCCCGTAAAGTAGCTAATAGTGGGAATGAGACCCCTTCTTAAAGTGACCCTTTCTCATTTGTATATAGTGGTTGCTGCCCCTTGATGAATGGCAATCACACAAGGTAGCTTTGTAATACTCGGTTGCCAACTCGTAGGGGGTTCGTGCTATTATTAGCGATAATGCGGCGAGCGATATAACGCTATATAATAATACTCTATGGGTACGTGACGTCATATCGCTTGCGTTGCTTGCTACTGCTGCAAAGTTGCAGTTACTGTTAGCTTGGCATGGGCCTCTCTTCGCCGTACGTCTATTTCCTTTGAAAGCATCATTTTTATGATAACAAGATTTATAAACTGTGTTTAATTATTCATAATTTGCTTGAAAAAAGGAAGACGTGTATTAAGCATTAAGAGCTGGAGAGAGAAGGGATGCTATTATTAACATTTGAATTTCCCTTTTTTTGGCTTTTTAGTACAAATATATAGTTTATCATCATTATCTTTCTAGCAGAGTATTTTTATGATTATTAAGTTTGAAGATGTTTCCAAGCAAACATCCTCTTCAGGTTTGGGACTGTTTTTTTTTTACTCTTGAGAAAAATATTAATTTAGAGATGATTTCTTGAAGGAATAGTTTTTGAATGAAATTGAAGTCGCGAGGTTATTTTGAAAAAAAAAGTAAAATTGATTTCTCAGAAGGAACCAATATGGGAATCGATCTCTCATCTCCTTTCTTTCCCTTCTACTTCCTTCGTTTCCTCTAGCAATGATTACGATATTTATAGCAGCTTTTTAACTCATTCTTTACGATCTTTGTAGTTCAAAAAGGTTTTTTTTTTAACTAAAACGCAAAAAAATATTAGCTATCATCTTTGAAATCATCATAATTTTAAGTTAGAATCGCAGCATCTACTCCTTTTCCATATTATAATCTTCTGGAATTCTGTACATAACAATGGGAGAAGGTAGTTTTGGAAAGATATTTGATAAAATTTAGATCCCCCCCCCCTATCCGAGAGGAGATGGGAAAGAAAAGGTTTCAGGCATGAGTGAAATGTCAGATTCTTGGTAGTGGTTATTCGAGGAATACATTACATTTTATTTTGTGCATTTATCTAAAATGGACATCGATAGGGGGTGTAGAGTATTACAGAGATGACTAAAAAGGGGTGCTATAAAATTAGCTAGACAGCACTCAAGCCGTTAACATTATTGTCCAACTTTTTTTTTGCCTGCTATTTTCAAGTGTCCAGTTTTCCTTTTCTGTCTCTCATGAACACCGCACCGCCCACGTCTGTCAGTTTTCTGTCTCACTTTCTGCACAATTCTGCTTTGTGTTTTTCAGTAGGAAGCGGATTAATAAAAAAAATTTGCATATTTTCAAGACGGAATTTTAAATAGACTTGAAATTGTGAAATTTATTTTGTTTTGCAAATTTGTGTCAAAGGAGTTGTTAGGAAAGACTGGGGTGTTGATAATATGCACGCCAAATATAAAATGACTGACTCAAAATTTACTATTAAAGAAATTTTTTTATCTAAATTATATTTAAACTAGATGACATGCCTTTTAGCCCTTTCTAGATATAGTTGTTATCTTAATAGCTAGTAATGTAATAATACAATAATAAGTGAGATTTACTCACGTGAAAGTGATGCTGTTGATCACTTGTCAGCAGAAGTCCAATTTCTTGTTATAAATAGTAGGAACGGATGTCCAGTTGAGACTTGACCAAATGAGTTTCTCCTTGTCGGTGTAATTTGAAGAAGGAGTTTGGCAGCAGTTGTGTTGTTGTTGTTGTGGCGGTGTCAAAGTGCAATTGGTTGATTCAAGTTGTAAGATGTAGAAGAAGTAGATGATGATATAAAGATGAACGATAGTGGCGACACTCAGCAGCAATAGAAAGAAAAACTTGGATGCATTAACGGATTGTGATGGATTTTTCCAAACTAAGGCTTTGGCCCAAATTTTCCTGCATTTAATAGAGTTTTATAAGAGGACAGAACTGGGGTTGACACTCCTCCTTCCAAAAACGTGTGTAGGCTGCAGGGGTTGGTGGGTGGCAAGTAGAGACAATGAAATGAGTTGACAGTAGGAGTCACCAGTTAGTCACCGCCTAGTTTTTCTGCCTGTGTATCTCAACCCTGAAACCCACTTAATCGCTTCTAACCCTACCCTCCTGCATTCCGACTCAACCCTTGCCCCCATCTTGAAATAGGACGCGACGACGGCGGAGGAACCGATTGGTAATCTGGATGCCACGACTGGGATTTACAAGATGTGGATGTAGGTGGAGGGGGTAGACTAGTAAGATGATACTCTCACCAACCCCCCCTTTTTCGCAATACGGCGACCAATCTCTGTTATCCAGCCTCTGAGATCATTTGAGCTTTGCTCCTCCTTCTTTTTGGTTGCTCTGGGTCTATCCCCCCTTTCCCTAGGTGGGGAACTTGTGGCGTGGGATTTAACCGTGATTGTGATTGGTTGTTCATATTTGAAAGGACATCTCTAGTGCAACACGTGGTTTTATGCATCATTTACCCCCTCCTCTTCCGTTTCTTCCTTAACCCTCTTTTCATACTTTTACCCTTCTTAACCCCTTTCTTGCCCTATCCTGTCACTCTCTCCTATTTTCATCTTCATTTCTCACTTTTCTATGGCTGTTGTGTTATCTCTTCTCACATTCATGGTGTCAGTAATGATTTTGTAAGTAAGGGAAAGGGGAAAAGGGGTAGGGTTGTGCGTCGGAGGTAGGACTACGAGGGTCAATTTTGAATCAAGTTGTCTGGTATAGGACGATCCATCTTATCCTATTGGTAATTCGTTACTTCCTGATGTGTACGGATATTATATTTCAGATCGCGGGAAAGGTCAGAGCGGGTCGGTTGGGATGCTCCCGACTTCCGCTCGTAAAGTTGAAATCAAGGGGTTAAAAGAGAATGTATGATGGAGGGGGTGTCACAAGCTCGTGCTTAAAATTTATTTCACTAAGTCTATCATCTGTTAATGACCAAGCAACCCAACAGTTTGTACGAAATTCATTATTTTAACTTGTGAACAGGACACTGTAAATGTTTTACGAGGATTTATGGTTAGTTTTACTGGTCAGTTTGTCTCTTCCCCGGAGACCTATTTCAGGAATGAAATTGGTCATTATGTTCATTTTGTTTCAGAATAAACTTTGCACTTTTCTGGACATCCTCTTCATTACAGCTACCAGTATTAGTATCTCAGTTGACGCAAGACTTGTTTGTTGCTTTAGTAATAGTGCTCTGGTTCAATCCTGACACAGAGCGGCTGTATTGCGTTGGAAACACCAGTTCTCTTTTGCTCACTGCAGCTAAGCGACGCAATCCCAGGTAATTCTAGCATAGGTGACCGTTTAGGAACGCTGGATACTGCTAATATCCCAAACTCATCCCCCACTGTGAATACCAGCTTTCTTTCCCAACCTAGAGAAACAAAAGGCATACGTGAGGGCTTGCTCTCCCTTTCTCTCTCTCTTCGTTTGTGCTTTAGGGCCTTTCAACTACAACGGTCATTAGATCTCCGTCTACTGCGTAGTTCTGATGCAGAGACTGCACAGTTACTACACTGTTACGGTGATTTTGGATATTAGTAGTGCCCAGTGTTCCCAAGCGGTCACCCATGCTAGTACTGGCAGGATTTGCGTTGCTTACGGAAGCAATGAATTGCGTTGGAAGTTAAGCAACGCAACCCCAGCTAGTACTGACATGAGTGGGCGCTTGCTGAAACCTGGGTACTACTAATACCCAAAAGTCGTCGCATTAGTGTAGTGTCTGCGCAGTCTCTGCATAAGAACTATGCTGTGGACGGGGCTCTAATGACCTTGTAGTTGAAAGGCCCTAAACCACCAACAAAAAAACAAAGAATGCGTTGCTTACTTTCAGTGATCAGATGAGAACTGGTGCTCTTCCTCTCACTTTCTCCTTCTGTTAAGATGGCTGCGATCTACCTCGACTAAATCGTACCTGCACCCATGGACAAACGAATCAAGCAACCAACTCTCCATTTTTTGTTTCGTTGGTGTTTTAGGGCCATTCACCTACAAGGTCATTAGAGCCCCGTCCACAGCATAGATTTTATGCAGAGACTGCACAGACACGATATTTGGGTATTAGCGGTACCCAGCTTTCCCAAGCGGCCACCCATGTTCGTGCTAGCTGGGGTTCGGTTGCTTAACTTCAGTGATGAGACGAGAACGGATGTGTCCAACGCGATAAAGCCGCTCCCACCTTGTGCAGCCAAGTTGCGTTGGACACACCAGTTCCCGTGATTAGTTTAGTTTGTGGGTTGGGGTGTAAGCCAGGCAGCCATAACAGGTTAACCCCTTAGGAGGCTGCCCGCGGGAGATGAGGAGGTAGGTTAAAGGAGGAGGAAGAGTTAATTTGCAGCACCCAACGTTCTTTACCAACCACCCAAGTTGGTATTGACGTGGGTGTGCGCTGCTTAACTTCAGTGATCTAACGGGAACTGGTGTGTCCAACGCAACTTGGCCGCACATGAGATCACTGAAGTTAAGCAGCCCAAGCCCACGTCAATACCAACTTGGGTGGTTGGTAAAGAACGGTGGGTGCTGCCAATTAACCCTCTCCTTCGTCCTTTCAGCTACCTCCTCATCTCCCGCGGGCAGCCTCCTAAGGGTTCATCGTGTTATGGCTGCCTGGCTTACTCCCCAACCCACTAAACTAATCCAGTAATTAACCGACTCTCCCTCCATTGAGATACTTAGATAGAATTCACTATCTAAATCGCCTCTTCTCTAAACAGAGAGGGGAATTGAACTCATGACCTGCTTTTTAAAGCTACTGTATGTCTGTGTAGTTTTCCTTCATCTAAATACAAATGAGATGTGAATGTGGTAGGAAAGAAAGGAGATAGGTAAAAGATACTACGGTGTATAATATGTTTTGTTTATTCCTTGTTGTGGCTGTGAATATTTAATATGATAATGAATTATAAACTAGAAAACATATCTCGCAAGTCGGTTTTGAGTAAACGAGTTAGGAAGCGCTGTTTTGTGCCGTCTTCAAGTCGATATCGATGTTATATTTATATCGACTAATTCGATTATGTCGGTCAAATTTACAGCCTTTTGTATTTTTTATACATACTGTACATGCTTTTGCGATTAAAAATTACTTGAACTTTATTAATATGATAGTTGCATTCTGACCTCCTGTAACCTCATTGAAGAGATATAAAATGTTTTGCGTATTGGTCTCTTCCAATGTGGGACGGCTAGAGGAGTCCAAAGAGGATGCACAAAAGGGCCTA
>JAAFCE010001036.1:8048492-8081919 GCA_013389805.1 Trigoniulus corallinus
AGCAGTACCCAGTTTTCCCAAGCGGCCACCCATGTCAGTACTAGCTGTGGTTGCCCTGCTTAACTTCAGTGATCAGACGAGTACTGGTGTGTCCAACGCAATTCGCCACTCTGAGCCTCCGTATTGACACGCTCGCTATATGTACAAAAAAGCAACTACTAACCTTTTCCCCACCTGTGGCAGGGTCGGGTACTCATCTTTGTCCCTCTGAATGGACAGACGGATGATCCTATAAACAGTATTTTTATATAACCGGCTACTGCCGACCTAAAGCTGCAATTGCAAAGCAACTCCTAACCTAACCCTTTTGCCGCCTGTGGCGGGGTCGGGTACCCATATCATCCGTCTTAATGGACACATGGGGAATGTTTAGGACGACATTTTTCCGCAGTCCTTTGCTAATCAAAACTGCAACCCCTATGCTTATTTATCGTCGATCTACTATTTTGTGTGGCACTCCACTAACCAATGCCGGGTGACGAACTCCTACTCATGGAAACGTGCGAGCGGCTCATTGAGTTGGTACCACCCATTCTCTTGTGATCAATGAGGTTTAGCAACGCAACCCCAGCTAGTACTAACATGGGTGGCCCCTTGAGAAAACAGGGTATTGCTGAAACTCAGTAATCATCGCATTTGTGTAGTGCCTGTGCAATCTGTGCATTAGAACTATGCTGTAGACGAGGCTCTAATGACCTTGAAGTTCAAGGGCTCTAAGACAAGAGTGAAACAAAAAAAAATGGGAACGTTCCCTTGTCTTCCCGTTGCATAGTAGAGGGGGCCTTTTACGTGCAATTGCCATCATACACAACACTGGAAGTGATGTGCATGGGAATGATTCCTGCCAATTCCCGTGATATACTATTCCCATGCCATCCCGTTTCTAATTCTAATTCACTACACTGCAAGCAGCCTTCTTTGGCCAATATGCCTGTGGAGAGACTCTCATTCTTACACATAATACCATAAAACTCCTAAACCCTAAGCTATAATTCTTGTACCTCCTCCCACAATACTAGCAGTAGTGGGTTTTCCTTTGAGGAAGCCCTCCACTTTACCCTCTCCAAGGCTATTCCACTGTTGAATGGTCTTTGGTAAAAGAAGACCAGTAGTATGAGTCTGTCTGTGCCCTAATCTCCTTCAATTTATATGGATGATCCTTTCTCCCCTTATACTCACCCAGAGATACACTTCCAGCCAGAGGTCCATTGCATCCCAGAACCAGTCTAATAAAAAGGCTATTGCTGTGAGATATATGCCACTGGCTTAGTGTGTCCTACCCTAGTTCCATAATCATGTCAGACATGCTCTCCCTGTGAGAACACCTGTGGAGTACAATTCTTGCTGCCCTCCTTTGGATCCTTGCAACCTCTCAAGATAAGTCCTGCCTGAAGAGAAACCAAATTGGACTGCCATACTCCAAAATTTGGTGCACCATTGAAATAGATGCTGTTTCTTTTACCTCCTTTGTGCTGTCCCCAAGGACCCTACTAATCAGACGGAGGAATTGACCAGCCCTCCCAATCACGTTTCTGTGATAAACAATTCCCATGCCATCCTGTTCCTGTCGCCTTACAATTTTTTGAATCGCGTCCCATTCCCGTTATGTAGTATTCCTGTACCATCCGTATCAATCACTTTTAAATGTTTTTGCTACCATTACTGCCAATTTCCATGAATTTATTGCCTAATTTCTGTCAGAACAAAGAAAACAATTATTTTGAAAAGTTATCCCTTAAAAGTCAAGGCAAAACACCAAGTGTCCCACCTATGCACAGCATCACTGACACGCACAGCTACTACAAAGGCAATCAGTACAGTAGAACTCCAATTTTCCGAACTCCTATTATCCAAATCGCTTTCAGAATTTCAGAAAAAAAAATTACGAGGAAACGTACTGCGATTTTCAAAACAATGCGCGACTTGGCTGCCTGAAAACGGATCCTGACAGTCAAACAGCTTACTTTGACCGAGATGTTCAGCAAGCAATGACTTTCATTTACAGCATGGTACAAGTACATACTGCACTAATGTACAGCCCTTTTAAGTACGCTTAATATGTAGAAGTGTTGTCTTTTCATTTAATTAATTAAAAGCTCTTTTTATTTAAAAATAAGTTTTTTCTCCCATTTAGACCCTTTTTCGGAAAAAAATCCAATTATCCAAATTTTTGATTATCCGAATGGGGTCCGGTCCCAATTGATTCAGATAATTGGAGTTCTACTGTACTAGGAGGAGTTTGGAAAACAATAAAGGAAAGGAAGGTGTACATTTTGTTATCAGCTTATTTATTTCTGCTCAGAATTGGTCTCAATTCAAGCTCATTTACATCCTTCCTCATTCCTGTATCGTTATCATTACCACCCAACCCAAATACCGCCCCATTTCCACAACTGCCTGGCTTTCTACCATTCTGTCCCATTATGATCAAACAAAATTATTTCAGCTCCATGTTGCCGTCCATTCCCATGGGAATACCATTGCTGTCTGGACGGTATTCCTGCACACCACTACACATGGGACCTCTGTTTTACTTGTCATCTAAAGGAAGACACTTGTGGCATCTGTGTTGCCTGATAGAAACCACCCCACCTCAATCCACTATTGCAACACCAACAAGAATAGCACTCGAACAGATGAACGGCCACAAACTGATGACATAGGAACTCCACTTTTTTCCAACTTTAGTGCAAAATCAGCTGAGAAGTGGAGTTGAGAGGAAGTCAACTGCATTTGTCAACGGAATGCATCATGCACATCTGATTGGTGGTTGAAATTTAAAAAATGTTCTCTTTCAATTCCATTGGTTACTATTTGTGGCATTGGCGCCACTCAGCGAGCATTTTCATAATCTTTGAAAGTTAGGGTAGAACTGCACTACACAGTAAAATTATTGTCAAGCTGCAGCACTGTGACAGTTGGGTGACAATTCTATGTTCTGATTGGTCAGTATGAATTTTTCGTCATCCATCGCCATATTGTCATTTGAAAATGTGTTTTAAAAATGACTGTTGTGCATTGGGGGCGTTCTATGGCACGACACTATGGGACAAAAATATCTTTCTGTAGGAACTGTCGTGCTGTGCAGTGCAGTTATGTGTCGTGCTGCTGCAGTGCAAATTGCCCCATTCAGATACATTGTAAGTATATTTTGCTGTGCTGTGCTGCACTAGTGCAGTTCTACTTTTAAAGTGATTTCACAACAGGTGGAAATTCTGTAAACGACTGTAGCTTAGTTCCCAGTGGCAGTAGTTCAGTGGCACACACAAGAGTGACAGATACCACATGAGCAGATGAAGCAACACTGGAATGGATGACGTTGGTGTACAATTATGTAGGGAGGGAGTTGAGGAATGGGAGTAAAAGTGCAGTTGACTGACTAGTAGTCGACTGCTTTCAGAGTGCAGCGCTGCTGTGCACTTATGATTGGCTGGTTGTACTGTAGACAATGCCTATTATGCCATTACACCATTGTTCGCTCATTACACCACCTAGCGGACATTGTCAAAATCAACCGGTGCGTGTCCTATGTGCCACTTACCACTGAACGAGTACACGCACAGTTCGTCTTGGTGACGGTGCTCTACGTCACCATTTTGTTGGTTGCACACGCGCCCTTTTCGCTGGTAGCACTTGCCACTGAACCAGCCTTTAGGTAGACGTTATAATTTTGCCTTCTGTTCGAGCGTTATTCTTGTCAGTATCACATGCCATGGAACTAGACTTAAGTAATTGAGCATGCTACCTCCTGTGCCACCAGGCGATTGACATGCTGTAAGTGATTGGTCGGTAATGAGAAGCAGCTGAAGATGCTGATTTGGTATTGACCTATCAACAGGCTCCCACTCTTACGTCACTTGTTAGAAAGAGTGCACACCATAGCACTAAGCGAATGTTTTCTGATCCATTCTTTCCTATTGCCGTTTGCTGTCGACTGCTCGGCAACAGATGGCGGTGACGTCGCGTTGTTTACTCTCAGGTCGGAATTCTTATGATTGTGCATTTGTTATTTTCATTCAATAAATTGCTTACTTTTGAGACGACAGGAAGGGGTAGGGTGTGTGTTGACCCCTTGATAAGCGGAAGAAGGTGATTGGGTACTGAGATTAGGGATGGGCTTTACCACCGCTTTACACTGCGAATATTTCATCTAATTCATATATATCTTTTTCTTCAAAATTAAGACGTTTGAATGTTAGATGAACTCCTTATAATGATTACTAGCTGCTACTGCGACTTTTTTCCCCGTTATTATAATATGAATTATTCATCTTATTATAGCTGATCGACATTGCAGACGTTGAATTGCTTCTTCTTATTTCACATCTTTCTTTAGCCCACCGCTTTCTCTTTCTTTAAGACCTACCTATGAAAGCAGTCGAAATAAGAAAAGAAAGTAATTTATCTTTACCTAATTTATCTGCGGATAAAGGCTACCGTACAAAATGGAGGAAAGTCATTTGAACGGGAATTAAATGAAGAAAGAAAAGCAAAGACTTAAGAAATTATTTAAAAACGTATCAAGGCTGTCTTATCCTCTGCTCTCACCATCCATCAAACATAGCCCAGAGTAGTTTCGATGGTGGTCATAGGTCCCATATCTCGGTGTATTTCAATTAGCAGCACGTTTAGCTCTTGAGCTAATAGCTGTGTCACAGTCGATGATGACCGACGTGGGTGTATATAGGTTATTTAATGTCGATCTCTCTACCTCTGACGTGCATTGGTGACACCCTCACACTCGGAACCATGGTCTTACTTCCCATCCTGAAACGGAAGGCGCATTTTGAACCTCTCTCTCGTGTTCGACAGAATCTAGTCCAGTGGTGGCGAACCTTTTTTTTTTTTTTGAAGACGGGTCACAGTAACACGAAAAAAAAAATAAAAAATTGTCCGCGGGTCAGGTGCAAGCACTATTTAATTTTGTGAATAAAAATAAATTGTTATTACTAATGAATAAAGTTTATTAAAGTTGTAAATAGAGACCATCATCATAATACCCTTATCCCGCCTGTGGCAAGGTCCGGTCTGCATACGGACAAGCTGCTCTCACTTTTTTTTTTGTTTGTTTGTTTGTTGGAGTTTAAGGTCCCGTCAACTACAAGGTCATTAGAGACCCGTCCACTGTATAGTTCTAATGCATATACTGCACTGACACTACTACAATGCGACGATTATTGGGTATTAGCAGTACCCAGCTTTCCCAAGCGACCACCCATGTCAGTACTAACTGGGCTTGCGTTGCTTAACTTCAGTGATCAGACGAGAACTGGTGTGTCCAACGCAACTCGCCGCTCCCGCTGCTCTCACGTCTCTGATGTTTATGAGACGATAAACTGGATATGATTCACGCTTCCGGTTCGATGCCCTAGTTTTAGGGCCCCTTCCATGCAGAAACTGCACGGACACTACACAAATGCGACGATTTTTGGGTATTAGCAGCACTCAGTTTTCCCTAGCGGCCACCCATGTTCGTGCTAGCTGGGGTTGTGTTGCTAAACTTCAGTGATCAGACGAGAACTGGTGTGTCTAACACAATTCGCCGCTCGCGGAGACCTGGTGTCAGATAGGCCGCAATGGAGGGCTAGAACCCGCAGACCCGACCCTGCCACAGGTGGGATGAGGGTATGATGATGACCTTTAGTGGCGACTTGCTACATTTGGCCAAAAGATTATGGGCTTTGAAAGCATCAAATAAGCAATCAAATTTTCTTAAAAGTAATGTTGTTGTTTGACTTCGTTGAAACCTAATATCTTTCTCATCATCATGTGGATATTGAATTGCATTTGCTGTCGATTTTGAAAAAAATTTGGACAACTAATTCATGCTTTTGTTTTTGTAATCGATATGCTGTTTTGCAATCTTATTTTTCAGCTTTTAGGTCATAAAGATGTGTTTGAACATCATGTAACTTTTCTAAAGACAGTAACTGCAAGCCACTGGTTTCCACTTCGTTTATTAATGGTACAAATCTTCGTGGAAATTGGGATGACAAAATATTGGTTCTAATTTCTTGTGATCCATAAGTTCCATCACATGTAAGTTGCAACTACATTCATGAAGTAATGAAATACAATGTTTGCGTAATTGTGCTTGAATTTCAGCTGTAATTTTGTTAATAATAAACTACAGGATATTTCAAGCTGTCATCTATAGCAGGGGTGGCCAACTTTTGTGTACATAAGATCTACTTTTTATCTTAAAAATGTGTCGCAATGGACTTGTTGTCATAGGCGTAATCAAAGTGATGAGGGGAAGGTTCGATACTGGACGGGTCTCTAATGACCTCGTAGTTGACGGGACCTTAAACTCCAACAAACAACAACAAATCGATACTGGACCCACCTCGGTCCAGTATCGAACCTAGAACCACTGACGCAGACCTAGAAACACTGAGCCACTACGCCACCGAGGCGGGTCTTAAGTCAACACATCGAGAGTGCAAAAGCAACTCCTAATCCTTTTTCCGCCTATGGCAGGGTCGGGTACCCATCTTGTCCGTCAGAATGGGCGCAAGGGCGATATATCGGTCATAGTTTTTCCGCAGCCGGTTGCCGACCAAAGCTGCAGCCCCTATGCTTATTTATCGTCGGTCTACTGTTCATTTTTTTGGGTAATTCCACCGACGATAGGAGGTGAGCTACTACACCTGGAAATTTTGCCTCATCTGCCCGTTCCGTAGTAGAGAGGTCTCATTTACGTGCAAGTGACATCGTACACCAACACAGGACCCCGGTTTTACTTCTCATCCAAAAAAAGGCGCACTCCCGGCCTCTCTCTCGCCCAAAAGAAGCCAACCCACCTCGGTCCAGTATCGAGCCATTGAGCTATACTGATTGAGTTGCCGATCGTGCTAACCACAACGCCACCGAGGCGGGTCTAGTTTAAGAAATTCCCTCCTGCACTCCCATTTCTTGGTTCGAGAACAGGTCGAAACCTTTACGATCCCGAATCCTCCAATCGTCCGCTCTACCGGGAGTCGCTTTTCTTCCGTCAATTCCATTTTTGCATTTAGCGAGTGCCGGCTATCCTATGGAAAACTTCGGAGGGAACCAGCTACTAGATGGTGCGATTAGTCTTTTGCCCCTATACCCAGGCCTAACGATCGATTTGCACGTCAGAATCGTTATGGACTTCCGCCAGAGTTTCCTCTGAGTTCGTCCTGCCCAGGCATAGTTCACCATCTCTCGCATACCAACGTGCCTGCTCTACCTCCGTCTCGCGACGGGCAACACATCATGAGTGATCGACCAAAATTGGCTTTGCGATCGACTTGTTGGCCACCCCTTATCTATAGCAACAACAAAAAAATGCTATGACTTTTAAGAGTGTCTGGTCCTTCCAAATCAGTTGATCCATATTCCACAAAACCTTCAAATGACTTAGAAACAGGATCCCATTCAATTTGCTTTCTTAAAGCAATGAAATCAACACAACAATGCAAAATTCCTAAGAAATCCTGGATTTCCATTTATAGATGCTGACCATTTCCTAAGCATGTTGACATTTAGCGCGCAAAAAACTTCCTTGCAAATTCAGAAGCTGCTCATGAGAAGAAATGTAAAGTTAGAGCAAACTCTTTTATTGGCATCAAAAGATGGCTTTGTTTGTTTGCGTTTTAGGGCCCATCGACTGCAAAGGTCATTAGGGCCCACTCAAGATGGCGTCAGCCATGTCCTCTAGGTGCGCTTCCTACCAATGACGCTGCTTACCCATTTGTTATAACATCCTTGTTTTTATCCCAGAGGGGCATATGGGCAACCTGTTGAACAACATTTTCTTCGTTGCAGCAGCACACCAACAGTAGGGGGTGAGCTCCTACACCTGGAAATTTTGCCGAACTACATGCGTATTTGACTTCATGTTGTAAGGGCTCTTTTCCGTGGGTGACATCGTATACACAACACTGGGATACGACTTTACTTTCCATCCGACGGGGAGCGGCGAATTGCGTTGGACACACCAGTTCTCGTCTGATCACTGAAGTTAAGCAGCGCAACCCCCGCTAGTACTGACATGGGTGGCCGCTTGGGAAAATTGAGTACTGCTAATACCCAAAAATCGTCGCATTAGTGTAGTGTCTGTGCAGTCTCTGCATAAGAACTATGCTGTGGACGGGGCTGTAATGACCTAGTAGTTGAAGGGCCCTAAAACACCAACAATCCATCCGACGGAAGGCAAACTGTGTCCATCCTACAGAGAAAACTATGTTACGTTAACGGGTTGGGGAGTAAGGCAAGCAGCCATAACAGGCCGAACCCTAAGGAGGCTGCTTGCGGGTGAGGAGGTGGTAGGTGTAGAGGATGTAGGAGAGGGGAAATTTGCAGCACCCAACGTTCACTACTAACCACCCGTGTTGGTACTAACGTGGGTTTGCGTTGCTTAACTTAAGGGATCTCACGAGAACTTGTCTGTCCAACGCAACAAGAAATGACTGGAAGCAGGCCGGGAGGAGGTCTCTTTCTCTCTCCCTGCCTCTCTCTCTCTCTTTCTCTGCCTTCCTCCCTGCCTCCATCCCTGCCCGGCTGCCGTTGGTGTACACTCTTACTCAATGCCCGGGTCGGGTACCCATCTCATCCCTTTGAATGGACTCTAAGGTTACGTATTGGACAGTGTTTTTCCGCAGCAGGTTGCCGACCAAAACTGCAACCCCCTAATCTTATTTATCGCTGTCTGCTGCTCGTTGGGGCATTCCACCGACGCCAGAGGTCGAGCTCCTACACCTGGAAATTGTTCCTCATCTACCTGTTACAAAGTAGAGAGGTCTTCGATGTGCAAATGCCATCGTACACCACACGGGACATCGGGTTTACTTCTCATCCGAAGAAGGCACACTCGGGGCATCTCTCTCGCCCGAAAGAAGCCAATCCACATCGGTCCAGTATCGAACCTAGAACTACGGACGCAGTTACCGAGCACGCTACCCTCTCCCTCTCCGGAGAAATAATGAGCAAAACGACAGAACAGAAATTGAGCAAGAAAATGTAGAGCTTTGGATACATAAGGTGATGTAAGTCCTTCAACATTTGTTCCAGGCTTTCCCCGCCCCTTAAGAAACTTCTACAAATACCCATGAGTAGAACCGAACTTGCAACGTAAAAGTTGATTCACAACCACCAACTGTTTCTTTAATTTTCCAGTTTGAAGTAACTCTTATTTAGATTTCATTTTAAAAACAACACACAGTTGCAAATATTAATAATATTTTTAAATACCACTAGCGTCAAAATGATTGATGACGCTCAATGTTGCGGAAGCAAACAGATTCTGAGAAAAGAAACATTGAGGTGACCAATGTCACGTTCCCAGGGGCTACTAACGTAAGTAACCCTCGATATTTTGTGAAATTAGGATAAGAAGATTGAAATCCAGAAAAAGGAGTTGGTCATCAAAGTGACTTCAGGTCAGAGAACAAAAACAGGAAGTTGCCAGGCAGTGTTCTTTCTTTAAACAAGCCCTTTGAACCTTAAAGACGATCATCATCCATTGCTAAAAGATTAAATTAGCAGAAAATTCTGACAGCGTTGGTGTTTTAGGGCCTTTCAACTACAAGGTCATTAGAACCCCATCCACTGCGTAGTTCTAATGCAGAGACTGCACAGACCCGACACTAATGCGACGATTTTGGGGTATTACCGGTACCCAGTTTCCCCAAACGGCCACCCATGTTAGTATTAACTGAGGTTGCGTCGCTTAACCAGTGATCAGACGAGGACTGGTGTGTCCAACCCAATATGCCGCTCCCCATCGGGGAGGGGATGGAATGTGCACAGTAAGGATTCTCTCCCTGTTGCCCACTCTTAAGAAAAAGGATCTAACCTGTAGACCTGGCAGGAACATCAACTGAAACTAGCATCCTAGGAGCATGATGCACTCTACTGCTAATATTTCATCTGGAAGTCGATTTGAGGTTTGCGGTGTTGGGCAACCATCCATGCCATCCACCCATCATGAATTTGGTACGATGAAATAACATGAGTCCAACGATGTACACACCCTGTAGTGTGACGTTGCGGAAGTCGATTACTAAATTTTAGAAAAGAAAACCCCGTAGTGGCATTAAGTGAATTCTGTTCTCTACTGGTGTATTCTCAGTAGTTTGCTTTCTTTCCAAATTCTTTGATTGCTTTATCCAGTTCACTTTGATTCAATTACCCTCCCGTAACGTTTTTATTCAACAAAACACGTTAGGATTTCTAAACTATAGAGGTAAGTTTTTTTAAAAAAAAGGAACTTTTTCATTCAGTACCGTCTTAGCCCTTAACCCGCTTCCATCTAAAACCTTCGAACTGTCTTACAGTGTTCTTCTCCGCCTTGATTGGCTAATTTTTTATTAATGATCTTTCAAAAGACGTGTATGACCCTTTATATATAAGATCTTTAGATACCTCCAAGATAGAAAAAAACATCATATAGCTAAATGTATAAGTTTAAAATGGTTATATTATCATAATTTAGTATTGTGAGCAAAGAGAACTCTTTGAACTCTCAATAGAACGTCAACGCCCTCTAGTGAGCACCTTAAGTCTCTGCCAAGATCGATTACTTTGTATAGGTGTAATGAATTCATTTTCTAGTCATGACATGAATAGTCTAATTGAAGGCTCGATTTATTTAGTTAATACCTTCATCAGTCTATCAGCTATGAGAGTTATCATCCCTCCCTTCCCCGACAGCGATTGTAATGAGTTTGCTTTATTTAATGTCGGTCTGTCTGCCTGTCTGTGGCGCCATTATTATCTCCTTCCAGGAGCGGAGGAGAGTTCCTAAATTCTGGGAGTTTTGCATATTTTTATATTGTTTTTCCCTTGTAGCAAATGGGTTTTAACGAGCAGTGATGGCATCGTGCATTCCTCATGGTAACACCCCGCCGTCCGTTCATTCCAGTCGCTTACAGATACAGTATTGTACTTTTGAGCCCTTAAGTACAGGGTTCGATTCTTGTCGACTTCCTTCCAAGCAGAATGGTAACTCCCTTCACTCGAAAGGGATTTATCCTCATAGTATACCTTCTGTACGAATGCACAAGTAGCTCAGTAACATTTCCATGCGATGACCTAGGTCGTCCTGGGGTCCCCAGATGACCGTCAGAGAAGACAGATCGATTTTAAATGACCAAATAGACGTGGTTTCAATACAACATTTTACAATCATAAAATGAACTAGGAATAGGCCGACATCCCCACTGACAACTTTGCCAATATTCCTGCGGGTTCCCGATGTCTGGCTGGGGTGACCCCAGTCAGAGTGGGAGCGGGGAATTGCGTTGGACATACCAGTTCTCGTCTGATCACTGAAGTTAAGCAACGCAACCCCAGCTAGTACTGACATGGGTGGCGGCTTGGGAAAACTGGGTACAGCTAGTATCCAAAAATCGTCGCATTAGTGTAGTGTCTGTACAGTCTCTGCGTTAGAACTGCACTGTGGACGAGGCTCTAATGACCTTGTAGTTGAAAGGCCCTAAAACGCCAACAAAACAGTAAAAACCAATCAGAGTAGTTCAGTGGACCCGCAAACCCGACCCTGCCACAGGCGGGATAAGGGTATGATGATGAAAATGAACTGGGAATTCTCGGTAATGTAGTAGGTTGCCTGCTTGACTTGGGAGTCATTCGCAGCAGGTTCGATCCTGAACAAGTCAGATGACTTCTTTCGGTCGTGAGGAGAATCTTCTTGTATCCGAAGGTAAGCAATGTAGGTGGACCCAGTGGCACGTGAATAACGGTAGCATTAGGCGGGCAACCCGCTGCGTAAAACGATCGTCCCACCATTTCCCTCATGTGTTCCCATTATCATTGGGACAAATGGATTCCCAACCCTGTCATAGACGGGTAAAGGGTTTGGAATAATGACGATGAATATGAATGCAGTGGAAAGAAGTGGAACATGTTGACCTGATATCGGTGAGTGTCAGGCCGATAATAAATTAGCTGCATGTTGCGAGAGGTTTTTTTCCTGGACGTCGTCGTCGTCGTTTGCTGGTCGATCGGGTTTTAATTAACAGACCTTGTCATGATTATCCCAATGCTAACTGACCACATAAACATTTTTCGACGGCCATTGTTGCGTTTTTCTCCTCACCTCATTTCGCTCTAATGAAAATTTGCACTGCTAATGAGAAGCGTTTTCGTCGCTTTGTCGTGACGTCATTGATGCTGTCGACGTGTGTCACCACCGCTAAAATAACATAGTTGTTAATTATGTTAGAAGTAATTAATCAGTCCAAAAAATAAATCTGATTAAAATGAAATGTAAGAGAGGAAAAAATACCTAATTCAGGTGGTGGTTGCGTTGCCATGTGGTAATACCGCAATGATGACGGGGCGAAATCTCTCTCAGCCCGGGAATATTTAACCGAGTTAAACGGGCAGCCTAACGATCCCCCCCCCCCCACAGGCAAGTCAGCCAATATTTCCTACGTGTTCCAGAGGCCTGGGCTGGGGTGGGTGCTTCCAGTCAGAGCATGTTCAGTGGACTTCTCAGACCCCACCTTTCCACAAGCGGGATAGGTGTATGATGATGATGAAACGGGTTTATGTTGTTTGTTGGTGTTTTAGGGCCCTTCAACTACAAAGGTCATTAGAGCCCCGTCCACAGCATAGTTCTTATGCAGAGACTGCACAGACACTACACTGATGTGGCGATTTTTGGGTACTAGCAGTACCCAGTTTTCCCAAGCGGCCACCCATATCAGTACTACTTGGAGTTGCGCTGCTTAACTTCAGTGATCAGGCGGGATCTGGTGTGTCCAACGCAATTCGCCGCTCCCGATGAAACGGGCAACCTAAAGATAACGCTACAAATGTACTAGATAGCTGCTTGATTATTGGTTCAATTCTTTGTCCCTCTAGCTGTTGATTGGTTGGTTATTTAATGTATGTCTCTCTACCAGTGCCGGATTTAGAACAAATGAGACCCCCCCCTGATTTTGGTTCTGAAGGAGATAGGCTCCGTAGGTCTACTCAGGAAATTTAGGAGTAGTTGAAGTAGTAATATTCATGGTAAATATTTTTCTCCAGGAAGATGGGCACCTTGGCTACGGGACCCTGTGCGTAAGCACACCTAGGCACAATTGTAAATTCGGCGCTCTGAATTACTAAAAGTAATTTACTGACGTCAGGTGAGGAGTCGAACTCCTGCAGCAGGGAATATTATCAATTTACATGTTCTTTTACCTGCAGGGATAAATCGTATTCCATGAGACGAGCGTTGAGCATTACTTTTCTCAACTCGGACGGAAGGCACATTTGAGAAGGAGCATTTGGACGGGATCGAACCTGTAACCACAGGCTCCCAAAGTAAAACAATGATTTGTATCAAGATTTGCTACTGTGTGACCCTAAGAAATGCACTTACCACCTTATGACCCCGGTTAAGTGGGACAGATGTCTTTGATCGATCAATGATGTCACCTTCATTGTCACCGTCATCTCTTATCATCTCTAGCCCCCCCCCCCCCACTTACACTCCAGCCCCTTTACCTTTCTTTACGTCTCAGAAGCCATTAGTGCGATGACGGCTTTGCTGTTGAATTTGGCGGTTTTGAACTAATCACTTAACGAATTTAATTTAATAAGCGTAATGAGGAGCCTGTATGTACACCGGGGAGAAAGATCCCCTCTCATTCTCCCGCTTTCTTGATTAGGGGTGTAACGATGGCGAATTTGGATTCAAGAGTAGACGGAATTATCTTCAAGAAATGTCGTCTGATGGCAGTTGGACACCACCGAAATGAGTCTAACCCAGGAAATGTGTGCATCGGACACCTGTCATTCTAAATTTGAAACTATCCAGTTTCCTGATGTCGAGGGGTTGTATTTCGTCGGACACACCAGTTCTCGTCTGATCACTGAAGTTAAGCAACGCCGCCCCAGCTACACCCTACTAGCATGGGTGACCAAGTGGACAGGTCTGTAATGACCATTGTAGTTGAAGGGCCCTAAAGCATTGTTATTGTTGTTTGTTGGTGTTTTAGGGCCTTTCAACTACAAAGGTCATTAGAGCCCCGTCCACAGCATAGTTCTTATGCGTAGACTGCACAGACACTACGCTAATGCGATGATTTTTGGGTATGAGACGTACCCAGTTTTCCCAAGCGGCCACCCATGTCAGGCGGAGCAGGGGAGCGGCAAATTGCGTTGGACACACCAGTTCTCGTCTGATCGCTGAACTTAAGCAGCGCAACCCCAGATAGTACTGACATCGGTGGCCGCCTGGGAAAACTGGGTACTGCTAATACCCAAAAATCGTCGGATTAGTGTAGTGTCTGTGCAGTCTCTGCATAAGAACTATGATGTGGACGGGACTCTAATGAACTTGTAGTTGAAGGACCCTAAGACACCATCAAACAACAACAAACACCCATGTCAGTACTAGCTGGGGTTACCCTACTTAACTTTAGTGATCGGGCGAGAACTGGTGTGTCCATCGCAATTTGCCGCTCCCCCCTAAAGCATCTACGAAACAAAAAAATTCCTGATGTCTCTAAATCATGATCTGAGGTTCGATGCCGGGCGATTTTAATTTTGATTTTAATTGTGTTTTAGGGCCCTTCAACTAGAAGTTCATTAGAGCCCCATCCACTACGTAGTTCTAATGTAGAAATTGCACAGGCACTACACTGGTGCGACGATTTTTTGGGTATTAGCAGTACCCAGTTTTCCCAAGCGGCCACCTATGTTAGTAGGCCCTACTCACCTGGGGTTTTTAAGGTACTGCTATTTTTTCGGACAAGAAATGTGTGCGGACCGTAATTTCCATTTGGGATAAAAAAGGGGCTGCCTTCTTCTCGAATAAACCACCTTGGATGCTTCAATTTTAATGTTTTACTCTCTCTCTCTCTCTCTCTATGATCGCGAGTTCGATCCTGGCCTAGGTTAGTGGCTTTTATTTCGGGCGAGAAGGAAAGCATACAAACCAAATTATCCTTCGTAAGGTTTTTATTGTATCAACTCCTGACGGACCGGGGGGGGGGGCAGAAGTCCCGATTCCTATTTGGGACGGAGGAAAGGCCTGTGGGATCAACTCACTTGAGTTTTCCTCTCTCGTCTCGAGTAAGTAATCAATCTCCTGACTTGTCGAAATTGAATCTCAGCATCATCTTAACTCGAAAGTCACTATTGCCGGAAGTAGTCTGTATTTGTTCTTGTACCGAATTGGAAGCAGTGCGACGTGTGTATTTTTATTCATCGTGAATAAACCACCGCTTTATTAAATTATATACTTAATCGGGATGTAGAATCGTCCCTCGAAGTTGCATCTTAAGTGGTTTCATGTTTTTTATTGCTTAAAAAATTAGCAAATTATTTTTGTTGAAATTTTTTTATACTTAGTTTTAAATCAGATATTTCATGGTATATCTAGTAAAACCACGTTACTTCAACCGCATTTCTTTACAAAAAAAAGAAGCAGGCACTATTTCTTAATTAATTATACAAATTTGTGTATTTTTTTAAAATAGTAGCATAAAACCGGAAGTAGTTTTGGCGCTCATTTAATTTCTTTTCTTCCTTTGACATCATTTATTCATTAAATATAAAGCGATGCAGAGTATTTTATTTCTTCGGATACGTATCTAGAACACTAAAGTCTGTAATTTTATTAATATTTTTTAATATACAGTATTATTATATGCTAATTTAAAAAAACTAAATACATTCGGGAAAAGATCACAACAGAGATAGGTAGACATTTTGAATTTTTGTGTCACAGTGATGATAATTACGTTTTTGTATGTCTTCTTTTTTAATCTTAAATCATTATGCTGTATGTTATGTGCTGCTTTAAACTTCCATGTAGGAATGTCCCACGGAGATGGCCCAGCCGTTGGCGGAAATAAGGGTTCTGAATCGTATACTGCATTTACATGCAGTGATAACATCATGCCATGGTCGTCACACCACGCCTTTACTTCATTACTGTTTTGTCGACCTTGGTATTTCAATAGTAACGTGTTTGATTTATTTGGCGGTTTCAGGTTCGATCCCGGAAGACGTGGCTGTCTTTTTAAGGGTAAGAGAAAACTCCCACGCGTGATAGCAAGTAAAGCTCGTATGGTACAGTGAAATCCGTTTAACACGAAAACGCTTAACATGAAATAACGGTTAACACGAAACAACACTGCGGTCCGGACAAAATACTCTGTAATTCCATACATTTTTTTTTCTTTTAACACGAAACAAAAATCGCTTTAACACGAAATTATTTTCCTTCTCAACTAACAAAATACTGGATATACACAAAACAAAACAAATAAACAATGGTTGCCACTGTTGCTAGATTACAGCCTGGGTTCGGGATGGTAGTGGCATGCCATTGACAAACCTTTCAAAAACTATGGGGAAGAGGGCCTTTTTATTGACAATTTATGCTCAAAAAGACACTGAAAAACAAAGCACATTATATCCCAAAAACAATAATGCATGTGTAGCTTACATCATTATTTAAATTGAAAATATTGAATCTAATATGATGCCCACAAGTGTAACTTTTAGTCAACATCATCACACCCTCATCCCACCTGCAGCATGGGCCAACTGAACATGCCCTGGACTGGGGGCACCCCAGCCAGGCATCTGGAACCCACAGGAATATTGGCCGGGTTGTCTGTGGGGGATGATGGCCTACCCATAGAAATTTTGGCAGGTAAATTAATGCTTTGTTGGTTATATTACAAGTGTAACTTTTAGCAATAAATCCAATTAATAAAATATGACGACATACAAAACAATGATGGGTTTTCTGCATGAATCGCTTAGCACGAAATTCTTTTAACACGAAAAAATATTTCGGTCCCGTCAGTTTCGTGTTAAACGAGTTTCACTGTATATGCATCATGTCATCTGCACGGAAAAAAATCCTTATTACATGGGGTCAAACACACGTGTAGTTCCAGGCAAAATTTCCTGGTAGGTATACTAGTACGAACCCCCCAGAGAAAGGGAGAGCGAGAAAGAGAAAGGGGACCGAGTGAGTGAGAGAGGGAATGAGAGGGGGAGAGGGACAGAGAGAGAGACAGGGGAAGCGAGGGAGAGTGAGAGAGACAGGGGAAGAGAGGGAGAGCGAGAAAGGCAGGGAGTGAGAGAGAGGGACAGAGGGTGAGTGAGTGAGAGAGAGTGGTGATGTAGAGCAACCCTTTTCCTACCTATGGCAGGGAATGGACACAACGGTGATCTTATTCGACAGTGTTTTTCCTGAAGCAAGCCGGATGCCGACCAAAGCCCTATGGTTATTTATCGTCGACCTACTGTTCGTTGGGTACTCCACCGACGTCAGAGGGCGAGCTCCTCATCTACCCGTTCTTTGACGTGCAAATGTCATCGTACACCACTCGGGACCTTGGTTTTACGTCGAAGAAAAGCGCACTCGGGGGCATCTCTCTCGCCCGAAAGAAGCCAACCCACCTCGGTCCAATATGGAACCTAGAACCAGTGACGCAGATTACCGAGTACGCTACCTACTGCGCCACCGAGGCGGGATAAACTTTATAAAAAAAAGGATAAGTGAATACAACATGGCGGACGACCTTTCAACAGACAGCGAGAAGAGAGGGGGTAATATACTGTATATTAAGACTAATATCTAAATTTAAAAGGTTATGTTTCAAAGTTGATATTTCAGACTCTTGAAAGAAAAACCTCTGTTTTTCACTCCATCTCAGCGACAATGGATTGTTAGTCGTTTGCGACAGACATAAAAACAATTGTTGGATTCATGCCTACGCATTTATTTTTATATTAAATTTCAAAGGCAAAAATATAGTCTGTTGTGAAGACAGCAGTAGTAGGTTTGGGGGTCGGGGGTCGAAGCTCCTTGCCCTCGTTTCTGACAGTCACCATGTAAATTCTCACTTTCTCTTCCCTCCCCCCACGTCACTTCATGACCCGAGCTAAAACTTCACTCTATAGTGCCTATCTATTGTTTTTCATAGTTGAAAAAAAGGTCATCAAATAAGGAGGGGGCGGAAGTGCGTTCAGGGGCCATCTGTTAGTCGAAAACACTCAACTATAACATATCGTTGTTAAGTGACCTGTGAACTTTTCTTGGCGGCTTTTGATCTTGTAAGGAAAACTATTTATCATCAGCATCTCAACTCTTGAACGGTATTTTCAGTCTTTCATCCCGTCGCTATGGTAGCGTTTCTTCACTCATGAGTCCATGGTTTAGGTTCCATCCTGCCTTGATTGATTTGGTGGTGTTTTAGGTGTCTTGAAATACAGAGGTCATTAAAGCCTCGTCCACTGCATAGTTCTAATGTAGAGTCTGCACAGAGACTACGCTGTGACGACGATTTTGTGGTATTAGCTGCACCCAGTGTTTCCAAGTGGTTGGGAGCGGTGAGTTGCGTTGGACACACCAGTTCTCGTCTGATCACTGAAGTTAAGCAACGCAAGCCCAGTTAGTACTGACATGGATGGTCTCTCGGGAAAGCTGGGTACTGCTAATACCCAGTAATCGTCGCATTAGTGTAGTGTCTGTGCATTAGAACTATACAGTGGACGGGTCTCTAATGACCATGTAGTTGATGGGACCTTAAACACCAACAAACCAACCAAGTGGTCACCCCTACCTGTACTATCTGTGGTTGTGTTGCTTACCTTCAGTGATCAGACGAGAACAGGTCTATACAACGCAGTGCAGCCGCTCCCAGAGATATAGAGAGAAGCGGGCATGTATTGAGGGATGCTATCCCTGAAATACGTTTTCTATTGCAGAGGAAGTTATACCACTGTTTAGGGTACGGCCTTATATGATATTCTAATTCACAACACTGCAAGCAGCCTTATTTGGCCAATATGGCAGTGGAGAGACCAACTCTCATTCTTACATATATTACCAAAAAGCTCCCAAAACCCCAGGCTTAAATTCCTGTGATCCCTCTACAACACTAGTAATGGTAGGGTGGCTTTTTATTAGGCCCTCCACCTTATCCTTTCCAAGGCCATTCCATTGTCGAATGGTCCTTGGTAAGAAAGACCAGTAATATGTGTCTGTCTGTGCCCTAATCTCCTTCAATTTATACGAATGATCCTTTCTCCCTTTGTAATTAGCAGGGGACACACATCCCACCAGAGGTCCATCACACCCCAGCAGCAGCAGTCTGATAAACAGACTTATGCTGTGAGATGTTCGCCGCTGGCTTAGTGTTTCCCAACCTAATTCCCTGATCATGTCAGACACACTATCCCTGTGAGAAAACCTGTGGAATACAATTCTTGCTGCCCTCCTCTGTATCCTTTCAATCTCCCAAGATAATTCCTGCCTGAAGGGAAACCAAATTGGACTACCATACTCCATAATTGGTCGCACCATTGAAATATATGCTGTTTCCCTCACCTCCCTTGTGCTGTCCCGAAGGACCCTACTAATCAGACGGAGGAATTGACCAGCCCTCCCAACTAATTTATTTATATGATCCTTCCAGGTACCTTGGTTATTTAAAATTATTCCAAGATGCTTATGGGTGCCAACTCTCTCAACCCTAACTCCACCTATATAGTAATCAAAGTCAAGTAGCTCCCTAGATCTAGATATTGTAAGAATCCTACACTTTTTCAGATTCAATGGCAGTTCCCATTTTACACACCAATTGTAAATCTTATTGAGATCCTGTTGTAATTGTGTACAGGATGATAACCCCTCATCTAACACCCGGGCAGTACATGTGTCATCTGCAAATAGTTCAAGGAAGGAACTAATGTCCCCACCTTAATATTCCCCCCTTTCTATAGAGAATAGCAACCATTGGGACAAATTGGGGATTTTATTAGACGGTATTTTAACACAGCCGGCGGCCGACCGAATGCTACAATCCCCGTCTCCTACGCTCATTTATCGTCGGATTACTGTTCGCTGGAGCACTCGATAGTCGCCAGGGGGTGAGCTGCACACCGATTTACACGCTATCCGTAGGTGTACACCATGTTGGGTCATGGCTTTATTTGCCTTCCGACGGTAGACTTACTGCGCCCGTTTACACAAAAGAGACTAAATTCTATAGCCAGTTTAGTCCCTATTGTGAATACGGGCCTTGGGACCTCTCTCTTTCCCGAAAGAAGCCAACCCACCTAGATCCAGTATCGAACCTCTGAACTCTGAACTACTACTATATCCCTTCCTACAAGGAAATAAATATGTATGTATGTCCTGAATGTGTAAGTCGGAAGAATTTTTGGTCTAGGAGTTCCCTCTCCCCTGACTTTGGTAAATTACCGCCGTTGTTGTTGTTTGTTGGTGTTTTAGAGCCCGTCTGTTTTTTTTTCTATACTAGCGGTACCTAGTTTTCCCAAGCGGTCTTCCCTATCAGTACTAGCTGGGATTGCGTTGCTTAACTTCAGTGATCAGACGAGAACTGGTGTGTCCAACGCAATTTGCCGCTCCCTCAAGAAAGTCAGGGCTCAAGGTGTTTGGCATCTAGAATTATGATATCGTGATTGCCTTCTGAACTCATTCGGTGCACAGGTTCAGGTTCCGGTTTCGTTTTGCTTTTTCCGAAAGCCTTTCATCATCATCATACCTTTATCCCGCGTGTGGCGGGGTCGGGTCTACGGGTTCTAACCCTCCACTCCCGTCTGTCCCCCACCATGTTCCTGTCCACCCCGCACACGTCCCTGTCCACACCGCCATGTCCCCCCGGACAACTTGTTCCCACGTCAGCTTTGGTCTCCCCCTACCCCGGATGCTGCCGACCACTTGCATTCCTGGAATGCACATAACGAGCTCCTCTTCCCCTATTCTCTAACGTGTCCATACCACCTGAGCCTATTCTTCATCTTTTCGGCGATGTCCACCATCCCCAAGCTACCTCGAATATACGCATTCCTAATTCTATCCGCCCTTGAGACGCCGCACGTGTACCACAGCATTCTCATCTCGTCTACTTGCATTTTATTTACATGGCGTTTCTTCACTGCCCAACACTCTGATCCATACAGCATAGCTGGCCTAACCAGTGTCCTGTAAAACTTCCCTTTCAGCTTGATTGGGACCCTCCTATCGCACAGGACTCCGCTTGCCTGTTTCCATTTCAACCCCCCCCCCCCCCCATTGATTCTATGGGTCACATCCGAGTCAATCTCCCCATTGCTGTGAAACGTTGATCCTAAGTAGGGGAGACCAGGGCAAGTTGACGATACTAAGAGTTTTCAAATTAATTTTTTATTTTTCTTTCGAGATAAAATGTTTTACTGTTCTGAGATACTTAGAATGCTCCTTTATTTATAATTTAGTGGTTTAAAGTGAAACATTTTTTGATATCTTCAAGCAAAGCAAGCAACTCCTAACCCTTTTCCCGCCTATGGCAGGGTCGGGTACCCATTTGTCCCTCTGAATGGACACAGGGTGATATATTGGACATAGTTTTTTTCTGCAGCCGGTTGCCGGCCAAAGCTGCACCCCTACGCTTATTTATCGTCGGTCTAGTGTTCGTTGGGGAATGCTACCGACGCCAGGGGGCGAGCTCCTACACCTGGAAATTTTGCCTCATCTACCCGTTGCGTGGTAGAGAGGGTTCTTTTACGTGCAAGTGCCATCGTACACCCACACGGGACCTCGGTTTTTCTTCTCATCCGAAAGAAGGCACACTCGCGGCTTCTCTCTCGCCCGAAAGAAGCCGACCCACCACGGTCCAGTATCGGACCTAGAACTACTGGCGTAGTTGCCGAGTGAGCTAACCACTACGCCACCGCGGCGGTTTTTTTTATATCTTCAAGGTGATGTTATAATTTTTAATGAAGGATGTAAAATTCGTCATCTTGCCCCAGACCCGGGGCAAGATCCCATCTCCTCTTTACCTTCGTCAGAGAGAACAGGACCCCACCCTACGCCATCCATCACTGTTAAGGCTCGGGGTAAATCTTTTGTTGCCCTATCTCTAGCCTTGGCCAGTTTGAAAGCTTCTTTCTCCCTTTCCTTCGTTCCTAACTGTTCATAGAGAACCTCATACTTCTGGTGCTTGGCCAGGGCAATCTTCCTCCTGGCAGTTCTGAAAGCCTTTAAGATTGTATAATGACACATTTCTGTCGGTGGTTACTTAAGATTTCTGTCTCAGCTTTTGAATTGGGCCGGAGTCCAACATACACGCATCAGAAACTTAGAGTGAGGCATATCTGCAAACCAGATGTGTGCATGACAATCTCTCTCCGTTTTCATCAAACCCGCCTCGGCGATCAGTAGTTAGCGTGCTTGGTAACTGTGTCAGTGGTTCTAGGTTCAATACTGGGTCGAGGTGGATTGGCTTCTTTTGGGCGAGAGGGAGACCCAGTACGTAGGGAGAGGGAGACCCCAAACGTAGTTCCAGTGCGGTGTACAATGGTATTTGCACGTAAAGGAACTCTCTACTGTGCAACAGGTAGGAAAAAGCAATTCCTAACCCTTATCCGGTCTATGGCACGGTCGGGTACCCATCTTGTCCTTCGGAATGGGCACAAGGGTGATCTATTGGGCGGTGTTTTTTTTTTTTTTTGCAGCCGGCTGTTGACCAAAGTTGCAACCCTCGTTAGGGCACTCCGCCGGCGCCAGAGGGCGAACTCCTACAACTGGAAATTACAATACGTCGTGCACATGCAATCGTACACTACACGTGACCTCGGTTTTACTTGTCATTCGAAGGAAAGGGCACTAGGGGTTTCTCTCGCCTAAAAGAAGTCAACCCACCTCGATCCAGTATCGGCCCTGGAACCATTGGCGCAGGAAATTGAGCACGCTACCTATTGCGCCACGGAGGCGGGCTTATTGTGGAACGGGTAGATGAGGTAAAATTCCTAGGTGTAGGAGCTAGCCCTCCCCCCTGGCATCGGTGGAGTGTCCCAAGGAACGGTAGTCAGACGATAGATAGATAAGGGAGCGGCAAATTGCTTTGGACACACTAGTTCTCGTCTGATCACTGAAGTTAAGCAACGCAACCCCAGTTAGTACTAACATGGGTGGCCGCTTGGGAAAGCTAGGTACTACTAGTATCCAAAAATCGTCGCATTAGTGTAGTGCCTTTGCAGTCTCTGCATCAGAACTGCACAGTGGACGGGACTCTAATGACCTTGTAGTTGAAGGGCCCTAAAACACCAACAAACAACAACAACAACGATAGATAAATAAGCATAGGGGTTACAGCTTTGGTCGACAGCCAGCTACAGAAAATACCGTCCAATTCAGATGGACAAGATGGGTACCAGACGCTGCCTTAAGCGGGAAAAGGGTTATTTAGTGAGCGGACCCGCCGCGGTGGCGTAGTGGTTAGCTCACTCGGCAACTACGCCAGTAATTCTAGGTTCGATACCTGACAGTGGTGGGTCGGCTTCTTTTGGGCGAGAGAGAAGCCGCGAGTGTGCCTTCTTTCGGATGAGAAGTAAAACCGACGTCCCGTGTGGGTGTACGATGGCGCTTGCACGTAAAAGAACCCTCTCTACTATGCAACGGGTAGATGAGGCAAAAATTTCCAGGTGTAGGAGCTCGCCCCCTGGCGTCGGTAGCATTCCCCAACGAACACTAGACTGACGATAAATAAGCGTAGGGGTGCAGCTTTGCCCGGCAACCGGCTGCAGAAAAAACTATGTCCAATATTTCACCCTGTGTCCATTCAGAGGGACACATGGGTACCCGACCCTGCCATAGGCGGGAAAAGGGTTAGGAGTTGCTTTGAAGGCCGCGCCTGCTGATAGATGGCGCGCAGGAAGTACTTTCACCATACTTTTTCATCATATCGCATTTCATGGCGTGTATTTACTGCATTATATGACGTTAGTAAAATTAATTTCATATGCGAAAAACGTGTTTCATGTAAAATCATCTTCGTACTACTACTTTGATATTTCCACAATTTCAACTGGAGTCTTATGGTAATATTAATGATTTTCATCATTGAAATTGATAAGATTTTAGGTGATAACTGACCAACTATGGAAATCATTATTCTTAATTGGGTGATAAAATAACAATAAAAAGTAAGGAAGGGGGATATGCCCTTGTATGATGACGAAATTAAAATGTACTATTTTTGTGTCCTGGGTCTTTGGGCGCCATCCTTTCTCATTGTTGATGCCCATTCCCCCTCTCTCTCTCGACCCTCCCTTCGCCTTCTTACAACGGCCCTATCATTTCCATATTTTAGAGGCGAGGGGAAAATGTTATAAATAACTCTCTGGTCAAATTACACCCATGCATTATTTCAGCAACTGACCTGCAATAGTGCTCGCGTCCAGACCGCTCTTGACATGGATACGCATTCTAACACGATAGCTGCTAGCATCATCATCATACCCTTATCCCGCCTGTGGCAAAGTCGGGCCTGCGAGTTCGAGCCCTCCACTCCCGTCTATCTCCCACCAGGTCCCCGTCCACCCCGAACACTATCATATCCTTATGGACAACCTACTGCCACGTCTGCTCTCGGTCCCCCTGCCCCGGGTGCTTCCAACCACCTGCATTCCCGAAATGGACCTAACGATTTCCCCCTCCCCTCTTCTCATGACGTGTCCACTACCCCCAGGCTACTTCTAATATACTCGTTCCTAATTCTGTCAGCTCTCGACACGCCACTCATGTACCGGAATATTCGCATCCCGGCTACTTGCATTCTATTGACGTGGCTCTTCCTCACCGCTCTACACTCTGGTCCATAGCTGGCCTAACCACTGCCCTGTAAAATTTCCCTTTCAACTTGATTGGGACCCTCCTATCACACAGGACTCCGCTTGCCTGTCTCTACTTCAACCACCCGCCATTGATTCTATGGGTCACATCAGAGTTTATCTCCCCGTTGCTTTGGAATGTGGATCCTAAGTACTTTACCTCTTACACCTTCTTCACCAGTTCGTCCCTAGAAAGTACATCGCCGTTATTTTCCTGTCCTCCCCAATTGAAAGCTAAATACCGGTACTCTGTCTTCCTGATTTCCGCGGGCACTAGTTCTCTCCCAGAGGCGACATTCTATTACTCTCTTCCAGAGCTACATGGAATGGCTCATTAACTTAATACCTCTATAGTTACCACAGTCTTGGACATCCCCTTTGCCCTTGAAGAGTGGTACGATCCAACTCTCGCGCCCTGCAGATGGCATTCTATCTCCGCTAGCTATCTTATTGAAAAGTTTCCCTAGCCGAACTTCAATGGGTTCTATGTCTGGGCCAACAGCTTTTCGACCTTTCATCTTCCTGAGAGCCCTGACTACTTCTTCTTCTGTTACGTTTTCCACCAAGACTGAAGAAGTAGAATGGGTGTCTATGATATCCTCTCTCCTTGCAGCAATCCAGAGTTTGTGGAAATACTCTTCCCACCTCCTCTTTACCTCTGACGGGGGAAACCAGATCCTACCTTTGCTATCCTTCACTGCTATGGCTCGGGGTATATCTTTAGCTGCCCTATCTCTAGCCTTGGTCAGTTTAAAAACCTCTCTCTCCCCTTCCTTTGCCTCTAACTGATCATAGAGGGCTTCATACTTCTGGTGTTTGGCCAGGTCAACGATCCTCCCAGCTGTGGTCGTAACCTGTCTATATTGTATTTTAGACTCCTGGTCCTTTATCTCCATCCACCTGTGGAAGGCAGCCTTCTTTTGCTTGATGGCTGCTTCACCCTCATCATTCTAGCATCATGTCTGCCTGAGCTGGAACGTAGCCTGACCTAAAATGGCTTTCCCACATTTTCGAATTTTTCTGGCGACCCTGTCCCACATGGCATTTTCTGTCCCTTCCTAATCCCAGTCTACCTGCCTGTGTACTTCTATGAATTCCTCCGTTTTGGTGGCAGTTTGATAACTTTTAACTTATGTCTAGTTCGTTATATTTGCTTAGCAACTCCTAACCCTTTTTCCGCCTATGTCAGGGTCGAGTACCCAACTTGTCCCTCTTAATGGACACAAGGGCGAAACGTTGGGCAACGTTTTTCCACAGCCGTTTGCCGACCAAAGCTCTACCTCATCTACCCGTTGCATAGTAGAGAGGGTTCTTTTTCGTGCGAATGCCATCGTCCACCACACGAAACCTCGGGTTTATTTCTCATCCGAAAGAAACCAACCCACCTCGGTCCAGTATCGAACCCAGTTCGCAGGATCGATTCTGGTCCAATCCAGTGAGTTGTTTCAGACGTATCCTAGTTTTTGGTCCTTTCTTTCAATAAAAACGGAAGCCCTATGAGGGAGAGGGTAGGATATCAACAGTATATGTTAAAGGACTTTCTTTACAGGAGATGAAATTTAAAAGGTCGGTGAAATTTCCAGGTGTAGAGTTCGCCCCCCATTCTCGCCATGATTTCTGCTTAGGGCCATAACGCGTTAGCTTGGATCTATACAGATGGTTACGGTTGTTACAGCACTTCCTACTAATGATGAGTCTTTTACTGACCTGCTTGTGCTAACATCGTGAATAGTTGCTAGTGCTCAAAATAATCCTTTAGTCCTGACTGGATTTGACCCTGCAGACATATAGCCATGATTCTTCGTTTTGCCACTATGTAACAGGGTCTGTTCTGTGGGTGCAATGAACATGCTCTAACTTGGGTAACTCCAGCCAGGCGTATGGAACCCGCAGGAATATTGGCTTAAGTAGTCTGTGTGGGGATGCCTGCCTACCCCACGCACTGGTTGAAGGGAATAATAACAATAAATAACAACACGCGAAAGCAGTGTTGACCACACGGGACTCGCGAACTTATTGTCCGGCAAATATGGCGTCATTAAGCTAATTTATGCACCTTGATGTCCATCGTAATTTCTTTAGAGCATACTGTTTTATGACAGTTGTTTCACCTGGTTGATACTCAACACCACTACCTGTGTAGGTCACCGGAAGTGAGTTACCACCATGCAACCTTCTACTCTAGTGTTAGCAACTAGAGTTAGAGACTGACGAAGGCCCATAACTGCGTCAATTAATCAGTGCTTTTGACAAATCTAATGACCAGTAATGACCACTAGTAATCTATAAAAGTGCATATGGTTTGAATGGAGTCGACCTCTGACTGAGGTAAAGCGTCATACTGAGATTCGAATTTGTTCACACCGTTATGATACACCGTTTGATTCAGAGGTGAAGCTAAGTCCCCCTTTTTCCCCCCTCCTCTACTTCCAAAAAAAATAACTTACAAGTGTTGAACAGGATCGAACCTCAAACACGTGCTTATCATGTAAACGCCTTACTATTACCGAGTTGCCAAAACTTGGCTCCTACACTACCTCGTGTTGTCATACTCTTTTCCAATCATCATCATCATCATACCCCTATTCGGCCCGTGGAGGGTCGGGTACGCGGAAGATGTTCTGACTGGGGACACCCCTGCCAGGCGTCCGGAACCCGCAGGAATATTGGCTAAGTTGTCTGTGGGGGGATGCCGACCTACCCCACTAATCCTGTTACTCTTTTCCAATAACTAACTGAATTGCTCGGGAACATCAGGGTCCCAATCAAGTTGAAAGGGAAGTTTTAGAGGGCTGTGGTTAGCCCCGCTATGCTATATGGATCAGAATGTTGGGCAGTGAGGAAGAGCCACGTAAACAGAATGCAAGTGGCCGAGATGCGAATGCTGCGGTACATGAGCGGGGTGTCGACAGCTGATAGAATTAGGAATGAGTATATTAGTGGTAGCCTGGGTGTGGGGGACATTACCGAAAAAATGAGCGAGAATAGGTTGAACTGACTTGGACACGTAATGAAAAAGAGGGGAGACAGAGCTCGTTAGGTCCACTTCAGGAATGCAAATAGTCGGAAGCCCCCGGGCAGGAGGAGACCGAAGCAGACGTGTGAGCAGGTTATCCGTAAGGATATGGTAGTGTGTGGGGTGGTCGTGGACCTGGTGGGAGATAGGTGGAGTGCAGGGCTAGAACCTGCAGACCCGACCCTGCCGCAGACGGGATAAGGACATGATGATGATGAGCAACAGTCAAAAGTGATGTTATGGCTATAGTGACATCTTTTAATAACAATGTCGTTTGAATTTCCTAATGTATAGATCGATGGCACCTGACTGAACTCTGCTTACGATAGAAGTCACGTGTTGCTTTCCTGGTACAGCTGACATGCCTACCCCCTCTTATGGAAGATGGAATTGGCCAAGGGATGGTGGCGTCATCTGGCCACTTTATTTACGCAGAAGGATAACGTCAAGGGGCAAAAGCGCCGTCAAGAATACTTCGAAAACGAACGTTTGTGAGTGGCCATTTAGTTACAGGGCACGAACGATTTCCGAGAGGTGAGGAAATTAATATCGACAGTAAGATCTAATACACGATAATATGTTATCATGAATAATTTCTTGGTCATAATTGGATAAGAATTTTTAAAATTAAGAGGTTTCTGATTTTAATTTTAGTGTTATTATTGTGTTGAAGGCGTGCGTCTACAGCGAGGGGGATAGCGTTATTATTGTCTTCCATTTTAAACGTTTGATCCCCTTCAGGTTTGTAAGATTCATGTGTACTCTAGGTAGTCAGACCCCTCAATATTTAAGTCACCTTATTTCAGGCGACAACAAATGCCTATCTGTTGCTCCTTGCTCATCATCAGTTTGGAGGACGTAGGTAAGGAAGTTATCCATATCACGGCGCCCTCTAGACCAGTGCTTTTCAAAGGTGCGCCCTACAACATTTCCTGGTGCACACTGTGGTATTCCAGATAAATGTGTCCAGCTATGAAAGTAAATATAATTAATATATTGTACCATTTAATTATGGATATGCTGCTCTTTTTGTTAACATGGTTTTTCTTGCAAAGAGCAGTCAGTCATCTAGTGGCCTGCAATCACCTTTGCAAATACATATAGCGAACGTTGTAAAGGAGAGGAGATTCCAGTGTTGCAAGAGTTTCGTTATTTAGGATCAATTTTTCCACAGAGCAATAGGGATATAAATTCTGATGTGACTTGTAGGATTAATGCAGGATGGCTGAAGTGGAGACATCCAAGTGGGGTCCTGTGCCACCGCCGGGTCCCAATAAAGTTGAAGGGCAAAGTTTACAGAACCGTCGTTAGGCCCGCTATGATGTATGGCTCAGACTGTTGGGCAGTTAGGAAGAACCATGAAAGGCAAAGGCAAGTGGCTGAGATGCGAATGCTGCGCCACATGTATGGGGTGTCACGAGCCGACAGAATCCGAAACGATTATGTTAGAGGTGGCTTTGGGGTGGGAGACATCGCGGAAAAGATGAGGAAGAATCAGTTGAGATGGTATGGGCATGTGATAAGGAAGAGCTTATCAGGTCCATAGTGGGACTGCAGATAATTTTGGGGCACCAGAGGTAGAGGAAGACCAAAACGGACGTGAGAGCAGGTAGTGGCAAAGGGACATGGAGGAGTGCGGGGTGGAGGGGGACTTGATGGGGGATAGGCGGGAGTGAAGGATTAGAACCCGCAGACCCGACGCTGCTTCAGGCGGGAGACGGGTGAGATGATGATGATAGCGAACGTCGTTTGAACGACTACCCGGATTTGGCTCAAACAGCGATTTTTCTTTCACTAAGGCCGATACCATAACACCCTAGTCGGTTTTTACAGTTTGTAAAATGGGCTCTTGGATGTGGTATTCTTGCTGTGTATGCTACTTATTTCAAAAGTGTTGGAAGTTTTTATGGAACGGCTGCCTTGTGTTGGACACACCAGTTCTCGTCTGATCCCTGACGTTAAGTAACGCAACAATCAATCCAACCCAGAAAGGCATTCGAGGTTGGTTGATTTTCTTTAAAATGGGGATATAGCTTTCTGATTCAATAGGGGTAGGGAAAGTGAAGGTGTGACATTGAGAGCAAACTAACAAGGGGTATCGTCTATTGTTATAGTCATTTGACCATTGTCATTTGTTTTAGGCAAACTTCTTTTTCAGTGAATAGCTTGGAAGTGGGGGACATTGGAGAAAAACTATGGGAGAGTAGATTGAGTTGGTATGGACATGTAATAGGAAGAGGTGAGGAGGAACTCGTTAGGTCCGTTACAGGGATACAAGTGGTTGGAAGCATCCAGGGCAGGGGAAGACCACAACAGATGTGGGAGCAGATTGTCTATAAGGATATGGCAGTGTGTGGGGTGGTTGGAGGCCTGGTGGGAGATAGACAAGAGTGGAGGGCTAGGACATGCAGAAGAGACCTTGCCATAGGTGGGATAAGGGGATTCCTAACCCTTTTCCCGCCTATGGCAGCGTCGGGTACCCAACTTGTCCTTCTGAATGGACACAAGGGCGATATACTGGGTAGTGATTTTCTACAGCCAGTTGCCGACTCATGTTGCAACGCCTACTGTTCACCTGGGGCATTCCACAAGGAGCAGCTTATTGCATTGGCTCATCTGATCATGGAAGTCAAGCAATGCTAGTTAACCAAGGCCCATAAACAGAGCAGGGGTGGCCAGCCTTTTCAGCAGGCAGGCCAAATTTAAGAAATAATATTTCCTGCCAGCCCAGGAACCTAATTTTTTTTGGTGAATTCAAGTAAACAAATAAGCGTGCTGCAGCTTTGACCACATTGTCACTTCCCAGTATGTGAGGTGGTGGTCAAACGCTTGCCTGGTTAATGCTGACTCCTGATGTAATGTTGTTTTGGTGATATGTAAAATGATTTTATCTTCACCTGACCTAGCTCCACTGGCCATAGCATGACACCCAGCGGGCCACATGCGGCCCTCATGTTGGCTACCCCTGGTGTAGTCTCTGCATTAGAGTACAGAGTGGGTGGGATTCTAATGACCTTGTAGCTGAAAAGCCCTGAAAAACCAACTAAGGGTGCAAGCTCCTACACCTAGGAATTTTGCCTTATCTACATACTGCATCATAGAGAGCATTCTTTTCCATGCAAATGCCATCAAACACCACACAGGATCTTGGTTTTACTTCGTATCTGAAGAAAGGTGCCCTCAGGGCCTCCCTATTGCCCTAAAGAAGTAAACCCACCTCACTGCAGTATCGAACCTAGAACTACTGATACAGTTACTGAGTGTGCTACCCACTAATAATTTACTGTGTGTATGATCATATTTTTTATTCTGCAGAGATCCCTTTGGCTGAAAATTAGTTTTCTAAAATCACTGTCAAAGGTCAAATGACCTTAAACAAAAGGCGATACCCAAGGCTAGATTGTATTCGATGTTTTTAACACCTTCACTTCACTTTATTGTTGTGGCTGTGCAGTCTCTACATTGAAACTACTCAGTATACGGGTCTCTAATGACCATTTTAGTTGAAGGGCCTGGAAACGCCAGCAAATCAATCATTCAATGGAAGTTTTTATCGCATTATTTTTCTTCTGTAGTATTTGACTCAGTTATTATCACATATTTCTCAGAAATTTGCATACGGTGCCCCTACAATTATTTGTAGGAGTTTAAATGTACCCTGACTTCAAATGGTCTTAGAACCTCTGCTTTAGACTAAACTTGCAACTGTAAGGTAACAGTGTGGTTGCATTTGAAAGCTGAGGGTTCCTATCATACACCTTTTAAGTAAGCTTTAACCATTTGTAGTTCTTTGTTGTGAAGTCTTGCCTATCATCTTTTAAAAAGCTGGTAATGCAGAGATTCAATATGGTCCATGTTTTCATTTTTAAGTCTGAGAATATTATTATTATTATTTAATTCACGTACCAAGGTACACATAACAAACGACAAGCACACAAAACCGAGAGCAAACTAAGCCAAAGAATAAGAGAGATATCTAAACAGAGTTCGTTTAAAATGACGACAAACATTAATACAAGTAAAACGAGAGCACACAAAGACCTGTGCACGAATCAAATACAGTAGCGTATTCCAGGTGCAGCAACACCGGATTGGAAAAAACTGGCATCTCATGTCGCCTGGTGGGAGGGAACAAACAAAGAGATACCGGCATGTAGACCTGACACTGCAAGAGGACTGGAAATCACCAAGAACGAAGTGGCAAGGGTGATGAGGATTCCGAAGTGCAGAGCTGATGGTAACCAAATTACAGTAAACCAGATATGTCGGGAATGGGAGAATGCCAACACTAACACAAAAAGGAGTGAGCCGAGCCAATGGGGAGCAACGGAAAATAGACCTAAGAATAATATTGAATGCACTATGCAATGGTGCAAGACAAGAGTGTGATAGGTCACCCAAAAAAGGTGCAGAATACGAAATAAGAGATAACACTTTGGCCCAATAGATAATAATAAGCTTACGGACCAGAATATGCTCCCAAAGGCAATGGAACAAAAAACCCAGTGCCCTAATCTTTGAGATAAGTGCATCCCTCTGAGCCAAAAAGGAAAGGGAAGGGTCAAAAATCACACCCAACACACTGAGTGGAATACTGAACTCACTAGCTAGGGAGCCACCAGGTGGTAAACTGACCACCAGAACCCTTGTTTTATCAGCATGTGTCCTTAGGCCTAACCCTGCATACCAATTGGCGAGCCGGGCCAGAAAGTCTGGAATATAACATAGAACCGAGTCAACTGCTGATGGGGAGCTGAAGCACCAAAGAAATTATCATCAGCATATGACCAAAGAATCCACTAGGTACACACTGAGGGAAGTAAAGCTGTGGACAAATTGAAGAGCAGAGGGCCAAGGACAGAGCCCTGAGGGACACCACGGACCAAAGCATGGGGCTCTGTAGAGGCACCAAGCATAACTGTGTGCCCCTCAAGGTAAGAAACAAGCAGATTGAACAGGAAAGGATTCCCGATGCACCTGGACATAGAAGCAATTAAGTGTTGATGGTCCACTGCACCGAAAGCCTTAGTGACGTCAGTCTTTAGAAGAACAAAGCCATCACCAGAAGCTATTGCATTCAGGAGAGCAATAAAAATAGACAATATGGCGAAGGACACAAACGAGTTAGGCCTGGCACTAAACTGTGATGCTGGAATTACAGAGAGGAATGGGTCCTGCACCAGGTCATGAATCCACCACTCAAAGACCTTAGAGAGAGGGGGAAGAATAGCAATGGGTGGAAACCCTGCAGAGGAACCCCCTTTAGGGATAGGTACTATGAAGGTGGCCTTGAGGGGAGCTGGGAACACCCCCTGTGCCATACAGTGGTTTAGCAGCTGACATAAATGCCTGAGATTATCCACATCAAGTGCCTTGAGTGCAAAGGCAGGAACACCATCAGGAGAATGAGATGATGAGGTCCTGAGCCATCCTATGTAACCAAGCAGGGCCACACAGGACAAGACAGGAGGAGAAACATGGCCAAAAGTGGAGGCCTGAGGATAAGTACAGTGGGTAATGGTGGTAGAGGGCACAGCATTGACCAGTGCATCCAGGATGTAGCCAGCCTCTGATGCAGGAACCTCAGCCTGAACAACACACCTGCCACACAAAGTTCCAAAAGGTAGAAAGAGGGGCTTTGGGGGCCAGATGTGCAAGCTTAGCTGCCCTCACCTCACACCAATAGCTTTGCCGCACATTAGAGAACCCCACATAATCCCCCGGAAGCCCGGAGACCTTCCAGTGCTGATGAAGCCCGGAGACCTTCCAGTGCTGATGAAGCCCGGA
>JAAFCE010001036.1:8081929-8100044 GCA_013389805.1 Trigoniulus corallinus
CAGTGCTGATGAAGCCCGGAGACCTTCCAGTGCTGATGAAGCCCGGAAACAGTGGCCTGCAATGCTGAAAGAGTGGGATTCCACCAAGGGCAAGGGTGCAACCGGCAGGTAGACCAGGTCACAGGGCAGGAGGCCTCCAGTGCAACCTGGAGCCCACTGCACAACATCCCGCACTGTATCATAGAGATGGGACCACATGCAGAGACTGAGGCCCAGAGGGATGACAGCAAGGCATTGAACAAAGTGGCATTCAACCTAGAGGATGAAAGATGTGCCTCCACAGGCTGAGCATGAGACGCCTGGCGAAAAGCATAACATTGAAGAATAATAGCATGATCCAAAGCATGATTCCTGGACTTACCCTAAGCAGGTCTAGAAAGCAGGTTGATTTCCCTTATTGCATAGGTTGTGTTAGGGTTAATAGGGTTGAGACTCATAAGCACCTTGGAATTATTCTAAACACTGAGGGCACCTGGAAGGAGCACACTGACAAATTGATTGGGAAGGCTGGGCATGCCCTCCGTTTGGTTAGAAGAGTGCTGGGAGACATCACAAAGGAAGTAAAAGAAATAGCCTATTTTTCACTGGTAAGGCCAATTGTGGAGTACTGCAAGACCAATTTGGTTTCCCTTTAGGAAGGGTATACAGTTGGCTCTCTTTTTATGTTGGTTCTTTTCATGCGATTTCCAAGTTATGCAGTTTGCATTTGGTTAAAAAAAATTTCGCCAAATATGCATACTGTATGCTTGTTCAGGAAGGATAGTCAGCCTAAGGCCCATGACACTGATAATATCCACCGACCATTGTATTAGCCAGTCAAAGAAGTTTAATCTGTCAGTAATTAGCATACATAATAGGGGTTTCCGCACCTGTACATGACACTTAACAATCATACCATTATCATGATACCCTTATCCCAACTGTGGCAGGGTCGGGTCTGCAGTTCCACTGAACATGCTCTAAAATTGAAACTTATTTTGGAGGTGATTTGAACATTTTTAACCATGATGATATAGAAGAACTGCTGGTGGATGATGTCTTAAATGATGATGATATTATTAAACTAACTTTAGGTGCAGGCTGGTGTCAAAGTGTCCCCGGACACATTGAGGTAATTTAATACATACCTCAAAGTGTCCGCTTTCATGTCAAAGTGTCTTGGCCGTTTTCCATTACCCGGGGTGTTATTTTGGTAGAAATTTTGCGTTTATTCACGAACACATATGCTCTGCAGAAAAGAGACAAATTCGGGCATATGCATTCGGATCTAGATGGTGGGCACTTTGAGGTACTCAAAAATTGTCTCAAAGTGCCCCGCCGGACACTTTGACATGTGACACTGGCATCCCCTCACAGACAACCCAGCCAATATCCCTGCGGGTTCCAGATGCCTGACTGGAGTGCCCCCAATCAACATGTTCAGGGAACCTGCAGACCCGACCCTGCCGCAAGTGGGATACGGGTATGACGATGATGATGATGATCAAAACAAGTCTGCAGAGAGTGAGAAAAAAATATGTGTGTGAAAAGGCATTGTCTATATCAAAGAGATCAATTGCAAAGACAGTTATTTCTGATGATGAAAGTGATTTACAAACAGTTTGCAGATGGTGTATACCCTTACCACATAGACAATTGAATTGAAATACAATTTTATTTAAGGTTCATATAAATCTTTGTCAGCTTCCCAAAGAAATTTATTAAGAAACCTATTTTCTTTAACATCAGCAAACTTTTTTTATGCAGTTGTACATTCATTTTAATTTGTTATTTCCGAGTTATGCGAATTTTAAAAATGTTGGAACGTATCCCTCATATTTCCATACACTTATAGTCTCATTTTATGCGATTTTCTGAGGAACGTATCCCCCGCATAAAAAGAACCTGCCTGTATCTTGGGAAATTGAAATGATCCAAAGGAGGGCAGCAAGAATTGTGTTGAATCACTCCTCTCATAGATTGAGTCTCAGGCATGAGACATGGCAGGTGGGGGGCATCGCAGAAAAGTTGAGAGAATATATTGAGGTGGTAGGGTCATGTAATGAGAAGAGGAGCTAGGTAAGTTCATTACAGAGATGCAAGGTTATTGGTAGCCCCCGGGGCAGGTGAAGACCAAAGCAGACGTCGGAGCAGGCTGTACAAAGAGATATGTTAGTGTGTTTAGTGGATGGGGACTTGTTGAGAGATAGGCGGAAGTGGAGGGCCAGAAAACGCAGATCCGACCCTGTCACCGGCGGGATAACGGTATGACGATGATGGGCTGGTGGAGAGGCCATTTGCTACACAGAGCAGAAACGTGAAAGCGGCTGCATTGCGTTGGACATAACCAGCTCTAGCCTGATCACTGAAGTTAAGCAACGCAACCCCAGCTAGTACTACTAGCATGGGCGACCGGTTGGGAACACTGGGTACTGCTATTACCCACTTAATTGTCGCAACAGCGTGCGATATTTCAGTGAGACATTTCAAGTCACCTAATGAGGGCAACTCATAAAATTCTAGCATTTGGTTAACCTGTTTTTGATCATTTTTAAACTCACTTCTGACTCAAAATGTGGTTACCTTCTCTCCACGGGGTAGATTATACATGTAGCCCGACAAAATTCCCAGGTGAATAGGAGCTTTCCCCAAATGTCGGTAAATTGTCTTTTGATCCGTCGAGAAGCAGACGTTAAGTAACGAAATAATCCAAATTAAATCTCCCTCGATATGATTGGGTCACTCGCGGTATCTTTACTCATCTTCCCTCCTCTCCACACACGCCCTCACATGACGCCATATTACTCCTTTCACGGGCCACTCACCCACATATGACGAACCCTCTCTGTTATCCCTTTACTTTCCTCTGCATGTCTATTGACCCTCTGTTTGCTTGACTCGAGCTCATGGTGCATAAGTTGGGCCGTGGTCATGATGTGTTTATTTCCCTGGCGGGAGGTGAAAATTATCAGACTTCTTTTCGGAGAAGAGCGGCTGATCACTGAGGTTAAGCAACGCAACCACAGTTAGTACTAACATGGGTGACCGCTTGGGAACACTGGATACTACTAATACCCAAGAATCGTCGTAACAGCGTAGTGTCTGTGCAGACTCTGGACGGGACTCTAATGCCCTAAAACACCAACGAAATAAAATTCTGCTCGGAACTAGGAGTTCGCCTGGCTCTTTACGCATTGGAATTTTTAGAGGTTTATTCCACGCCGGTAGCGCAGAGGTAGTGTGCTGGATTAATGCGTTAATGGTTCCAGGTTCGATCGTGGAGCAAGGTGATTTGGCTTCATTTGTGTGCAAGAGATCTTCCTCCTCACTGTGTGAATCCCGTCCAATGGGAAGTACATGCAAGGTGTAGATCGGCGAAAGCTCCCAGGTGTAGGTCATCGCCCCAAAGCAAAGCAGCTCTTACCCCTTTTCCCGTCTACGGTGGAGTCGGATACCTGTCTTGTCCCTCTGAAATGACACAAGGAATTATATTGGATGGTTTTCCTCAGCCGGTTGCCGATCAAAACTGCAACCCCTATATTTATTTATCGTCGGTCTTAAAGTGACCAGATTTTCCAGAGGGCAAAGCGGGACGGGGGCTTTTGGTGAGTGCCCCCAAGTATGGGTGGTGAAACATGCTTTCCTGAAGAGCAACAACAACAACAAAGCAACTCCTAACCCTTTTCCCGCCTATGGCAGGGTCGGGTACCCATTTGTCCCTCTGAATGGACACAGGGTGATATATTGGACATAGTTTTTTCTGCAACCGGTTGCCGGCCAAAGCTGCACCCCTACGCTTATTTATCGTCGGTCTAGTGTTCGTTGGGGAATGTTACCGACGCCAGGGGGCGAGCTCCAACACCTGGAAATTTTGCCTCATCTACCCGTTGCGTAGTAGAGAGGGTTCTTTTACGTGCAAGCGCCATCGTACACCCACACGGGACCTCGGTTTTACTTCTCATCCGAAAGAAGGCACACTCGCGGCTTCTCTCACGCCCGAAAGAAGCCGACCCACCATGGTCCAGTAGAGCAAAGAGCAAAGAACAAAATTTGTGACTTCGTATCTACTCGTTGCATAAGAGAGGTGGTACTTGTATGTTACACCAACGCGACGGGTTGGGGAGTCGACCAAGCAGCCGTAACAATGCCGAAGCTTGAGGGGGTTGCGAACGGACGAACGGAAGGGAGGAGTGAAAGATGTAGTAGAGGGGAAACTAGCAGCACCCAATGTTAAACTAACCACCCATGTCGGTACTAATTTGTTCTGCGTTGCTTAACTTCAGTGATCTGACAAGAACTGGTGTGTCCAACGCAACTTAGCCGCTCACGGCCTTATGTGCAGAGGCCATCGTACACCACGCGGGACATAGGATGGCAACCGTGTACGACAAATCACCGTCCAACAGAGTGTTCTTTGTTCGCAAGGGACCAACATGGACATCCGAAAAGGAATTGTTAGTAATGGTGATTTATTCTTTTCCCAAAGAGGATGCACAAAAGGGCCTACAAGACCTTAAGACAAAATAGAGGGGGGGGTGTCTTAAAGTAAACATGAAGTAGACGGAGTACCTAGCATTCAATTTTAGCGGCCAGGGGCGAGGGGGTGAGATCCGTTGTGGCGGTGAGGGTATACCAGTGGTGCAAGAGTTTCGTTATTTACGATCAGTTTTCCAGAGCAATGGGGAGATAGATTCCGACGTCAGCCATAGGATTAATGCCGGATGGCTGAAGTGGAGACCTGTGTGACCGTCGGGTCCCAATACAGTTAAAAGGCAAAGTTTACCGAACGGTCGTTAGGCCCGCTTTGCTTAAATGGATCACAGTGCTGGGCAGTTAGGAAGAACCATGAAAGGAGAATGCAAGTGGCTGAGATGCGAATGCTGCGCTACATGACTGGGGTGTCACGAGCCGACAGAGTCCGAAACGATTTCGTTAGAGGTAGCTTGGGGGGGTGGGAGACATCGCAGAAAAGATGAGGGAGAAACGGTTGAGGTGGTATGGGCATGTGATGAGGAGAGAGGAGGGGGAGCTTCTTAGGTTCATTATGGGTATGCATGTGATTGGAGGCACCAGGGGTAGAGGAAGACCAAGGGAGCGGTGAATTGCGTTGGACACACCAGTTCTTGTCCGATCACTGAAGTTAAGCAACGCAACCCCAGCTAGTACCGACATGGGTACTGCTAATACCCAAAAATCGTCACATTAGTGTAGTGTCTGTGCAGTCTCTGCATGAGAGAACTACACTGTGGACGGGGCTCTAAATGACCTTGTAGTTGAAGGGCCCTAAAACATCAACAAACAAACAAGAGGAAGACCAAAACGGACGTGGGAGCAGGTGGTGCAAAGGGACATGGAGACGTGCGGGTTGGAGAGGGACTTTGGTGGGGTGATAGGCGGGAGTGGAGGATAAGAACCTGCAGACCCGATCCTACCGCAGGCGGGAGGAAGGTATGTTGATGATGCAAAGCAACTCCTAACCCTTTCCCCGCCTATGGCAGGGTCGGGTACCCATCTTGTCCCTCTGAATGGACACAGGGCGATATATTGGTCATAGTTTTTTTCTGCAGCCGGTTGCCGGCCAAAGCTGCACTCTACGCTTATTTATCGTCGGTCTAGTGTTCGTTGGGGAATGCTACCGACGCCAGGGGGCGAGCTCCTACACCTGGAAAAATTGCCTGAGCTACCCGTTGCGTTGTTGTTTGTTTGTTTGTTGGAGTTTAAGGTCCCGTCAACTACGAGGTCATTAGAGACCCGTCCACTGTGTAGGTCAGATGCATATACTGCACAGACACTACACTAATGCGACGATTATTGGGTATTAGCAGTACCCAGCTTTCCCGAGCGACCACCCATGTCAGTACTAACTGGGCTTGCGTTGCTTAACTTCAGTGATCAGACGAGAACTGGTGTGTCCAACGCAACTCGCCGCTCTTCTACCCGTTGCGTGGTAGAGAGGGTTCTTTTACGTGCTAGTGCCAGGTATGATGATGATGATTTATTCTTTTCGTAACCAGGATTGAACCTGCAACGCAAAATTCAACCATGGTGAGAGGTACACACGGACTTACCGAAGAATTATGGTAAAAATACTGTTTTTTTTTTAAAATGACAAGAAATTTATTACATTTAAAAATAGTTGACGTGATGTTACAGAATAATTTTACATATAGTGAAAGATTTTAAATATTTTTAATATAAGGAAGTTGTGATCATCTTGTAGCCCTTTCTTCCTCCATCTTGGTTTTTTTTGTTTGCCACAGGCCGGTAATCATCTGTTCTTCGTGTTATTTCATCATTTTTGGAGAGGTAAATAGATTTTTTTTTCCAATTTTAAAATATCATTATTTTTTTAAAGGTAGATAAAATTAATTGATGCAGAAAGCAAAAATTGAATCTTATTTTCTTTTGCCATTTTTATTCATCCGGTTGCGGATATCTTCGTAGTCATAAATTTCTTTACTTTTGGGAGTGTGCGAGATGAGAAGTTCGGGAATTTCAAGGCCAACTACAAAAAACAAAAAGTAAGTTTTAGTTCAAATAAATAATGAAACTTTATATTATTATTATTATTGAAACATGGTCACTATTATCATTTTTTCTTCTTATTTTCTTCAAGACGAAGAAAGCAGAAGAAAACTAGACAGTCACATGTATGGTTTTTGTTTATTTAGCTCATTACTTTCTGATATCAAATATCTTCCAGTTTCTGATATCCTCCTTCCTGCCCTCTCTACGCCCCCCTCTCTATCTTCCACTTCCTCCTCCTCCTTTGTTTTTGACCCTTTATTAATAATTAGGTCCTAGACTCCTACAGAAATCTGATAAGAACTAAGACATTTTTCTTACATATGTATTTTTTTTTCTACATACTATATATCTATTCACTGTCCCCCTGCAGAAATCCAATCCTTTTATTTCTTTTAATTAATTAAATAATATTTAGTTACGATTTCTACTCATTAATATTTGACTAAAGTTTTACCTGATATTAATCAAATTTCAGGTAAGATTCTATTAAGACGAACGTCTTATGTCCTGCAGTTAGAAGTTTATTTTCTTATTTCACTTTCGCCTCACTGCTACTGAATGGCATTTTACCACATCTATAGGGAGCGGCATATTGCGTTGGAAACACCAGTTCTCGTCTGATCACTAAAGTTAAGCAGCGCAACCCCTAGCTAGTACTGACATGGGTGGCCGCTTGGGAAAACTGGGTACTGCTAATACCCAAAAATCGTCGCAGTAGTGTAGTGTCTGTGCTGTCTCTGGGAGCGGCGAGTTGCGTTGGACACACCAGTTCTCGTCTGATCACTGAAGTTAAGGAACGCAAGCCCAGTTAGTACTGACATGGGTGGTCGCTTGGGAAAGCTGGGTACTGCTAATACCCAATAATCGTCGCATTAGTGTAGTGTCTGTGCAGTATATGCATTAGAACTATACAGTGGACGGGTCTCTAATGACCTCGTAGTTGACGGAACCTTAAACTCCAACAAACAAACAAATGTGCAGTCTCTGCATAAGAACTATGCTGTGGACGGGGCTCTAATGACCTTGTAGTTGAAGGGCCCTAAAACACCAACAAACAGCAACAACAACTCGTCTGTTCGCTGCAGGTAAGCAACGCAACCCCAGCTAGTACTGACATGGACGGATTCAGCCCGCCATTCCCGCCTATCTCCCACCAGGTTCCCGTCCACCCCACACACTACCACATATTTACGGACACCATGCTTCCCCGTCTACTTCAGTCTCCTCCTGCCCCGCGTGCTTCCGACCGCCTGCGAAAAGTACTGGGTACTGGTAATACCCCAAAATCGTCGTATTAATGTAGGGTCTGTGCAGTCTCCGCATTGGAACTACGCAGTGGACGGGGCTGTAATGACCTTTTAGTTGAAGGGCCCTAAAATATCAACGAACGAACCAAAATCTAGGAGGCGAGGTGGATTAAGGTAACGTCTTTTGAGTTGTGGATTCGATTCTGGCCGAGGAAGGTGGGTTCTTTCAAGTCAAAAGAGAGGGCCCAAGTGCATTCTCCGTCGGATGGGAAAGTCGTGACCCTATGTGGAGCGAGTGCTTGCAATCGAGTGAGACTTATACGTTTAGATCGGCAAAAGTCTGAGGTGTAGGAAGGAGCTCGTCCCCTGGAGTCATTGAATGAAAATCTACCGTAAAATAAGGGGTTATAGCATCAGGTCTGCAGCCAGGCTGCGTAAAACAACGTTCAATTCATTGGTCGTTTGTTCCGAATTCCAATGGGACAAATGGGTACCCGACCCTGCCATAGGTGGAGAACAGTTAAGAAACGACGATGATTGCCCATCCATTCCGTGTAGAAGTAGGGAAGGTTGCATGCAGTGGTGACGTTATACACACCTCCATGCGGAACTACGACTTCCCATTAGTGGACGAAAGGCATATGTGGGATTTTCCTCTCTAATCTCCTGTCGCCCGGGTAAAGAAGCCATCCGCCCCTCAGTGAAGAACGAACCCAATTACATTCCAGATAGGACCAGGACTTTACCGCTTCCCATTCAGGACATGAAATAGGTGCACTTGTTGGGGCTCTGCTCTCCTCCCAAAGAAGTAACTCGACCATTTTTAGGATCGATCCTGCATTCATAAATCCAAGCCAAGTACACAACTACTGAACCGCCGAGGCTGGCTTCAGGGGGCCTGACGAACCCTTTCACCCGGAAGTACTTTCACTGCAATGGATGCCCCATGGTCGTACAATATCAGGAAGGGTGGAGAGGTGTGTTGATATTAAGAGATCAATAGAGGACATGGGAGCTATAGATCAATAGAGTTACACCTGATTCCGTAACGCCCAATTTGATGCAGGATGGGAACAGCAGAGGCAGGGGTTTATCGAAGAAAATTTCCCGAAAACTTTTTTTCCCACACCACTATCTGCTTCTCTCATTGGTCTAATTTTCCATAGGTCACCTGAAATGTTTAGTGATGGAGGGAGTATCTAGCCCGTAAAACCTCACAGGTGAGTACGTCCCTTTTTATCGGAGATGCCCCTATATATGGGGTGGACCTGTGAAATTCATACACCTGGAATAAATTTCACAAACAAGATGGCGGTAAATTTTATACTGGAGCGAGTGGAACCTGTCATTATGAAATGTAGGGAATCCTAGTGTAGGTCAAGGGAAAGTTCTACAGCAACGAGTAAGGGTCAAGTTTGAAGAATGAGGTCAAAATATTGGACAGTGTGAAAATAATTAATCGAGAAAAGGAGAATCATTTGTTTGGTTTGTTGGTGTTTAAGGGCCCTTCAACTACGAGGTCATTGGTGCCCCATCCATTGCGTAGTTCTAATGGAGAGGCTGCATAGACACTACACTAATGCGATGATTTTTGGGTATTAGCGGTACCCACTTTTCCCAAGCGGTCACCCATGTCATTACTAGCTAGGGTTGCGTTGCTTAGGAATTTGCTCCCAAGGAGATGCAAAATCGTAATTGAAGTGATATAAGTGAAGTGACCAGTTTGACCCGTCATTAGTGGACTGTCGTAAAGCGGACACTGCACAGGAAATGTAGGCCGGCATCCCCCCACAGAAAAGCAAGTCAATATCCCTGTGGGTTCCAAACGCCTGGCTGGGGTGCTCCCAGTTGGAAAATGTTCAGTGGACCCGCAGACCCGACCCTGCCACAGGTGGGATACGGGTATGATGATGAAATTAGACAGGACATGGTATGTACTGACAGTAAAAACCTTTAAAATCAAAGCGGTTTTTGCTGCCATTGACACTTCATACTTACAGTTTCGTTTTTTGATGGCCATTTTTTGAAGTTGGAGACATTTTTCTAAGAGAAATGGATTGGTTCGATCCCATCGAGTTTTATCTTGTTGAGACACTTGTTGTTGTTGACCATTGCCCGTTAACAGAGATCTGGATGCTGCAGTTGATGAGCCGACGTATGGAGTGCCACCTGCCAACATGGCTGCCACAAGTGAACCTTCATTTTCATAATCGTATTGGGCAGTGACGTCACTCAGCATCCAGCATAAAATATACGTTTGAAATATTATGGCCAAGAATTTCAAACTAAGATCCGACTTTTTGTAGCTCATATCTAAGTTAATTTTTTTTAAAAAATAAATTTAAATTTATAAATTAAAATGATGGCCGGCAGAAACTACACTTTTAACTTATACACTTGAAGTTAAAAAGTTTAATAGTTAAAATTAAATTAAGAAAAAAATAATCAAACTGCAAATTCTTTTTACTCAAAATATTTTAAAACCAATTTTTTTTCTTCAAAAATATTTTTAAATTAATCAAATTTTTAAATACTGATTAAATTGTTTTAATTTATTTTTTTTTAGATCTTCTTACAGTAAGTTTATATTTAAAATCGATTGACTCTAAAAGGTATGTCATCAAAATTCATTAACATTACAGTTATAAAATCTATTTTAAATTATGAAAATAATTTTAAAATATTTAAATTTTTTTTTCAGGCTGCAGTTCCATATTGAATGTCGGGCTGTAGATGAAGAAGGGAAATAAGATTTGAATATCACGTTTGGAACTAACTTTTGCTTTAAAATATTTAAATTAATAGTAAAGAGGTAGTTAAGGTCAGTATATTAAAAGTTTCTCGTAATAAATTTTCATTTTAAATAACTTTTATGGAAAAAAAAATGAGTTACTTACCGGTAGATGTTTTTTTTTTCAAAAAAATTCAATATAATTCCTTTGTATAGATAATTATTGTTTTTTTATAAAATGTAGTAAATTTTTTTTTTTTGATGAGGTTTTTTTCTTCCTTTTTTACACTGAAATATTGAATTTGAAGTTGTAATTTGCTACTTTGGTGCTGTATTGACTGATTTTTTCGACTGATATTTTCAGTGGAAATTTCAAGTATATATAGGAGAGAGCAAAAGCGGCCCCATGACGGACGTACCGGCTGATTTCATCCCGCTAGATGGCGTCTTGTCACGTGATTCGTTGTTGTCTAATTATGCATTCAAATCAGTAGCCGAAATTCAGGTTTGTGTCACCCGCCATTACCTCTCTTAACCCCCTTCTTTCCCTCAAGTGTCCCTTCCGCCTCGTCCTATCCCCTCCTCTCAAAAAAAAATCCCTTGCCTTTGTGATGGATATATACATTGGAAGTCGAATTAAAACGTTTTCTAGTAGGACATTTGACGTCAGGCCGTTGTCAACCAATCAGATTTGGCTGTGAATGTAATTGTGACGTCACCCAGCAGATCAACATGGTGATCCATAGATTACTGAGAAAAGTAACTCCTAACCCTTTTCCCGCCTACGGCAGGGTTGGGTACCCTATGTCTGAATGGACATAATGCGATATATGGGTCATAGTTTTTTTCTGCAGTCGATTGCCGGCCAAAGCTGCACCCCTACGCTTTTTTTTTATCGTCGGTCTAGTGTTCGTTGGGGAAAGGTATCGACCCCAAGGGGGTGGAGTTCCTACACCTGGAAATTATTGCCTCATCTACCCGTTGCCTAGTAACCCGCCGCGGTGGGGTATTGGTTAGGACGCTCGGCAACTATGCCAGTAGTTCTAGGTTCGATACTGGACCGTGGTGGGTCGGACGGAGAGAAGCCGCGAGTGTTCTTTCTTTCGGATGAGAAGTAAAACCCATGTCCCGTGGGTGTACGATGGCACTTGCACGTAAAAGAACCTTCTCTATTACGCAACGGGTAGATGAGGCTCGCCCCCTGGCGTCGGTAGCATTCCCCAACGAACACTAGACCGACGATAAATAATCGTAAGGGTGCAGCTTAGGCCGGCAACCGGCTGCAGAAAAAAGAACTATGACCAATTCAGAAGGACAAATGGATACCCGACCCTGCTATAGGCGGGAAAAGGGTTAAGAGTTGCTTTAGTTGCTACCCGTTGCCTAGTAGAGAGGATTCTTTGACGCGCAACTGACATCGTACACCCACAAGGGACCTCGGTTTTACTTCTCATCCGATAGAAGGCACACTCGCGGCCTCTCTCTCGCCCGAATTTGTTTGTTGTCAACTACAAGGTCATTAGAGACCCGTCCACTGCATAGTTCTAATGCATACACTGTACAGACACTACACTAATGTGACGATTATTGGGTACTAGCAGTACCCAGCTTTCCCGAGCGACCACCCATGTCGGTACTAACTGGGCTTGCGTTGCTTAACTTCAGTGATCAGACGAGAACTGGTGTGTCCAACGCAACTCGCCGCTCCCTCTCTCGCCCGAAAGAAGCCAACCCACCTCGGTCCAGTATCGAACCTAGAACTACTGACGCAGTTGCCGAGCGCGGGTGTGGGTCCCATAGATTACTGAAAAAATGATTGAACTCTATAATTATGGTGTCAATTTATTAAGTTTGATCGTAAAATTATGTAAATAACTGCCTCTCCATACCATCCATCAGCCAGTATTCCTGTGGGTTCCAGACGCCTGGCTGGGGTGCCCCCAGTCACAGCATGTTCAGTTGACCCGCAGACCCGACCCTGCCACAGGCGGGATAAGGGTATGATGATGATGTTTCTCAATAAAACATAAACATGAAGAAGACAGAATATTTAGCTTACAATTGGGAAGGTCAGCAAAATAATAGTGACGTACGCTCTGGGGGCGAACTGGTGACAAAGGTGCAAGAGTATCTCACTATCTTACGCTTAAGCTTTGGGGAGTAAGCCAAGCAGCCATAACAGGCCGAACCCTAAGGAATGTGTTCGCGGGTTAGGAAGAGGTAGGTGCAGCGGATGTAGGAGAGGGGAAATCAGCGGCACTCAGCGTTCACTACAAACCACCCATGTTGATAATAATTTGGGTTTGCGTTGCTTAACTTCAGTGATCTGACGAGAACTGGCGTGTCCACCGCAACTCAGCGGTAATGTACTTAGGATTTGTGTTTCAAAAATACCGGTATGGGGAAACAGACTCCGAAGTTACCCATAGGGGGTGGTTGAACTGGAGCCAGGTAAGTGGAGTCCTGTGTGATAGGAGGGTCCCAATCAAGTTGAAAAGGAAGTTTTAAAGGGCAGTGGCAGTGGCGTTGCTAGGGTGGCGTCACCCGGTGCGGTGGCACCATGGTGTCATCCCCTCTCCTGAAAAAAGCCACCATGTCACTCGGTGCGGCCCGCACCCCCCTAGTGACGCCACTGGGCAATGGTTACTCCAACTATGCTACATGAATCAGAGTATTGGGCGGTGAGAAAGCCGTCAAGTAGCCGTGATACGAATGCTGCGGTAAATGAGTGGGGTGTCGAAAGCTGATAGAATTAGGATACCAGTATATTAGGGGTAGATTGGGGTGGAGAACATCGCGGAAGAAAGGAAGGAGCAGATTGGGGTGGTATGGACACATAATGAGAAAATGGGAGGAGGAGCTCGTTAGGTCCGTTACAAGAATTCAGGTGGTTGTTAGCACCCGGGGCAGGGGGAGACCAAAGCAGACGTGGGAACAGGTTGTCCGTAAGGATATGGTAGTGTGTGGAGTGGACGGGAACCCGGTGGGAGATAGGCGGGAGTGGAGGGCTAGAACCCGCAGACCCGAATGGAGGGCTAAAACTCGCAGACCCGAATGGAGGGCTAAAACTCGCAGACCCGAATGGAGGGCTAAAACTCGCAGACCCGAACCTGCCACAGGCGGGATAAGGGTATGAGATGCTATTTTCCTTAGTCTAACAATTGATTCCGTGGATAGGTGGCGTGACGAACCGGTAATTCTCCTTACCTTTCCAATCAGAAATGCCTTTTATGTAGGCGGATGTTTGTGAATTTATGATTTAAAAAGATTTTAACTTGCGCATTTATGAGTATTTTATTCTTAATTTGTGATCTATTTTTGCCATATTTTGATAGGATTTTAAACTTGGAGCATCGTCATCCATTGTTGACTGTAGAAAAACTGGATTTTTACTACACTTCAGACTGCTACACTTTTCCAATTATCAGTCAGTATATTTCCACATATAGTAGCTACTATTGTGTCTTTTTTTCCTCTTGTTCTTCCTGCGGATTTATAATAATCTCGAATAGTGAGCTGAATTTGAGATTTGTATGTATTTTACAAAATGTCGACCTCAATTTAATTATAATTTCAGGATTGTGTGTGTGTTCTACTTGATCCATCACCGTTTCCAGTTGCCACCGACGCCATTTTTGACGTAATTCTATAGGTTGTATTTTAAGTACGTTTTTGACAAACACGTGATTCGTAATGTGAACTATAGGTATGATACATTCACCCTATATTTTAAAATCGATTATTTTAATCACGTTCATTACTTAATCCAACAATTTCATCATCATCTATACCCTTTATCCCACCTGTGGCAGTGTCGGGTCTGCGGGTGCACTGAACATACTATGACTGGGGTCACCCCAGCCAGGCGTCTGGAACCCACAGGAATATTGGCAGAGTTGCCTGTGGGGGGATGCCGGTGTCACGCGTAAATTTAACACATACCTCAAAGTGTCCCGGCCATTTCCCACGTTAGGGATTTTTGGCCCACCAATAATGTCAAAGCAATTTCAGTGTTTGCCAAAGCACTCTCCCACAAAACTCACTTGCAAAGCAGAGCTGGCGTTTTCATTTTTCCTAACAATATATCCAATATCCTTCCGTCCGCAAGGTGGGGTCGCGGCAGACCCCAGACCTACAAAATTGTGTCTACACATGTACCACTTTCTCCACTCTTAACCAACCTTTGAATACCTGTTCTCCCATGTTTTCTTTACCTATCTAGGGAAGTTGGTGGGTCTCCTAAGTTATTAGCATATTTTATTTCTGGTTAAGCAATGCAACCCAAGTTAGTACCAACAGGGATGGCTGGTCGGAAACACTGGGTACTAAAGCAGACGTGGGAGCAGGATGTCCATAAGGATATGGTAGTGTCTGGGGTGGACGGGGACCTGGTGGGAGATAGGCAGGAGTGAAGGAGTAGAACCTGCAGACCCGACCCTGTCATAGGCGTGATAAGGGTACGGTGAAGATGATTTCTTGGGTTTCTTGGGTATTACAGAATTTTTTAGCATGTTTCCAGATTATTTTCATTGCTTAACCTTTATATGGATGGTATTTAATTCAATAGCCATAATAATGCCCTTAATCTGAATATTTCGGCCTAAAAATCAAAAAGTCTTTTTGGGGTCATAACAGACCTCCACCTTGTAGTGTGTGTGCCAGAAATCGTCACGTTGTGGACGGAAGGATATGGATCCCAAAAAATATGATTAGACTGTGGCCTATCTTAGTGATGGCTCCTATCCCGTTGGTGCATCAGAAAATGAGAAACGGGCATTACGTCGGCAATAAAGTGGTTTATATTAAAAAATGGAAGAGTATTGTATCATCTGCGAGACGGTAAGTCTCACATTTGACATAAATTTCGCCTTGATTCACGTTGCATATCTGCTACGCAGAAAAGAGGCAAATTAGGGCATCTGCATTCGGACCTAGATGGTGGACACTTTGAGGTAGACCCCGGACACTTTGATGCGTGACCCCGGCATACCCCATAATCCAGTCAGTAATTTAGGTGTAGTCTTTTTTTGTTTTGTGAAATTTTAAATTTTCATCAGCGACAGACAAGACAGACATACTGTACGAGGTACCGAAATATCGAATGTTCTTTTTAGTGTTCTATAGAGGGCGCTTTAAAAGTTCTTTGACATTGAATTATGAGAATTTGTGTAGGACTGACTAGTAGTTAGGTAAGGCATTATTTCTCTTAGGAAATCGGTAATTTTATCTGGGAGGAAATGAACTTAATATTCATGTTCAAGTTTCAAACTTGGGTAGAACGAACCTATTCAGCCGTTAGTTTAAATTGAATTTCGGACTGAAATTGACGCCACTTGATGTATTGTCTCGCAATTTTCTTTTTGGTCACTCTCATCCCACGCTTACAAAGACCTGACTATATTTTACCATTTTTTATGAATAGAAAGGGATTTTTGTTTGAATCTAGTTTACCCCGTTATTTAATGTTTAATCGAAATAGCTGTAGGTTCTCTTCCAAAATCCGTGTTGAACGCAGTTTATACCTTGAATACATAAACAGTTTATAGCGCTATCTAGCGGCATGTGTTGAATGTCTCCTTTGTCGACTCGGAAGATAGCAGCTTGTTGCATCACATTTTGCCAAACTTTATTATTAGACGAACTCGTTTGAAATTTCATCTCTGGTATGATTTAGCATCGTCATTGCTTCATTTGATTCTACATACACCGGTATCTAAAAATATTCGTTTTCTTAAATGATTTCACTTGTATTTTGCAGTAAATTCGTTACCATTTTTGCTGATGACATTTAAAAGGCCACCTTCACCAGCCATTTTCTCCTGATCCATGAAGAATAAATAAACCTCTTGAAGGTAAGAGAGTAATATTTTTTATTTTCAATTAGTAAAACATTGTATCGATACTGAAAGGTGAGTGAAATCGCATAAAAAGTTAGTTTTCAGTTCAGTTAAATAGACATTTTGGGAAATGAACCTTTAATGGAAAGATGATAGAAACTCTTTAAGGGTTTCACAGATTCTTTTTTTTTTACCAAAAAAATAATTTTAAAATGTAAGGTCTGTTGTGTATCCAAAAGGACGCATAAATAACAGGTGTCAATGCTGCAGTAATGGACATCGAAATATTTGAAATAATTAGCATATTTTATTCCATGCAGGATGTATTTAACATACTGTTGACTGAAGATAAAAGCGTAAATAACCGCTTTCGGTACCAAAACACCATTCCTCTTCCTTACGTTTTTAGTATCAAAATATTTTCGTGACGTAGCACAAGCTATAAGTTTTACTATGCTATTTTTCTACAACAAAAATATTAAATAAAATTGATAAAATAATAATTATAATAATAAGTTGTTATATTTTTAATTTGGCAGACCTTCGCTGAGATGTTTGAAAACGTTTGATCTCGTGGATTCAAGTTGAGTATAGAACTGGAATTATTAGATCGACTGCAATTCCAGCAAAAACAACGTAATCCTGTGAAGGTTTTTTAGGTTCTTTACGTTATTTAACATCACCTTTTCCCAGGTATGAAGTCTATTTACCGACTCCAGAGATTGTTTAACGTGACCTGTCTACTATTAAAGGTAACTTATCACTGCCAGGAAAGGGTAAGTTCCTAACCTGAGAATTGTGTCGATCTACTGACTTATTTTAACTACTTGTAGAAAGGGTTCTTTTCCGTCTAGTTTATAACATTATACACAGCACACTGTTGGGCCACAGCTTTACGACCTGTCCGATGAACAGTGCACTTCGGTCTCTCCTCTTTCTATTCCCTGTCAGCCAGGAACGAACCGGGATCCACAGTATCTGCCATGCTAAGATTTAACCGCCGAAGTGGCTAATTCCAGAAAGAAAAACTGCTCACATCTGAAAGTAATTGAACCTGCGGAACAGGCTCAGGCGTACGACGTGGATTCACTTCCTGCTACCTGTGAGTTATCAGAATTCACTGAATTTCTAATCAGGCAATCACTCATAGCGTGACAATTTAACAGAGAAGCCTTCGACTCCTTTCATGCAGAAACTTTACCTTAGATAATTGTGTTTAAAATGTATTTTTTTTAGCGATTTTTAAGAAAGGATCTCTTGGGGCTGACTCCCTCAATGTCAAAAAAAGTATGCGCTATCAAAAGTTTTGTAAGCACATTTTATTAGAAGTTATTCCTGCTCAAATTTACATATTTAACGTTCCAGTTCACTTTGCCTTTCGATTACTTTACAGCACTGATTGAAAAGTCTGGTGAGTATATTTTTTAACACGTATTTATGCACTTTCACTTTTAAGATATTCAAACTAGATGATCATTAGGCGGCTATTTCTTTCTTCAAGTCGCATATCAAATGAATGAAATAGAAATTTTATTATTTTGAAAACTAACAGCATTATTTCTGTGGGAGGTGATTGTGTTATAGTCATACGATACGGTTAACGATTTCTTCTTTTGTCGGTAACACCATTTATAGTCGTTTTTTATTTCTAGCAGACTCGAAATTTTATGAGCAACCCATTTTACAGTGGGTGAGTAAATGTTTGACTATGTGATGTGTGCGTGCTTTTTTCATCATCATACCCTTATCCCGCCTGTGGCAGGGTCGAGTCCTTTTAACATACTCTGACTAGG
>JAAFCE010001036.1:8101566-8125864 GCA_013389805.1 Trigoniulus corallinus
TCCATTATAGGAGTACAGGTGATTGAAAGCATATGGGATAGGGGGAGACCGGAGCAGACGATGGAGCAAATTATCTGTAAAGATACGGTAGTGTGTGTGCAAATCCAACCCTGCGACAGGCGGACAAGGGTACACGCGCTAATGTCACCGTTTTCGGCTATTTTTGTACTGTAATGTCAGCACTAGGATACTAAAAGCAGCAGCCTCATTGATGTCCATTTTCATACTAATCACAAAATTGATAAATTGCAACAACTGTTTTGTCGGTTGTGTGCGCTCTGTACAAGGCAAAACTGTTTTGCCTATATTGTTCTACAACAAAAGCAATTTGTTTTAAGACAGACTTGTCTTAAATGTGTGCCTGGCCTTCAATTTGAATTTGATTTGAATCTGGTATTCAATTTGATTTATGAATTAAATTTGCATGCGTTGTGACCACCGATCACATCATCATCATCGTACCCTTTTCCCGCCTGCGGCAGGATCGGGTCTGCGGGTTCTAGCCCTCCACTCCCGCCTATCTCCCACCAGATCCCCTTCGACCTCGCACACTACCATATCCTTGTGTTCAACCTGCTCCCACGTCAGCTTCGGTCTCCTCCTGCATTCCTCGTATGGCCCTAAAGAGCTCCTCGTCCCCTCTTCTCATTGCGTGCCCATACCACCTCAGCCTATTCTCCCTCACCCCCGGGCTACCTCTAATATACTCATTCCTGATCCTATCAGTTCTCGACACGCCACACATGTACCGTAGCATTCGCATCTCGGCCACTTGCATTCTATTAACGTGGCTCTTCCTCAGTGCCCAACACTCTGATCCGTACAGCATAGCTGGTCTGACCACTGCCCTGTAGACGTTCCCTTTCAACTTGATTGGGACTAGAGTTTCCAATCCGAATAGTCGAATATTCGATATCCGGATATATTCGGCCTGTTTTGAAGTATTCGATATTCGAATATTTTGGAAATTATTCGAATAATATTCGAGAAAAATGTAGGGCCATTTGTAACTTAATATTTTGCAATTGTCGACATTACAGTATACGATGAATTTATCAGTGAACACCGTCGATGGTTTGATGCATAGCTCGTATACCTAGATTTTCCAGAAATATTGACTTATTCATGCATGTGTTACAGTTAGGGGCTATCCGCTAACTGCTTGTATAAATTCTCAACAAATATGGAATATTTAAGTTTTTACTTCCACCTACCCACTAAGGGAGGTCCTTTGACTACTAACAAAACAAAATAAGTGTACTCCATCATTTGGTAGAGTTCAGTTTTATTGCTAATATTTTTCTTGAAACATCCTCACTGAAATTTCATGGAACATTAAAATTGGGTTATCCTAATTTTTCAGGTAATCGATGCATAATACATATCATCATCACACCTGTATCCCACCTGTAGCAGGGTCGGGTCTGCAGATTCTAGCCCCCACACACTACCATATAGTTACCAGAAAGCTGTTCCCACGTCTCCCCCTGCCCCGGGTGCTTCCAACCACCTGCATTCCTGTAATGGACCTAACAAGCTCCTCATCCCCTCTTCTCATTACATGGCCAATACCACCTTAATCTACTCTCCTTCATTTTTTTTATATTGTCCCCCACCCCAAAGCTACTCCTGATATACTAGCTCCCAATTGTATCGGCTCTTGATTCCCCACTCATGGACCACAGCGTTTGCATCTCAGCTACTTGCATTCTATTTACATGGCTCTTCCCCACTGCCCAACACTCTGCTCCATATAGCATAGCAGGCCTAACACCACTGCCTTATAAAACATCCTTTTCAACTTTATTATAGTTATATTTTGAGACATTTAATGCTTTTTTTATTTTTCAAATTAACATTTTATAAAAACAATTTAATTAATTGATTTTACAATAATTTTATTCATTTTATTATTATATATCTTTCGTACTGATTTTAATTATCCTGGAATAGAGCTTTTACATTGTTCTCTCACAATTCAAACTATTCGAATAGTTGATGAAGCCGAATATTTGGAAACTCTAATTGGGACCCTCCTATCACACAGGACTCCGCTTGCCTGTCTCCACTTCAGCCACCCCCCCATTGATTCTACGGGTCACATATGCGTCTATCTCCCCATTGCTCTGGAATGTTGATCCCAGGTTCCTAACCTCTTGCACCTTTTTCACTAGTTCGCCCCTCGAACGTACGTCACCGTTATTTTCTTGTCCTTCCCAATTGAAAGCTAGACCACCGATCACAAGAAATAATAATAACCGTGATCAACTTTTTAGACATATTGCTCACTAAGCTTTTCTTGTGGTTTATTTCATATTGGTGACTGAAGCGGCATCATGTCCGTACAGTATGTACCTTCACCAAACAAAAGAAAAAGTTATTAATGCCCGCTATCCTCTCTAGAGATCTAGGAAGACCAGTAAGTACGAACTGAAGAGTATTTATTCTTTCTCTCAAACTGAATTACGTGGATGAACTTTAATACTACAGTATAACTGAAATACTTATGATACAGTATTGCAGAACTCATGTATGACGGCTACATGATATTAATGTATTAGTTGGAAATAATTATTAGTTTGTTGTTTTCCCTTCATAGATCAAGTTTCTCTTCTGCTTAAGCTGATTAGAAAACGATACACTGTTGTCTCCCATTTTACGTTATTAATACTAAACCTAGGTTGTCGGATTCCGAATTTATTTTGCATTAGGCACCTATCTGGCTGATAGCGACATCTCATCATCATACCTTCATCCCGCCTGTGGCAGGGTCAGGTCTGCGGGTCTACTTAACACGCTGGGATTTGGGGCACCCCACCCAGGCGTCTGGAACTCGCAGGAAATATTGGGGGAGCGGCGAATTGCGTTGGACACACCAGTTCTCGTCTGATCACTGAAGTTAAGCAGCGCAACCCCAGCTAGTACTGACAAGGGTGGCAGCATGGGAAAACTGGGTACTGCTAATACCCAAAAAATCGTCGTATTAGTGTAGTGTCTGTGCAGTCTGCATAAGAACTATGCTGTGGACGGGGCTCTAATGACCTTTGTAGTTGAAGGGCCCTAAAACACCATCAAACAACAACAGGAAATATTGGCTGGGTTGTCTGTGGGGGGAATGCCGGCCTACCCCACGTGCTCCAACACCGCATTATTCAATCGAAATAGAACTTTTGGCTGGTAAATTAATGCTTTGTTGGTTATAATATTGCATGATGTCTGACCAGTAGCGTATTGTTTGTTGGTGTTTTAGGGCCCATCAACTACGAAGGTCATTAGAGCCCCGTCACTGTGCAGTTCTGATGCGGAGACTGCAAAGACACCAAACTAATGTGACGATGTTTGGATACTAGCGGTACCAAGTTTTTCCAAGCGGCCACCCATGTCAGTACTCACTGGGGTTGCGTTCCTTAACTTCAGTTATCAGACGAGAACTGGTGTGTCCAACGCAATTTGCCGCTCCCACTGGTAGCGTTACGTGAGTTGCTAGCGCCTGGGGCAAAGCAAAAATTAGCGCCCCTTAACTTATGGACAGTTAGCAGAAGCACTGACCACTTTACACAATAAGACTGGGAATAGGAAATCGCGAAATTTGAAAGATATGGCGTACTAATTTCTATTTCTTATTTTTTTACGTTTGAAAACTTTTTACAGCCCTTAAAATTTTGCGCTCTCTAAAAGTTTACGCCCGGGGCGGCTGCCCTCTTAGCCCCACACCCACGCTACGCGACTGTGTCTGACCTATTGCACAACAACACTAAGCAACAGAATTATTCCAGACCGCATGCGGAGCTGATAGCCCCGTCTCGCTAATGTTTACCTGTGAGTGGGTTATGAACACAGGTCGAAGTTGGGCATTTTATGAATGTCAAGCTTTATATGGGTAAGACTAGGTTGCTATGGTAAATGACCACTACCCGCCCTAAATGGAAAATCCATCAGTGGCAGTGAATGGTTGCCCATATACCGTAATTATTCTAATAAACGGCGCGTTTATTATTGCGCCGTTTATTATTTTTTTCAATTTATAAATGGAAACTTTTTAGCCGGACAAGTTGATTTCATTGACTTTGATTTTTGCTGACGCCACTCTCGCATCTGCATTTATTGGCAAAATGAATTTGAGAAAAATAATCAATGGTTCATTTAAAATTTAAATCCTTACCCTAGATTCAGATAACTGTAGAGGTTTAGCCACAGGACGATTACTATCATTCTCAACTGCAGAAATTGCCAACAATTTAAATGCTAAAGAATACTTTCTCTTTAAAACTTTTCTTTCAACAATATCTGCACTAAAGCTTAGTTTACATGACTGTGACTTATTAGGAAGTTCAACCTATCATGTTATTTTCACATTATTTTCACTGTGAATCACATTGCACCAGGGTCATTCACAGAACAGAGAGGAGGAAGAAAAACCCTGGGGTACACCAGTACCTCTGTTCAGGCATGAGCCTGATTCCTTATTGCAGTACAGTTGTTGTGCAATAGGTCAGACACCATGCAATATTAAAACTGACAAAGCATTAATTTATCTGCCAAAATTTATATTTTGGTTGTAAAATGTGGTGTTGGAACAGTGTGGTAGGCCAGCATCCCCACACAGACAACCAGCCAATATTCCTGCGGGTTCCAGACGCCTGGCGGGGGTGTTCCCAGTCATAGCATGTTCAATGGACCCACGGACCCAACCCTGCCACAGGCTGGATAAGGGTGTGATGATGAGGATACCAGTACCCCTGTGTAGCATTAAAGGGTTAATCATTAAAAAAATTCAAGTTAACTTGCACAATCACTTCCAGACAGTTTATTATTTTTTTCAGCTGAAAGGTGCGCCGGTTATTGGAGGGTGCCGTTTATTAGAATAATTACGGTATGTGAATGGTTGCTCATATATGGTTTACCTAACTACAGTACATGTGAAGTTAACGTTTGCAAAGAAAATTGAAGCAAACGATGTCCAGAAGCGCTGGCAGTTGTTTATGAACTCTGAATCTAATTCTGTTTGGGACAGCTGGATATCAAATGATCGTCCGGCGGATGCAATTCCACTATGTTGTCCAGTCTACGACATAATTTGCACTTACTGTCCAGTACTAGACTTTTCTCCACGACAGTAAATAGTCTTTGAAACTGAGAGCTGTAGCACATAATTGGAATAGAACTCTCACGTTTGAGCTCAAGAGTTGATTGATGACGTGTCGACATTTAAAACTATACGACAAAATTTGTCGTCATTGAGATGAACACGAGGTGTCCCGGAACATTGAGATGTCCCGTGGGTTCTTACCCTCTTCAGTGGCGCAGGAAATCACATGCTCGGTTACTGCGTCAGTGGTTCTAAGTTAGGTTCGACACTAGATCGAGGTGGGTTGACCTCTTTTAGTTTCGAGAAAGGCCTGGAGTGCGTCTTCCGTCATGTGAGAAATGAAAGGGTGGTGTACGATGTAATTTACACGTAAAAGAACCCTCGCCGCTGTGCAGCGTGTAGATGAGGCAAAATTGAAAATTCCCATGTGTAGGAGCGCCCCGACGAACAGTAAACTGACGATAAATCAGCATAGAGGTTGCAGGTTTGGTCGGCAGCCGGCTGTGGAAAACTACCGTCCAATATGTCGCCCATTTGTCCATTCAGGGGTATAACGATGAGTTCCCAACCCTGCCATAGGCGGGACATGGGTTAGTAGTTGATTTTTTTTTTTTTGTCCTGGAGGTTCTTACACTTATGATAGGGTACGGCATCTGCGTGTCTTCTATTTCGACTTAGAAACGGAGAAAGGGAAAGAGACAGGCACATGAAAAAAAAGTGGTAGATGAGAAGAAAGACGCAGGCAGGGGCGTCCCGTCGAGAAATGACATGAAAGACGTGAATGGAGAGCCCGGTTTATCCCCTGTCGTCAGCAGTCGCTGTAGGCTTAATACCATAAGCATTATAGCCACCGACTCTGAAGCCTACACTTAAGAAGAGTTCTACTGTATGTTTATAGGCTGTGCCGAATTTAGATTTCCATGTATCATAGGCTGGTAGGAACACACCTCGGTGTCGTAGTGGCTAGCACGCTCGGCAGCTGCGTCAGTAGTTCTAGGCTCGATACTGGACCGAGGTGGGTTGGCTTCTCCGCGAGAGCGCCTTTTTCGGATGAGAAGTAAAAACGAGGTCCCTTGTTGGTGTACGATTGCACTTGTACCTAAAAGAACCCTCTCTACTACGCAACGGGTAGATGAGGCAAAATTTCCAGGTGTAGGACTCGCCCCCTGGCGTCGGTGGCAGTGGCGTAACCAGGATTTTCTGAAGGGGGGATATGACTCGATAGGGTTAATAGCGCTTTGCTATATGAACAGTAGACCGACGATAAGCATAGGGGTTGTAGCTTTGGTCGGCAACCGGCTGCGGAAAAACTATGACCAATATATCACCCTTGTGTCCATTGAGAGGGACAAGATGGGTACCCGACCCTACCATAGGCGGGAAAAGGGTTAGAAGTTGCTTTTTGTGGATCATAGACTGATAGGATAAAAAGAACCTTAGAGCCCGCAATCGTACCTTTTGTATAGTAGAGGACGGACTTTTAGAAGGCATGATGAATTATAAACCCAACTACGAATATGCAAGCCTCAGGCGCTAAAACTAAAATTGTACCAGATGCCTTCGGGGCCTTAGGTCCATTCCTATACGTAAAACCGGCATTTTTATAATGGATGTTTCCTATTAATGTTAAATAGATGACAAAACTTGCAACTAAACTTTGAAAAAATAAAGCTGTCTTTTTCGTCGTTGATGTCAAAAAGGATATGAAGTTTTTTGAAGTTCCGGGTCTACCTTCAGCCGGAGGAAACTTAATTTCAGATGTAAGTAATAAACAATTGAGATATCGTTAATAATAGACTTACATATTCGTTTATTAATTTTATTAATTGTGTACGTTTATCTAGTGAACAATTACAGAATTTTTACGTCACTCACCTATTTATTTTGTTGGTGTTTTAGGGCCATTTAACTACAAGGTCATTAGAGCCCCATCCGCTGCATAGTTGTAATTCAGAGTGCACGGACACTACGCTATTGAGACGATTTTTGGGTATTAGCGGTACCCACTTTTCCCAAGCGGCCACCCATGTTAGTACTAGCTGGGGTTGCGTTCCTTAACTTCAGTGATCAGACGAGAACTGGTGTGTCTAATGCAATACAGCCGCTCATTAACTAACTCCAGTGGATGGTGAGTTTCTACACCTAAAAACTGTCGATCTGCGCATCTGTACCCTTTTTTCCATGTAGAAAGGGGTTTACATGCGCTGGTGACTTTCCACACACTTAGGAACATACCAGGCAGAACCACAGCGTAAATTACAAGTTCAGGCCGGAGGATTATCCTTGTTACCCAAAAGAAATCAGCTCCCCCTCGGCCTGTGCCCGTTTCGGTAGTGCGTTTCATACATGAGGCTCCCGCTACAAGCTCGACTTTGATCGTTGTTGGTGGCTTCTTTACGGGGTGAGAGGGAGTGAAACCTCCAAATATACCACTGTCCGAGTTTGGGATGTAAAGTGTAAAGTCGTGGTCCATTGTGTGAAGGGGTTTTCCTTCCTTTTTTATTGGCCACACTAAGGCCCCGATTCTGCCTTTTCGCCACCCTGGTCAACAATTATTCTTACCGCCCTTTATATATTGTTTAGAAGCATGATTTTTTTTTTGGCAACAAATTTTTGTACAGTAGGTATTTTTAAATAGTAAACCCCTTATTTTATAACAAATAAAATACAAAAGCAACTCCTAACCCTTTTCCCGCCTATGGCAGGATCGGGTGCCCATCTTGTCCCTCTGCATGGACACAAGGGTCATAGTTTTTCTGCAGCCGGTTGCCGGCCAACGCTGCAACCCCAATACCTGGCTCCTACGCCTGGAAATTTTGCCTCATCTACCCGTTGCGTAGTAGAGAGGGTTCTTTTACGTGCAAGTGTCATCGTACACCAACATGGGACCTCGGTTTTACTTCTCATCCGAAAGAAAGCGCACTCGCGGCCTCTCTCTCGCCCGAAAGAAGCCAACCCACCTAGGTCCAGTATCGAACTTAGAACTACTGACACAGTTGCCGAGCTTGATAACCTCCATGCCACCGGGGCGGGTGTTATAACAACTAAAAAGTATTTATATAAAAAATACATGTTCATGTCTTATTATTTTTTACTTGTTTCTATGCATTTTATTATTTTTTCACCAATTTTTGCCGCCTCATTCAAATACCATCTTCCCTCTCCATCTGGAGCTGCTCCCATCGGACATATATTTATACGCAGCCGGCGAATTGCGTTGGACACACCAGTTCTCGTCTGATCACTGAAGTTAAGCAGCGCAACCCCAACTAGTACTGATATGGGTGGCCGTTTTGGAAAACTGGTTACTGCTAATAGCCAAAAATCGTGGCATTAGTGCAGTGTCTGTGCAGTCTCTGCATCAGAACTATGCAGTGGACGGGGCTCTAATGACCGTTGTAGTTGAAGGGCCCTAAAACACCAACAAACAACAACAAGTAATGCGGCAAACCCTTTGTTTATCTCGTTGGGACATTTTTTCCGCCACCGATGCCAAGGGAAGCGAGCTCCTACACCTGGAAATTTTCGCGAATTGCATGTATATCTTACTGGAACCGTTTTCTTCGCCGGAAAGAATCCATCGAAGCCTCAACCACTGATGCACCAACCTGGCTGTCTCCGCTCCACCGAGGCGGCTTTTTAAACGAATCCTTCCTACGTGCAGATCGGATGTAGGTGCTCATCAACCTTCTAGCATCAGTGTATTGGTTTCTTGGTTATTTAACGCTTTTCACCCTGGTGCTAAAATTACAGATAATTCATAGACATCAAGGGGCTGAGCTCTTACCCATGAGAATATCCTTGCAGAGGATAAAGTGGGGGGGGGGGCTTCCTCAAAGGAAAGCCCACCAATGCTAGTATTGTAAGGGACGGGGCACTAGAATTATAGCTTAGGGTTTTTAGGAGTTTTATGGTATTATATGTAGGAATGAGAGTTGGTCTCTCCACTGCCATATTGGCCAAATAAGGCTGCTTGCAGTGTAGTGAATTAGAATTCGAATATTGCTCCGAATTACATGTATATTTTACTTTCCGTGTAGGAACGGCTTTGGACATCATCTTTGCTCTCCATTTTCTCTCTCTCTCTCTCTCGTCCGTCCAAGAAACTATCCACTTCGGCCAGGATCGAACTTGCTTCTAACGACTCACGAGTCAACACGCTACGACTGAGCTATCGAAGAGAACTGCTGTCGTTAAAAAGAGCCAAAATAACTATGACCAGAATGGAAATAGTGAGCTGGATCATATTCCAAGTGCAGCCATGTTGCGTTGGACACACCAGTTTTCGTGCGATCACTGAAGTTATACAGCTGATTGATTGATTGTTGGTGTTTAAGGTCCCGTCAACTACAAGGTCATTAGAGACCCGTCCACTGCATAGTTCTAATGCATAGACTGCACAGACACTACACTAATGTGACGATTATTGGGTATTAGCAGTACCCAGCTTTCCCGAGCGACCACACATGTCAGTACTAACTGGGCTTGCGTTGCTTAACTTCAGTGATCAGACGAAAACTGGTGTGTCCAACGCAACTTGCCGCTCCCAAAGTTAAACAGCGCAAGCCCACGTTAGTACCAACATGGGTGGTTGGTAAAGAACGTTGGGTGCTGCAAATTTCTCTTCTCCTTCGTCCTTTACACCTACCTCCTCATCTCCTTCGAACAGCCTCTTAAGGGTTCGTCCTGTTATGGCTGCTTGACTTACTCCCATCAAATTAATCCAGTAATATTCGAACACGCTCCCATCAAGAGTCCAAGAAAGATGAGAGAGGTATTGGGAGGGTGAAACGGGACAGTTTCTAATTCACCTTTACTCTTTATGAGTATAATGTTGACATGCTTCTCCCCCAACGTTGTGCCTCACTCCATATTTTTATCTTATTAAAGGTTACTATGGTGGCGTTAAAAATTAATTAACATTTGAATAGGGAAAGAAAGAGAAGGGGGTTGTTGTGTAACAGAGCTGATCTTAAACCCTCTCCGGTAGAGAGTGCTATTTTGGTAACATTAGGAATGTGTCATCTTCATGTGTTGACGTCGTAATTTTATTAAAATAAAGCAGCGGCCTGCTTCGTAGCCTCCTAATTTTTTTTCATTTAAATTCCTTTCATGCTCCGACAGATTTTATTATCTCGAATTCGAGTAATGTGAGTAGGGAACGGAAAAGGGGGTGGGCGAGCAAAGATGCCGTGAAAATATTTTTTGTTTTTCTCTTTTATTTTGAAGATGTTATTTGGCTCATTGTGAATATTGTCTCATTTAGATTGTCGTGTGTCGGTGGAGGACGTGGATGGGACGATGCTGTTGTTGTTGCCTGCTCAGTGTGGCGTAGTAATTGAAATTAACAGGAAAAGACAAAAGGCTATTAATTTTATATGAATATAAAAGTTCATATCATAAACTAAACATATTTTCTGAGAAAAAGCACACACACACTCAAAAAAGGAAGGTGTAGCACCGCCCCATTTGGGAATTTCAAGTTAGTAGTGGAATTACCTTCTTCTTCATATCTTAAGTGACCTCCTTTTTTTTTTCTTTTAAAATGTATCATTTTTCTTTCAGAATTTTAATAGCAAAAATATTTAATGAAATATGGTTTTATCTCCTATTTTAATTACAGCAACAATATACATTTTTCACGAAATATAAAAATTGTAGTTTTAATTTAGCCTTTCTGATGTCACACTTTGTCTTTTTTGTTTAGTTGTTTTCAACGTCAAATGCATGACAATTATGCTTCAAGGTTATGAGGTCAGTCACAATTTAATAATTTTTTAGCAAAGATATTATTACCTACCCACTTTTTTTTTTCATAATTCCCCTCACCTTTGTTTTAGCTGCACGTCAATGCTGAAGGAACCTCGTCTCGGTAGCACAAAGGTTACGTGAGGACTCCTGACTGAGGCAGATGGCTTCTTTCGGACGAAAGGATCAGACAGAGTGAGAGGCAGAGAGAGCGAGAGACCCAAGTGCGCCTTCCGTCCAGGATAAAGAGTGAAGCCGTGGTCTCTTTTGGGGTGTGTACGATGTCATTACTGTGCAAAAAGAACCCTGTCTATCCGGAAAAGTGTAAATCGGTAACATTCTCAGGTGTAGAAGCTCGCTCCCCAGGCATCGGTGAACGAAATTGCACTCTCCTCTACGACGAAAGGAGTAGCGAGTTGCGTTGGACACACCAGTTCTCGTCTGATCACTGAAGTTAAGCAACGCAAGCCCAGTTAGTACTGACTTGGGTGGTCGCTCGGGAATGCTGGGTACTGCTAATACCCAATAATCGTCGCATTAGTGTAGTGTCTGTGCAATCTATGCATTAGAACTATGCAGTGGACGGGTCTCTAATGACCTTGTAGTTGACGGGACCTTAAACACCAACAAACAGCAACAAATACGACGAAAGAAATATGACCAACGTTAAAATAAGGGATGGGTTGCAGTATTAGGTTAGCAACCAGGCTGATGATTGTAGTGCAGCAGCATATCTTTTGTTTTGTTGGTGTTTTGGGGCCCTTCAACTACAAGGTTATTAGAGCCCCTTCCACTGCGTAGTTCTCGTACAGAGAGTGCACAGACACTACGCCAATGTGACGATTTTTGGATATTAGCAATACCCAGTTTTCCCAAGCGGCCACCCATTTTGGTACTAGTTGAGGTTGCGTTACTTTAGTGATCAGACGAGAACTGGTGTGTCCAACGCAATAAGTCGCTCCCAGCAGCATGTTTCATAAAGTAGCAGGTACAGTTTGTATCCAGGAGACGACTAGCGGGTCACTGGTTTTGAGTTTCATTCCCACCTGCCTAGTATTCATCATCATACAGTATTTCCAAACTTTCTCCCATCTATAGCGGGGTTGGGAACCCGTTTGCCGTGTTGGAGCACCTAGACTACCTGTACTACGTGCACAACTTTTTTAAGTAGTCTGCTGCCGACCTGATAGTGCTTATCTAAAGTAGACCTACTGTTTCTGTATTCATCATTCCAAGTCCTTTTCCCCCCAATGGCAGGCGTCGAGTCTCCATTTGTCCCATTGAAACTGGGACTACTCGAGCGAATTGCTGGACGGCAGTTTGGTTTGCCGGTACCACGGGCAAGTGCTTTGAACACGTCTCCATATGGGACTATCTCTTAACTGAAATAAGTCATCCACCTTAACCAAGATTGAACCTGCGAACAGGGACGCGTGAATCAAATCACCCCATCTCTGGGTCCCTAACAAGGACTGGTTGCCGCGACCATCATATGGGATTAAGTCTGAATGTCCAGTAATCCCCTTCATCTTAATCTTACCTTTCGTTTATTCTTAGCGATAGTTGTTTAATCGCCGAAGAGATAAGAAAAGGGATAAAAGGTCCCGTTTAAGAAACTTGTTAATCATCATTATGTCCTCTCTAGTTAGTGATATGAAGTGCACACTCACTATTCGTGTTCAGAAACTGTGGTTTCTATAGCCGATGCATATTATAAGCTGACTTGGCTTGACCGGTCCTTAATCTTCAGTGATGACTTCTTCTTAAGCGGTCAAGACTCATTCTTCTAGAAATGGCACTTAAATATTTTATTATTGACTGAAGATTATGTTGGTGATTATATGGTATCTATGTTGTTGTTGTTGTTGTTGTTGTTATTCTCGTCGTTCGCCGCGGCGCGATTAAAGAGTTACATACCTCTTGGGACAACTTAAACCCCCATGCATTGTTTTGACCGTTAGTAAAGGCTGTTATTGGAGTTTGGAGTTTTGTAAACGGCCATTTGTATGCTCTGGAGAAGAGGCAGGAGAGAATTTGTTTAACATCCGGTCTCTCTTCTGCGAAAAGTAATTTAGCCACACCAGCGGGGGCGGATTCCTATACCTGAGAATGTTGCCCCTATTTCCAAATATATTTTACGCCATGTAGAAAGGGCTATTTTAAATGTGATTGACGTCGGAGCGGAACTGCTGATTTTACTTCTTATCCGAGACATAGTTTCCCTTCTCTGCTGGAAGATGGCACCTATCACGGCCAGGATCGAAACTGTAACCACAGACATCCGAGTGAAGTGCACTACTTCTCAACTTCTGAGGTATAGCGGATGAAAAAGAAGAAAGAAGCTCCTATTTCTAGGGATTCCGTGTAGAATAGGTTCCCTTTTATTTGCGACTTTCTTTGGTAGTTATAAGTGCGTCTGACGCTCATCTCATTGTACGCGGGTTCAAACCTGGCTTGTGTGGTTTTTTTCTACATCCCTACATGAAAATTTCGTCTATCATTGACCCGCCTCGGTGGCACAGAGGTATAGTGCTTGACTACAGCGTCAGTGGTTCCAGGTTCGATTCTGAGGGTGCGCCAGGTGCGCCTTCCGTCGAATGAGGAATAAAAAAGTTGTCCCGTGTTGTGTGTTGTCACCACTGAAAGAAAGAGAATTCTTACTACATTGTAGTACCCCTGTCATGCCTATGGCAGGGTCTCCGAGGTCTGGCTCTCCACTCCCACCTATCTATCTTTGATCTTTACCTTCCCCTAAGCCTTTCAAGGATCGGGGTAGCGAAATATAATAACTCCCGCGGACCAAAGACAAGTGGGAGGGTGCTTTAAATTAAAGATCAAAAATTAGAAATTACGGTGTAGGGGGCCATATCCCCAGTACCGGCGGTCATAAGGGGTGAGCGAGCGGAGTGGGCCCCGGGCCGTCGTCATCATGCATCCACAATTCCATGGGGGTTTGAGACCTTGGCTCCCATGACAGATAATGCATCGAGTGTCTTCTGTGGGGTAGGCCGGCATCCCTCCCACATACAACCTACGGCAAGGAATGCAGATTATTAGGTGGTGGAAACTACTCACCAAAACAGATGTATTCAAGCAAGTGGTCCACGGGCAGGCGGACTGGGACTTCTCCAGTCCAGGGCAGGAAGACGTGATGATATAATGATTTGTTGGAGGCAGCCATCAAGCAAAAGGAGGCTGCATTCCACAGGTAACTTAAGATGGGGAACATGAGTCTAGAATACACTTTCTGTAGGCCAGGACCACAGTTACGAAGACCACTGCCTTGGCTAGACACCAGAAGTATGAGTCCTTGTATGATCGGTTAGGGTTATCTATTTTTAGGGTTTTTCCGCACTGACCAACAATCTGATCCATTTAGCATAGCCAGCCTAACCACTGCTCTATAGAACTTCCCACTCAGCTTTTTTTTTGGGACCTTCCAATCACACAGTACTCCACTTCATCCGGGATACACTAGTTCTCATCTGATCACTGAAGTTAAGCAACGCAACCCTAGCTACGGTTGCGGCGAGTTGCGTTGGACACACCAGTTCTCGTCTGATCACTGAAGTTAAGCAACGCAAACCCAGTTAGTACTGACACGGGTGGTCGCTCAGGAAAGCTGGGTACTGCTAATACCCAATAATCGTCGTATTAGTGTAGTGTCTGTGCAGTGTATGCATTAGAACTATGCTGTGGACGGGTCTCTAATGACCTTGTAGTTGACGGGATCTTAAACACCAACAAACAACAACAGCAACCCTAGCTAGTACTAGCACGGGTGACCGCTTGGGAACACTGGGTACTGCTAATCCCCAAAATCGTTGAAACAGGGTAGTGTCTGCAGGGGCGGATCCAGGATTTTCGTCAGGGGGGGGGTTGAGCCATAGGCAGCAAGCAGGGCCGGTCCGTCCATAGGTTCAAAGTGTGCAAAGAACGCGGGCGGCTGCCCTGATGGGGCGGCCAATCAATGATAACTTGCAGACATTAAGAAAATTATGTGAAAAAAATTGACGGGGGCGGGGCGGCCTCGACATAACTGCACGCGGGCGGCCGAACTCATAGGACCGGACCTGGCAGCAAGGAAACGCAATTTTCGTTTGTCAGTGTCAATGTCGACCCAAAATTTAGGGGGGGGGGGGTTTGCAAACTCCCCTTGGATCCGCGCCTGTGTCTGTGCAGATTTTGCAGTAGAACTACGCAGTGAACAAACAGGATTCTACTCGAAAGCCCCTAGAACACCAACGACACGACAAAAGTCCACTTCATCCACCCTATTTTGATCGTATGGATCAAATCCGACTCCATTTCGTCATTCTTCTGGAACACTGCCCCCAGGTGTTTAGGGCCTCTAATGACCTTGTAGTTGAAGGGCCCTAAAACACCAACAAACAACAACAACCCAGGTATTTAAAATTCACTTACACTTACCATTTTTACCATCTCGCCTCCACAAGATTAAGTCACAAATGTTTTCATTACCGTCTGTCTTCTTCCTGCTTACTTTCAGGCCTCCCCCTTTCCTATCACTCCTCTAATGTAATGTGGAGTATAAGCGTCCCAACGAAGAAATAGAGGCCGACAATATAGAAGCATTAGGTTGGCAACCGGCTGCGTAAAAATGCCGTAATGGGTACCCGACCCTGCCATAGGCGGAAAAAGGTAGTGTTTGTGCAAAATAAGCTTTTGTATTTTAAATATTTTAATGCCAGTCTAATAGGGTTTGTTTACACTTATATTTTTATGATTTGTGAGGAATGATTTGATTTTTAATTGATATCCACGAAATATTTTGCAATAATGATATCCCTCTTTAACCCTTTGAGTCGATGTTTATTTATTACTGAGATGACCCGTTATCCATTATCAGTGATAGATGTTTGTCTCAATTTCAATGAATTGCAAAGCATGCAGCAGAAATGTCGATTGGGGAATTCATGGACAGTAATGTAATAATAACATATTATCATTATTAATTAATAATAGTAAAATTGAAGGGAATCCTTGGATCCGGATTCCATAATTAAAATACATCGGTCTTTTTTTTTGTTGGTTGATAAAGAGTTATGGGAGAAGGAGTCAAGAAGTAGTTGTTTGTAGTTCTCATCTGATGAAGAAACTTCATTGTTCCTTAGATTGTTGTCGACCATCTAGAAAACAAAAATTAAAGAAAGAATTTATTACTACACTATCTTTAGCACCTATATTACCAGTAAACATCCAGGTTCGATACTGGATCGAGGTGGGTGGCCTTCTTTCAGACGAGAGAGAGAGGGCGGCGAATTGTGTTGGACACACCAATTCTCGTCTGATCACTGAAGTTAAACAGCGCAACCCCAGCTAGTACTGACATGGGTTGTCGCTTGGGAAAACTGGGTACTGCTAATACCCAAAAATCGTCGCATTAGTGTAGTGTCTGTGCAGTCTCTGCATAAGAACTATGCCGTGGACGGGGCTCTAATGACCTTGTAATTGAAGTGCCCTAAAACACCAACATACAAACAACAACTAGGAATGAGAGTCATTCTTTCTGCTGCCAATTTGGCACATCAGGGCTGCTTGCAGTGTATTCAATTGGAACTAGAACAATGGTAATGTTATCATTACTATGGGAGTAGAGCACTTGGCTCACATGTGGACCTGTCCAATATTCCTGTAGGTTCCAAGCCCCTGGATGGGTTGCTTGCAGTCAGGGCTGTCTCACAAAAGGTAATACAGTCATTGGGATGTGACAGGTAGGGGCCCATAAAATTCTGAAAGGATATGATAGTTTGTGGGGTGGATGGGGACTAAGTGGGATATAGGCGGGAACGGAGGGCCAGAACCGACTTGTCATAGACGGGATAACAGGGAGATTTAGCAATGCGTTTTTTTAAACGTACGTCACGGATAGCAGACGAAAATGGAAACGCACAGGCGCAAACACCAGCTTGAGATACGGAGCATGTACAGTTAGACGTACGATTTGCCTGAACTATGGAGGACTGTGCGATTCAACGTTGCATTTGAAACAGTGCTTTTCATGCTTTCTTTTGCAAATCACTAGGTGGCGCTCACAGCTCAATCATAAGTGGGTGCGACATCGTTGTGCAAAACCTCATTTTTAAACATTTATCGTACGTTGATCACGTGGTGTTCTGACGCCGAGGCGTGCGTACGTTTTGCCTAGTACTGAATAGAGAGTTTTCTGGCTGCGGTTCTATTAGGTGTACGCAACGCAATGCAGACGAATCGTAAACTGCACAGACCCAGGCCGTATCTGAGTCTGCACAGTTGACAATTCGTCTGCATTGCGTAGCATATATCGGATAGAACTGCAGCCAGAAAACTGTCTTCTCCCTAACCATATGATGCTGATGATTACCAGTAACTGCTAATAGAGAGCTTGAGTGATCCGTTTTCGAACAATGCATGTTATGCAAAGCAGACGAATATCTTACAGCACATGTGCAACATTCCAAAGTAAAATTAGAAACGGGTGTTTGAGCATATGCTGAAGTAATCATACGTTCTACATAGGTTTAAACGAACGTTATGATAAAATGGTGGACCCATTCAACATAAGTAAAATTACTTCGAAAGGAACCAAGTTTCATGTTCCAACCAATAGAGGGCAGGACGTTAAAGATAACGTGTGGTTCCAGAGCACTAAAACTGTGTTTTTCACAGAACCATACGTTCTACTGTGTTTTTATGTTGTGTAACACACGTTGTTCTATAACGGATCACTCAAGCTCTCTAATATGGAACCATACCAGACGTAATTTTTGGAACATAGGAGAAGTCTTATGAACAGAGCGCCTTTAAACGATGTTTCTCTTTCCCAAGCAAATATGTAGAACGTCAAACAAATGGAACACAGGCACCATTTCGAGACGTTTTTATTCTTTATCGTAATGAATGTTTTTCTCGCTTTTTTCATATTATTATTATTATTATTATTTTGTCGTTGAAATGTAGCAAACGAAATATACCGCATTTGCTATTAAATTTCACTTAAAATGAAAAAGAAGAAATCACGGCGCATAATCTCTCGAGTGGCAAAAAAAATGACATTTCTCAGGAATGAGAGAAGGATTACATACATACACTAGGCAGAAAAAGTCTGCATACACATCAGTTGTCTGCAATCATTTTGTATAAAAATTGGTAATCCCTTTAAGCACAGCTCAATTTGTATTGAATATATATTCCTTGATCACTTACAATGTTCAGGATGCAGATTTAGCAAATCTAAATGGAAATTGAACTGAAATCAACAACTGAAAATGAAAGAACCCCGAAATTTTGCACAGCAAAAGTCTGCATACAGGAACATAACTTTCTGATTCCTTTTAATTAAACTTTGAAATAATGCAAACCCACATTATAACATCATATAATGAACAATTAGGCTAGGGGGACACTATAGTCAAGATTTTCTGATGATAGTCTGTATGTGCTTAGCTTGAGTAAGACAAACCAATGTGTAGAGCTGCACACTTGCAACAAGGCGCCACACCACATAGCACATAGACTGAAAATAAAACAATTTCCAAACTTTGGACACAAAGTCTGCATTTAATGGCATAACTTGTTTATTCATTAAAATTAGTCTTTGGAATAATGCTTTCAAACACAAATTCTGAAAGTTTATAAGGCACAATTAGGCTAGGGCACACTTTAATCCAGACTGTTTGACAACAGTCTATGTGCTCAGTGGGGGGTAATCAAAACCAATAGGTAGCTGCACATTTGAGACAAGGCATCTAATACACAAAACTGATTAACAACAAACATTACACAGACAATTGTCAGACAGGCTTGACTATATAATAGTGTGCACCTAGCCTTAGTGTTCAGTTGTTGTTTGGTGCAGTGATTTGCTTATCATCAAAGAAATAGTCATGCAATCTAAAAGAAAGGAGATTGACGTTGGTGAACGTAAAATTATAGTGAAATTGTGGGAAGAAGGGAAAAGCTATCGTGAAATAGGCAGAATTATAGGAAGATGTCATTCTTCTGTTCAACGAGTAGTCAATAATTTTGAAACAACTGGAATTTTATCTTCAAAACCACGTTCAGGCCATCCTTCAAAGGTGTCAGTTAGAGAGAAACGCAGTATCATAGCTGCAGTCAAGAGAAATCCAAGAATATCTGCAGCACAAATTGTTAAAGATGTTGAAGGGATGTTCAATAAAAGAATTTGTGCTGATACTGCAAGAAGAATACTGAGAAGGGCTGGGTATCATGGACATGTTGCACGTAAAAAACCATTCGTGTCAAGGGTCAATCGTCAAAAGCGAATTAAATATGCAAATGACTATGTGAATCAGCCAGTTGAGTTCTGGGAAAGGGTCATTTTTTGTGATGAAAGTAAATTCTGCATTTTTGGAATAAAAGGACGAAAACTTATTTGGAGAAGAAGAGGTACAGCACTAAACAAAGAAAATCTCTTCCCTACTGTGAAACATGGTGGTGGTGGTGTAATGGTATGGGGGTGTATGGCTAGTAGTGGTGTTGGGCATCTGCAGTTTATTGATTCTACTATGAACAAATATAATTATTTGGATATTTTGAAACATAATGTGAAACAAAGTGCAGAAAAACTGGGTCTAGGTGATGCATATCATTTCATGCATGACAATGACCCAAAACACACATGTGAGATTGTGAAGCTGTGGTTGCTCTACAATGTCCCAAGACAGTTACATTCACCCCCACAATCACCAGACTTAAACCCCATAGAACATCTATGGGATTTACTAGAGCGGAGGATTCGCCATCACCACATAACATCTAAGGCTATGCTAAAAACAACATTAAAAGAAGAATGGGGGAAAATTACTGCTGAAGAAACTTCTAAACTTATCAACTCTATGCCAAAAAGATTGCAGGAGGTTCTGAAAAGAAAAGGATACCCTACCAGCTATTAATGATTACATTAATTGATAAAATCTTTCATCTGATGCAGCTGTATGCAGACTTTATCTGCTCATTTTTGTGGACTCTTTTGTTTTGTGTTATTATTGCAGTTGTATCTATTTTTAAAATTTGTTAAATGAGCAATTCCCAGGATTGTGAATGTTCAGAGAATATATTAAAAACACATTTTGGGTTGAACTTAAAGGTTTTTGTAGTTTTTATGCAAAAAAAGTGCCACACACCTTAAGTGTATGCAGACTTTTTCTGCCTAGTGTAGATGTTGCAACCATGATTCACAGACTATTAAATGTAAGTGTGTATTAGATAACCGTATCAAAAGGAGGGTTATGTGACTTGGGATGCAGTTATAGTGATTAACATCTAATTGAAAGTCATCGTGTTCACATGAAAGGAAAACGTACGGCTAATGACTATACACGCTGGAAGCATGATTCTACTTGACGTTGTTGTTTCTTTGTAGGTTACGTATACAGTATTTGTGATTTGAAACCTGACAAGTGAGGTAGTGAAAACACGAGCATTATTTTCTTTTAAAGTCGATCTGTTCAAGGAGGTTTGTCTTCTCCCAAGTGATTGACAACCGACGTTATATTAACTGTTGTCGATGATGCACCTGACCTTTTTATGGCACTTTTATCATCAAAGATCTATAACCCGGAGTGAAAAATCTGAGATGGAGCTAGAGGCATGTGTTTATGTATGCATCAGTATACTTTGATAGTTTTTATTAGAAATTAAGTTTCATTAGTTAATGAATAATACTGAAACACATTATAATTCCTTTTCCATACGGCGTACATACTGAAGAGAAGAGAAAATAGTAAATGTGAGTAGGAGGAAAAGAGGTTTTGAAAAAGTTTTGGACCGCTTAGAAGATTTTAGGTAAATACTACCATAAAATTCTCTTAAGGTTAATAAAATATTTATAAAAGTTTATGAATAGTAAGATTAATTTCATTTTAAGACAAAACTCTTCACAAAAGGAGGACAAAGCGATTAAAGAAGAAAGAAATGTTGAGATATGCATAGCATACAAAGGCAGGATTATGAAGAGGGCCTTTACCAGAAAACCAGAAAGAGCGTTCAATATTGTCGTTAAAGATGTCCAAAAAGTAGGTAAATGTGATGAAGGTATTTTTATTCGTCATCTCTTGGGAACGTGATAAAATTAAGTCAGTGTTCAATACAGTTATTAATTATTATTGTATTAAAAAGCGAGCATTTGAAGACAATGATCTAAGGGGATATCCTTTGAATATACTTGGTCCTAAATTGCGTATCCAAGGTACTTTCATTTAATTAATTTGGAACTACAAATGTATAAGCTGTTTATAATGGGTTGGTAATTTTTGATGTGCTCTCTACCTCGATCCCTCCCTCCTCATCTTTTGCACCTCGTAATGAATGTCATGGTGAGGAAGCCACTTGAAACAAATAACGTTGGTGATGTTCTCCTCTGTTGTTCGAGTATTACATATAGGATTAAATAGATAACGTAATAAGTATGTCGAATTAAATAGTCCTAAGGGTCCACATCAAATCCACGAAGTTTCTCTTGGCTTTTAAACTTCAATGATGCTTGCGGTTTCAAAGTTCAAAAAGACCACGTTATTTCCTTTGTTATTCGTTAGCTCATATTTTCATTAGGAGTAGAAAGTAATTTTCTACTTTTGAAAAAGGTGCAAGACATAACAATACGTTTTCTTTGGTTTTGCAACCGAATTTGATGATGTCCCTTAGAGACCAGAGTAACCAGGATTAGAGACACTTCAAACATAGCTAAGCCTATCCCAAGTACAGTGTTCATGCCGCCTTCAATATCTCTTTTTGTCGACATCTTTGTCTCAAAAATATGAGGTGCAGTTTGAGAAGGGTTCGATCCTTGGGTTAACGGTAAGTACTGTATATATCTGAACGGTAATACAGTGGTACCCCGCTTAACGAACGTAATTCGTTCCAGCGATACGTTCGTTATGAGGGGTGTTCGTTGAGCGGAACACAATTCGTTCCAGGTTGCCACGAAAAATTGTGAAAATTGTTAAGAAGTTAAAAACAAAGTGCAGTGCTGATTGTTAATGAGCGAAAACACTCTAGGACCCATTTTTGGGGGGTTCATACTTCACAAAAACTAGGAATTGCCCTGCAATGAGAAGGCAGTCAATTACTTGCAGTGTGCAGTTGAACGGTGCTCGTCAGCAAATGCCATGCATTGAGGGGTCCATTCTCCTACTCCCGTCAGTAGCTCGTCCATAACCAGAATAAAAAGGTATGGATTGGAGTGATGAACCTTGGTGCACCCCAAACTTCACTGGGGAGCCCCCAGTATTTTCCCCAAGGTGTCCTTACCCTGGCTGTGGAATGGAACTATCATACGAGTACATATCCTAAACTATTCGAATAAACCCTTTTTCTACCCCCTTTTGCATAATGCCTGTTGTGGAACACTGGTAAGCCTTCTCCAAGTCGATAATGATGGTATGGAGATCCTTCTATTATATACTTTTCTATCATCTGCCTCAAAATGAAGATTCGTTCCATTGTGGACCTGCCTAGCCTGAACCCAAACTGATTTCCAATGACACTAGTTCTATCCTGGAGGCGACATTCTATTACATTACATTGGTATAACTTATTGGATTAATACCTCTATAGTTACTACAATGTTGGACATCCTATACCAGTGGTGGCGAACCGTTTTTGAAGACGGGTCACAATAACACAAAAGAAAACCAAGAATTTGTCCACGGGTCAGATGCAAGCACTATTCAATTTTATGAATAAAAATAAGTTATTATAAATAGTGAATAAAGTTTATTAAAGGCGGGAATAGAGAACTTCATCCAACTTTTATTACACCTCGGGCCACTTAAAATTGCACAGTGGGTCGGAGGTTCGCCACCACTGTCCTATACAGTTCCTAGTTCACTTTGTATATTGAACAAGCGTTCGTTATGTGAAACAAGTTCGTTATGCGATACTCCCGCGCTTTATTGACGGTGTTCGTTATAGGGAACATTCGTTATACGAGGCGTTCGTTAAGCGGGGTACCACTGTACTGACATTTACAAGGGAGCGGCTTATTGCGTTGGACACACCAGTTCTCGTCTGATCACTGAAATTAAGCAACGCAACCCCAGCTAGTACTAACATGGGTGGCCGCTTGGGAAAACTGAGTACCGCTCAACATCATCATACCCTTATCCCGCCTGCGGCAGGGTCGGGTCTCCACTCCCGCCTATCTCCCACCAGGTCTCCGTCCACTCAACACACTACCATATCCTTACGGTCAACCTGCTCTCGTGTTGAGTTGGACAGGCTACACCGGTCGAGCGGCCCAGTTGCTTTGGACACACCAGTTCTCGTGAGATCACTGAAGTTAAGCAACGCAAACTCAAGTTAGTACCAACACGGGTGGTTGGAAGTGAACGTTGGGTGCTACTAATTTCCCCTCCTCTACGTCCTCACCCGCGAGCAGCCTCCTTAGGGTTCGACTTGAGCCCAATCCATGAGCAAAACATACATTCCTACCACCTGCATTCCTGAAATGGACCTAACGAGCTCCTCCTCTCCTCTTCTCCATACGTGTCCATACCACCTCAACCTATTCTCCCACATTTTTTTCGGTTATGTCCACCACCCCCATTCTACCCCTAATATACTCATTCCTAATTCTATCACCTGTTGACGCGCCACTCATATACCGCAGCAATCGCATCTCGGCTACTTGATTCTATTGACGTCGCTCTTCCTCACTGCCCAACACTGATCCATATAGCATAGCTGGCCTAACCACTGCCCTGTAAAACTTCCCTTTCAACTTGATTGGGACCCTCCTATCACACAGGACTCCGCTTGCCTGTCTCCACTTCAACCTTCCCCATTGATTCTATAGGTCATATCATAGTCTAGAAAATTGGGTGCCGCTAATACCCAAAAATCGTCGCATTAGTGTAACTTAGTGTCAGTGCCATCTGTGCATTAGGACTACGTAGTGGACGGGGCTCTAATGACCTTGTAGTTAAAGGGCCGTAAAACACCAACGAACCAAACCTGAAATTTACGTAATGAACCGACTTCGATAGCTCATGTGCACAGGTTCAATACTGACTAAAGCTATAATGTCTAGGTGTGGAAGCGCACCTTTGCCCCTGGATACCGTAGATATCCATCAGACCGGAGTTCCAAATTCAGGAAAACAAAATTATTGGCTGAAGATTTTATGAATGGCTGTTGGTCACGCACAGAGATCATCGGATGACAAGCCTGGTGACGACTTCTTTGGCGTTATATAGCTTAATAACTATTGTGGCCTGTAACATGCACCATGTGAGTTTTGCCTGATACGTAATGAAGTCGTGATCTTCCCACCTCTACTATTGTGGAGCTTGACGTCACTCTAGGCACAAAAGAAATGCCGACTGACTGTTTTTCGATTACATTCAATAAACCACAATGTTCGACGGGAAAGGAAGCAGCTAAAACCTATATTTTCCCATCCAAAATGACTACCTTTATAGAGATAAGGGGGGGGGGGGG
>JAAFCE010001036.1:8147496-8168872 GCA_013389805.1 Trigoniulus corallinus
TCACCCTAAACCAGGGTGACCTGAAAATTCTGCCGAACTAGACGTGTAATTTGTTCCATGCAGTAAGGGTTCATTTTCGTACAAGCGACATCATACACACCGCAAGGGGCCACCAGTTTTCGTCTGATCACTGAAGTTAAGCAGCGCAACCCCCGCTAGTACTGACAGGGGTGGCCGCTTGGGAAAACTGGGTACTGCTAATACCCAAAAATCGTCACATTACTGTAGTGTCTGTGCAGTCTCTGCATAAGAACTATGCTGTGGACGGGGCTGTAATGACCTTGTAGTTGAAGGGCCGTAAAACACCAATAGACAAACAAACAATAGGAAAACTGGGAACCGGTAATACCCAAAAAATCGTCGCATTAGTGTAGTGTCTGTGCAGTCTCTGTATTAGAACTGCGTTCTAATGACCTTGTAGTTCCTCTCCACCATTCTCTCCACTGCCAATTTGGCCTATCAGGGCTGCTTGCAGTGTGTCGAAGTAGAATTAGTTGAAGGGCCCTAAAATACCAACAAACCAACCAAGAAACTCATGTAATTGGACTGTCAGTCCTGAGAGCAAACTACTTGATGGAAGGTGGGGCCCGCTTAATGGTAACGGTGAGAATCTTACTTTCAGGGAGAAGAGAAGGCAGGCAGACATGTAATAGTCTTTTGTATGGTATCTTGGGTTGGATTATTTGAGGGTTGCCTGTCTACCCTGAACACCATCAACGGATGCAAAATACTTTGCCGTAGGGACACAGTTGTTATTGTAAAGTTGCCTGGTGGCTCTGCAGCTAAGGTCTTTCTTATCAATTTGGATAGTGTAACTTGAATGACGGTGGGTGAAGCACGTTTCCATTTTCCTTGTCTCCTCTTCTTTAATCTTTGACCAAATCTCACCTTTCCCCATTCGCTCCCTCTCCCCATTCGCTCCCTCTCCCTTGATGTTACCCACCTTTTAACCATTCTAACCGCCATAAAAGAATTTGAATATAAATATATATTTTCAGAAATATGAATAAAAGTAAGTCTTAAGTTGGGTACCCCGTGGATTTGTGATCTAATATTGATTTCCATATTGGTGATCAGCTGAAGGCTAAGTTGTTTTATGTAAGATTAGTAGCAGATGGTTGGTCGACCTGCAAGCAAATTGATGCTAAAAACAGTTTGTCCTTCCTTCGATCGAATTCGTATTCAATCGACCATTTCCGCTAAAGGAAATATCGGTGTCTTAACTTTATTTTGTGTGGGGTTTTTTTTTCTCTCTCTCTCTCTCCTATCCTACTAACTCTTAGGTATGTATGTCTCGGTCTTGTTTCCTCCTGAGTCCAACCAACCGAAAATAGAAGTAACAGGTGTGAAAATATTAAATCTATTTTTTTTACCTTGCCGTCTAGATACAAGCCGCTCTGTGACGCTGCTACTAACTGATGCAGAAATGATATTCGGTTGGAAATTATGCGCCGTGTACGCCGTTGCTGGAAGCCTTATTCTTAAGCAAATTGCATGCATGTGAGTCGTCGAATATGAAAAATACTTGACCTGCACATTACATTTTTGATAATTTATTTATAAAAGGTAACTTTTTACCATCTATACATTGTTTTTGCTCATCCCCCCTCTCTTTCAATACTTTGAAGGTCGTAGAAAAAGCAACTCCTAACCCTTTTCCCGATAATGGCAGGGTCAGGTGTCCATCTTGTTCCTCTGACTGGTTGTTGTTGTTTTAGGGCCCTTCAACTACAAGGTCATTAGAGCCCCGTCCACAGCATAGTTCTTATGCGGAGACTGCACAGCCAACTCCAACTCCAAACCCTTTTCCCGCCTATGGCAGGGTCGGGTACCCATTTGTCCCTCTGAATGGACACAGGGTGACATATTGGACATAGTTTTTTCTGCAGCCGGTTGCCGGCCAAAGCTGCACCCCTACACTTATTTATCGTCGGTCTAGTGTTCGTTGGGGAATGCTACCGACGCCAGAGGGCGAGCTCCTACACCTGGAAATTTTTGCCTCATCTACCCGTTGCGTAGTAGAGAGGGTTCTTTTACGTGCAAGCGCTATCGTACACACACACGGGACCTCGGTTTTACTTCTCATCCGAAAGAAGGCACACTCGCGGCTTCTCTCTCGCCCGAAAGAAGCCGACCCACCATGGTCCAGTATCGAACCTAGAACTACTGGCGTAGTTGCCGAGTAGGCGGGCATGCGGAGACTGCACAGACAGTACAATAATGCGACGATTTTTGGGTATTAGCAGTACCCAGTTTTCCCAAGCGGCCACCCATGTCAGTACTAGGTTGGGTTGCGCTGCGTAACTTCAATGATCAGACGAGAACTGGTGTGTCCAACGCAATTCGCCGCTCCCTCCTCTGACTGGATACAAGGGTGATCTATTGGACAGTGTTTTTCCACAGCCGGTTGCCTACCAAGTTGCGTTGGACACACCAGTTCTCATGAGATCACTGAAGTTAAGCAGTGCAAGCCCACGTTAGTACCAACATGGGTGATTGGTAAAGAACGTTGGGTGCTGCAAATTTCTCCTCTCCCCTACATCCTCTACACCTACCTCCTCATCTCCCGCAAGCAGCCTCCTAAGGGTTTGGCCTGTTATGGCTGTTTGGCTTACTCCCCAACCCGTGAAAGTAATGATAGCTGCAACCTCCATACAGGCCCGGCTCGTGAGTTTCAGGCGCCCTAGGCAAGTGGGTCTATCGCTGCCGCCCGCCCCATTAAATTTAATTCAGTTTTAAATTGTCCGGGCGTCCCTCACGCCCTTCGCATTTGTCCCATTGCCAATGCACTACTGTGACTCTGCAACAAGGCGCCTCGAGAAAGCCAACATTTAGAAAAGGCCCCCGCCAATCAGAGAAGTTTGGGAACCCCAGGATTATGAACATCTTAAATGACCGACAGACTGCATAGCAAGGAAGTACCTCTGAAATTAGCCGCCCTAGGCAGCTGCCGAGGTTGCCTGCCCCATTAGCCGCCTGTGCCCCTATGCTTATTTACCGTCGGTCTACTGTTCGTTGGTGCACTCAACCGACGCCAGGGGACGAGCTCATACACCTGGACATTTTGCCTCATCTACCCGTTGCATAGTAGAAAGGGTTCTTTGACGTGCAAATGCCATCGTACAGCCACACGGGACCTCGGTTTTACTGCACATCTGAAGGAAGGCGCACTTGGGTCCTCTCTCTCTCGCCCGAAAGAAGCCAACCCAGTATCGAAATTAGAATCACTGACGCAGTTGCCGAGCACGTTACCTACTGCGCCACCAAGGTGGGGTCCATTGGATACCATACATGCTCCGCATTTTCAAGAAGTTGAGTTCGATTCCACAAAGATAAGACTCTTGTGTACGTATGCTAGTTATTTGGTGGCAAATTTATGCTAATTTATTTGACCTTTGTAGTTGCGCACTCGTGCTGTCCATATTGATACTTTTCTATGGGGTGAAAGTATGTGGTCCTTAACCTGATCTTGTAAGTGGGAATTGGACTGCTGTAGGCGTAGTAATTTAAAGACGCCAGGAGAATAGTCATCATCATCATCCCCTTATCTCGCCTGTAGCAGGGTTGGGTCTGCGGGTTCTAGCCCTCCACTCCCGCCTATCTCCCACCAGGTCCCCACCCACCCCATACACTACCATATCCTGACGAAAGTAGTTCCCGAAATTTTCCCCTATATACGCACAAATCCGTATAGAAATGGTTGCTTTATGTAATGTGCTGACATCGTACACGCCACACACGGCCGCAGCTTTACTTTCAATCCTAAGACGGATGACATTGGGGCCTTTCTCTCGTCTGACAGAAGACATCCATCTTGACCAGGATCGATCCTATAACTGCAGATTGACGAGTCAAGCAAGTAGTGTTCGTCACCATGAAGTTATGAAATGTGTTTCAAGTTCCAATAGATTTCTGATCCTCTGACGCGGGCCGACGAAGGGGGAGTCCTGACTGACAAAATTCCTATGGTCCGGGACTGACAAAGGTCGCGACATCATCCCACAATTTGAATTTTTTTTATCCTTTAATTAACGGTGGAATCACTCCAGGCGTGGGGACGTCTCTCGACGCCGTTAACCCAACCGTGATTGGTGATCTCAGTTAGATCTTCTTTAAGGTAACCAGAATTTCCAAAGGGCAAAGCTGTACGGGGGCCTGTGGTGAGCGCCCTCAAGGTGGGGTGGTAAGACATGCTTTCTTGAAGAGCAAATAACAAAACATGTGACTTTGTAAATGCTGTACCTTATTGCTTGACTGTGAGTCCATCCAGCACAGGTTGCCTGATTTTTTTAATTTGATGCAGACGATGGGCCCTCCTGATCAGTTACCAGCCTAGAAGGATCATTCTGAGTCGGTGCTCCATACATGTATTTGATTTGTTTTAGGCTTTGCTGGTGTTTTAGGGCCCTTTAACTACAAGGGCATTAGAGTCCTGTCCACTGCATAGTTCTAATGCAAAGACTGCACAGACACTATGCAAATACGACGATTTTTGGGTATTAGCGGTACCCAGTATTCTGAAGTGCCCCCCCATACAAGTTCCAGCTGGGATTGCATTGTTTAACTTCAGTGATCAGACGAGAACTGGTGTTTCCAACGCAATATAGGCCTAGTCACTTCACGTATTTCATTGACGAGTGAATGCTCCTGAGAAGTTGCCAACAAAGTGGGACAAACGGGCGTCCCGCCGGAAGAAGTGACGGCCTGCGGGACATGAAGTCTAAAATCGGGACGTCTGGTCACCCTACCTTCTTATATGGAAAATACGCCTACTTTAAAACTTATTGGAAGTTTCTAACGCTGTTAGCCATCTTAGCAGACTCCTTGGGCCTCTTAAGAGTGAGTTGAAAAAAGCTGCTGTCAAACGAACCGATAGCCAACAGACCAAGCCAATTTGTTGCAACACACCCTCTTAAATAGGCCCTTAGTGTCTAACTGTTCTGGGGCTGTGTTGAAACGAGTCTGTTAAACAATTTTCTAATCAATACCCTGTATGGGTTTTGCTTTGTGGCAGTTTTGTTTCAGACTGAGGGTTCCTCCCCTCCGGCCCTCCCCATTAGTTTGAAACGATGTAGACGATGTGGCGATGGACAGTTTGACTAAGGGGTGGTCAGTTTGTTGTTCGTGTCACCTTCCATGAAAATTAGAGTTTATGAAGGGCTCTTATGTGTGTCGTTTGCTAACAGCCTCTTTTGTTATTGTCGTGTAATGATCAAGACATAAGGGCCATTGAAGTCTAAATGCAGCACTCAGATGTAGCAATTAAGTGCACGGGTGCACTCTCTCTCTCTGTTGGGGAGTGGAGAGGGGGGGTCTCTTAACAGTTTAGCCAGTGCCAATTTGTCATCAAAAGGTTAGATTAAAGACGGTCTCTCATAAAATGTGAGAGAGCGTGGGGTGGCTATTTCTTTTTCCTCGTGGATAAAGCTTCAAAATTGGATATGATAATTGACAATTAGGATGGTGTTGGAGTTTTTAAGCGGATTTTAGTTTTATTATTTCTAATAATGTTATCGACAGATTTAAAAATGGACACTCATTTCACAGCCCCTTCCCCTCTAATAGCTCGGCACTTTAGAAGCTATACGACTTGACCCAATAGTTTTTACAACTAAAGCAACTCCTAACCCTTTTCCCGCCTATCGCAGAGTCGGATACCCATCGTATCCTCCCGTCTGAATGGACACAAGGCAGTCAGGGCTGTCTCACAAAACGTAATACAGTCATTGGGATGTGACATGCAGGGGCCCGTAAAATTCTGAAAGGATATGATAGTTTGTGGGGTGGATGGGTACTAAGTGGGAGATAGGTGGGAACGGAGGGCCAGAACCGACTTGTCATAGACGGGATAAAAGGGAGATTTAGCAATGCGTTTTTTTAAACGTATGTCACGGTTAGCAGACGAAAATGGAAACGCGCAGGCGCAAACACCAGCTTGAGATACGGAGCACGTACGATTTGCCTGACCTACAGAGGACCGTACGATTCAACGTAGCATTTGAAACAATGCTTTTCACGCTTCCTTTTGCAAATCACTAGGTGGAGCTCACAGCTCAATCATAAGTGGGTGCGACATCGTTGTACAAAACTCATTTTTAAACATTTATCGTATGTTGATCACGTGGTGTTCTGACGCTTATGCGTGCATACGTATTACCTAGTACTAAATCTCCCTAAAGTGACGTACGCTATGCAACCAGAAAACTTTTTAATAGGGAGTTTTATTACAACGTTTTTTGCAAGCGTACACTACGCAATGCAGACGAATATTCAACTGCACAAACGTGAACACTGCGTTGGTCAACATGAGTGTACGTTTTGACGTATGCTCTGGTGACGCTTGATGCAGAGTAAGAATTAAAAAGAAAATGGGTGACAGTGGAGGAGGTCTCTCGGTAGGTGGCGTTCATGTATGGGCCATTGCAGAAATGCTACAATAAAACTTTAATTTTTTTAAAAATCTTATGCTAGTCACGTGGTCTGTGTACGCCATTGCGTGCATGCGTCGACGTTATAATAGTAAGTTTTCTTGTAGGGTTTTTGGCTGACGTATGCTACGTTAAGCAGATGAGAATTCAACTACGCAAGTGCAAACACTGCACGCAGTTACGTTAAGTTGCGTTTCAACGCACGCACGCTAAACCCTTAATGAAAAATGAAAGGCTGACCATCAGTCAATAGGTGGCGCTCGTGTATCGGCCGTTACGTTTTAAGTTTTACTAAACGTTACAAGAAAAGTTTTTCCTTACTGACGCATCTGTCAGTGACGTGGTCTGCGTACGTCTTTGCGTGCGTCCGTTGACGCTGGAAGAAAACTCCCTAATGACATCGTTTGCCACACAGGAGCAAGGAGGAAGGAAGGCGCACTCGGAGTCTCTCTCTTGCCCCAAAGAATCCAACACACCTCGGTCCAGTATGCAGTGGCGTCGCTAGGGCTGGCGTCATCCGGTGCGGTGATACCCTGGTGTCACCCCCCCCCCTCTCCCGAAAAAAGCCGCTTCTTTTGCTATGGTATCACTCCATTTCTCATGGTATGAGTGGTGTCACCGGGTGCGGTCCGCACCCCATAGTGACGTCACCGCCAGCATGAAACCTAGAACCACTGACGCAGTTACCCACCACGCTACTCACTGCTCCACTGAGGCAGGTTTAAGTACTGTATTTAAAACAATTTCTTTAAATTTGGCAGACCCTTTTCCTGTCTCTCCCGAAAAATCAAGAAAAGCCTGTAACGAATTAGGCTTGGTCTCGATCTTTATGGTTCTAATATAAAGCGCCATAGTTTGTGTCACCACGTGATTGCGCCATTCTTTCCTTCCCATGAAGCAAAAGTAGTTTTAGAATACGACATTCGATGGTTGATGCGTTATTCGAAATTCTTCTGTCAAATTCATTTTTGTTTTGTATTTTCCTTGCATGCAAGATGAAAAGGTATAGTGTAGTTGAATTTGAAATATATTGTTTCGTTTCAAGAGCTATATTTGATTTGGGTTAATCTGGGAAAGGTCACTTTGGGATTATTATTGTCTTTCCGACCACCTTGTTTCTGGTGGCCTTCTAATACCATTATTATGTGTTGCATTGTTGTTGTGTATTAGTAGAAAGCTTTTTCAGGACGGCGGCAGCGGGCGGCAACAACGAAAGTTTTCGAGTCAATATATGAATCAAGTGAAATCCGATTTCGCCAAGTACTGGTATGAATATTGTTCGTAAGTAGTAGCTAATTAAATGTCGAATATTGAGCATCAGTCGTTGGCGGAATATTTGTTGAAACGACGAAGCGATTGGAATGCACGTCGTTAGTTCATATAAGGCTTCAGCAGCTAGGTTTTGAGAGCTATCTCTTTGTTCTCGATAGTTAAAAAAAGCATAAAATGTTTAAACTAACTTCATCTACCTTCTATGATAGGATTCATGAAACCGATAGATGTTTCTCGGAGGTCATGCCTCAGGAGAGCTATGGTAAGTTTGAATACTTTTACGTCTGCCTCGACTGCTCATGATGTTGGGCAGAAGCTTAGACCATCGAGTTGCTCTCCTGAGGTTATGTGGGTTTGATCCCGAACAAGGATGTTAATGTAGTCACTGGTTCCTGTGGTGTAATAATAATATTTCTAGCAAGTCTGACTATAATAAATGAGATCTTTGTGCACAGTAGTGATGGCAAAATAACCACTCATGTTAACAAGAGTACGACCATATTTAGGTTCATTTCAATGCTGAAAATGGAAATTTCCAACTGAGCCAAATTATTCTGCGAGTGACTTGTTAACGTGCTGACCATCTTGACTATAACATTCTTTGAGGAAATACTTCTACAAATTGGGGTGCCACCATAAATGTTGTTACGCCTTTGCCAGTGCTGCGACGCGTATGGTCAGCATTTGTTTTTATTTTTCAATCCATCTTAAAATACCATTATAGTCATGTGCGGAGCAGATGTCTGAAGTCATACTCACAGACTTGTGGAAATGACCATTGGCAAAGTAATACAAATGATAGGACGCTAAAGAAAGATCAGTTGTATGCATTTCTACCTCAAAATGTCAACAAATGTCGGATCAATAACTGAAAAAAAAAGAAATACAAGTTTTCTTACCCCGGGAGTTAATTTGCGAATCACGCATAATCAAAAAATGATTTCTACGTCTTATAAAATATCTTAAGCCCTCCGTAACAGGTTTGAGATTTCCCAAAAGATTTCGCATGCATTGGGATAGTTTTCTCTCATCTCACGGTCGTCGGCGGTTTTTACTTTTTTGTAGTCCTTTTTTTTATTCCTTTATTTTTCAATTGAGCGTACGTGAATTTCAGTGGTACTTATTATCATATCTCGCGTATTCAATATAATATTGCTAGAAATGCAAATAGACTGTTATTAAATATTATATTATTCAAATTTCTCATCGTATTTATTTTTGCTAGCTTGTCGTTCCGTCGCCGTTGCACATAATCAGAATTTTGAATAGATTTCCAATTTTTACTCCAGTTTGCATCTTTCTCCAATTTGTCATTTTCAGTCGCGGTTTCTCGGACTTCTCTAACGTGCAATGAAGAGGTTACATCATCATACCCTTGCCCACCTGTGGCAGAGCCGAGTTTGTGGGTTCTAGCCCTCCACTCTCGCCTATCTCCCACTAGGTCGTCGTCCACCTCATACACCACGATATCCTTACGGATAGCCTGATCCACGTCTCCTTTGGTCTCCCCCTGCCCCGGGTGCTTCCAACCACTTGCATTCATGTAATGGACCTAGCGAGCTCCTTCCCCTCTCCTACCCCCAGGACACCTCTAACCTGCTCATTCATAATTCTATCAGCTCCTGACACCCCACTCATGTACCGCAGCATTCGCATCTCGACTACTTGCATTCTATTGACGTGGCTCTTCCTCACTGCCCAAAACTCTGATCCATATAGCATAGCTGGCCTAACCATTGCCCTGCAAAACTTCCCTTTCAACCTGATTGGTACCCTCCTATCACACAGGACTCCGTTTGCCTGTCTCCAATTCAACCATCCCCCTTTGATTCTATGAGCAACATTCGAATCTATCTCCCCGTTGCTTTGGAACACCGATCCTAAGTACTTTATCTCTTGCACCTTTGTCACCAGCTCTCCTTCAAAGAGTACGTCACCATTATTTTCTTGTCCTTGCCAAATACTCTGCCTTCTTCACATTTATCTTCAGCCCTCCATTTTCTATTACTGCTCTTATATCGTTTAGGCCTTTCTCAGCTTGATCTCTGGAGTCACTAACTTTCCCTACATCGTCTGCAAATAACATGCACTGAGGAGCCCGTTCCATAACCAGAATGAAGAGGAATGGATTTAGTGCCGAACCTTGGTGTACTTCAACCTTCACTGGAATGGCTCCAGTATTTCCAAAAGGAGTCCTTACCCTAGCTATCGAACCATCATACATATCCTGCACTACCCGAATAAACCCTTCTTCTTACTCCCTTTTTGTGCAATACCTCCCAAACTACCTGCCGTGGAACACTGTCATAAGCCTTCTCTAAATCAATGAAGATTCTATGGAGATCTTTCTTTGCTGAATAAAGGAGCAACCGGATTGAAAATTATAAGAAATATTTAATGTGAATGTGATTATCTTGCAGTGGCAGAACATAAAAATTTACATATTAGATGGAGGTTTTAGTCTTCGTATGAATGTGGGCCGAAGAAAGTCAGGATCCAAGTATAAGATATGTGCTGGTGCAAAAGATTGTGATACCATTTACCTCAAGACCACTGTCAGCTTTTCATTCCTGAAGTGCCCACTTCATCACTGTTTTATCACTTTGTTACCAATCCTTCTGTCTGCCGCTTCTACAAGTTCTGTCCTTATTTGATTTAATATCTAGACCTTATGGAGTAGTAGTAGTAGTAGTTGTTCCAATAACTTTTTATCGTTTGTTCGTTGGCGTTTTAGGGCCCTTCAATTACAAGGTCATTAAAGCCCCGTCCACTGCATAGTTCCAATGCAGAGACTGTACAGACACTACATTAATGCGACGATTGCTGGGTATTAGCAGTACCCAGTTTTCCCAAGCGGCCACCCATGTCAGTATTAGCTAGGGTTGCGTTACTTAACTTCAGTGATCAGACGAGAACCGGTGTGTTCAACGCAATAAGCCGCTCCCAAAAAGACTGACCGTAAACGGTTGAAATGGCAAGGGGTTAAGTTGATTGGAAGAGTTAGTCTGGTTCCAGGGGTTCTAATGCGAAGGTGTCACTCCGTATAACACTGAGCCTGTTGTTATGCAGACGTTCTCTCTCACTCCATGTTATGCCATCTAGTATCCATCAGGAAGAGAGACAGAGCCTTAGGCTCAAACGCTTAGGCCATAAACGTCGTTCAAAAACTGAGCATATGTACAGTATGTTTTATATAAGTATACAGATATAAAGAGTCGATATCTATCCCTTCTCCCTCTTTTTTTTCATTTCCGTTTGTTTCCTTGTCGTATTTTTTCTTTACACTGCAAAATCAATGGCTTATGTTTGTAAGAAATCCGTTGAATTTTTGTTCAAGGGCCGGGACAGACAAATTGAAAAAGAAATCCTAGTGGCTTGACATTGATTATGAGCTTTGTTTCGAAGATACTTCACAAGAGTGAAATGTAAATGATAAAAGTGAACTACTTGTCTTCGTCTTATCAAATATTTCGAGAAGGGTTCTGTCTATCTTCATTGTTAGGTTGTGGGGTGTATAAGGGACTGTTTCTTTTTCCTTAAAATTTGTTTTTTTATCTCTCTCTCGTTCTCTGTCTTGATATTTAAACTGGGAGAGTAAAAATACCGTCTGATAGACTTATCCACGTTGTATTATATATTCTTGCAAACAATTCACTATTTTTATTCATTTGCTTATAAAATTTTAACGACAATTTGAGTTTTCTTACAGATCGATGTAAAATACCATTAAAGTAACATTAAGTTGGATTGTTTTCGCAAACGGACCGGCCCACCTGACATCAAGAAAACTAAGTGGGAATATCATATCCTATTGAAACAGCTGAATTGAGATATTATTGTGAGGAACCTGCGTCATAATTGCACAGAAAACCCTGTGATAGACGGAACTACAGGTAATCGATCTACTTTTTCCAAGTCTTTTACAAAACAATTTTTAATGAAAACTTAAATTTCATTCATTAGGTGAACTGATTTCATCATCATACCCTTAGGCTACGGTTACAGTGGATGCGACTTTGGACGAAAAATGAATTCTGACGGATTCGTCAGAACAATCAACTATGGACAATTCTGACGAGGGACTTGCAAGCAATGTAAACACTCTCATATTCTTTTCCTTATTTGATTGTTCTGACGAATCCGTCAGAATTCATTTTCGTCCAAAGTCGCATCCACTGTAACCGCAGCCTTATCCTGCATGTGGCAGGGTGGTCGGGTCTGCGGGTTCTAGCCCTCCACTCCCATCTATCTCCCACCAGGTTCCCGTCCACCATATCCTTATGGACAATGCTTTGGTCTCCCCCTGCCCCGGGTGCTTCCAACCACCTGCATTCCTGAATTGGACCTAAGAAGCTCCTCCTCCCCTCTTCTCATTACGTGTCCATACCACCTTAACCTACTCGCCCTCATTTTTGTCGCACTCCTAACTCTATCAGCCCTCATTCCTAATTCTATCAGCTCTCGACACCCCATCTCGGTTACTTGCATTCTATTGACGTGGCTCTTCCTCATTGCCCAACACTATGATCCATATAGCATAGTGGGCCTAACAACTGCCCTGTAAAACTTCCCGTTCACAGGACTCCGTTTGCCTGTCTCATAAATGTCTGTCTTCTGTCAAACTAAATGCGTGTATTGAAAAAGAGGGAGCTATAGTTGCAATTGTAAAGAAATGAAGTTAGAGCAGTGATTCTCAACCACTGTGCCGTGGCAGTTTAGTGTGCCCCGAGATTCATGAAATGTGCCGCCACTGCAAATACCAATACAGTACATCAAGTGACATAGGACGAGTAGTTCAATAGGTTCTGCCTTCCAAGGAGGGACTGGCTGAACCAATGAGCCTGAATATTACAGTTCAGACTACTGGCTAAGAAAGCTATAATGTAGTATTTAGTATACTAGTCACCCACTTGATGTGTGCTAAGAGCTAGGTTACAAGTAACTAACCCTCTTCCCGCCTATGGCAGGGTCGGGTACCCATCTCCTCCCTATGAATGAACACACGAGTGATATATTGCACAGTGCTTTCTCGCGGTTGCCGACCAAAGCTGCAACCCCGTTTGCTACTTCTACTGTTCGTTGGGACATTCCACCGAAGCCAAGAGGCAAGCTCTTAACCTGGGAATTTTGCTTACTCTACCCGTTCCATAATAGAGAGGGTTCTTTCACGGGAAGATGCCGTCGTAAAACCACACTGGACCTCGGGTTTACTTCTCATCTGAAAGAAAGTGCACTTGGGGCTTCTCCCTCGCCTGAAAAAGCTAAACCACTTTGGTCCATTATCAAACCAAAAACTACTGAAGCAGTTACTGAGCATGCTACCCACTGCGCCACCGAGGCGAGCTTCTGCATAGGGTTAGGTTACAACTTATACATTTTCTTTGGCGTTTATGTGCCCCGAAATTTGTCGTTGTTAGTGTGTCGCCAAATTTTTAAATTATCAAAAGTGTGCCGTGACGAAAAAAAGGTTAAGAATTGCTGGGCTAGAGAATAATGCTAATTTTCATGCAGTCGATAAAAAAAACTGTTCGCCCTTCTGATCAGTGGTGAAAACTAGAATCTGTTTTTAAGCTACTAAGAATGTGTGTGTTGGCTGGATGTCTTAAAAAGAATTGTTGGATTTGACGGCCGTTGGTGACCTGTTTCCTGGTACGCAGACAGTTTTACATACTTTCAAAACACCCAGTGATAAAAGGAAATGCAGCAGAAATAGAGTGAGACAGAATAACACTTATCGGAAATCAAAGCCTGTAAAGGACAGAGTAGAAATTGACGACAATAGGAGAGGAAAGCAAGAAATAGATAAAGGTAGGGGGCCTACATCAATTTGGCGTAGATTTCACGCAGGTTTAGTGAAATAGGGCCACACATACGAAATTTAAAATTTATTTGAAAATGGTGTGCGTCTCATTTGCAACCACAGTGGGCCTCATGAAGTTTAGACCATAGATGCCAAAATAGCAAGCAACTCCCAGCCCTGTTGCCGCCTATGACAAGGTTGGGTACCCACCTTGTCCCTCTTAATGGACACGAGGGTGATCTATTGGACATGTTTGACCGCATCCGGTTCCCGACAAAAGTTGCAACCCCTATGCTTAAGGGACCAGATTTTCCAGAGGGCAAAGCGGGACGCGGGCCTAACCACTGCCCTGCAGAACTTCCCTTTCAACTTGATTGGGACCCACCTATCACACAGGATTCCGCTTCCCTGTCTCCACTTCAACCATCCCCATTGATCCTGTGGGTCACAGGACGGGTCAGCACAGGATGCCTGATGTTTTAATTTGATGCAGACGGATCATTCTGTGTGGGTGCTCTGTACACGTATTTCATTGACGAGTGAATGATTCTGAGAAGTTGCCGACGAAGTGGGACAAACGCGCGTCCCGCTGGGACAAGAGAGGAACGACGGGACATGAAGTCTAAAATCGGGACGTCTGGTCACCCTACCTATGCTTATTTATCGTCGGTCTACTGTTCGTTAGGGAATTCCACCGACGCGACGCCGGAGGTTTTAAATCTCATCTGAAGGAAGGTGCTAGTAGGCATTACACGACCCCATGGCTTTACTGACCATCTGGCGGGAGGTATAATTGGAAAATCTCTACGTCTCTGCAGGATCCCTTGTAAATGCTGACCACTGAACCGCCGAGAGAGACGCTTGCATGAATTACAATAGACATGAATGTTATCGTGGAATTGATGTGGTGATGCCACACGACATTCTTCTTCATTAAAAATCATTTTTCCTACCTATCAGAGGGCCAGGGACACGTGAGAGTGACACAGGATGTTGAAGCAGGTCAGTAAGGAAAGAAGTAGACAGGGTTTAAAAACATAATGGAAGACCAAAATAGACAGGATCAGAAAAAAAAGTAGGAAGTACTACTACTCATGGCTACTGTGAAATATGTTACTTATGCATTCATGACACAGTAACACTGATTATATTCTTTTTATCAATATTTAGATTTCCAGACTCGATTCTGCTAAATATGAACTCGGCCCTCGAGACTGTGTTTAGTCTATCAGATGATTTTAGAACATGCTGTTCGCTGGAAGGGTTGAAGTCGTCTCTGTGACCTCACGAGCAGAAGTCTGTACGTGGCGGAGGCGTGTATATTATTGTTGTTGCTTGACGTTATAGCTATGTGGAGTAATGGTGATATTTTTTTTTTCAGAAATAAAGACTGCAGGAAATCGATGGATAAGTGAGCGCGAGTATTCATGGGGTGCGCACATGAAATATATAAATGCGGAACAAGAATGGAACTAGAAGGTGGTGGATTTGTGAGTAGATAGCTTGCACGAAACTCCATCTGCCCAGGGCTCAAATATTAAATATGTTCATTAGGATATATCAGAAGCTTAGTATATTATGAGGATGTTTGGGGATTTTATACAGTAGTTTCAGACTGGCGCCATAGTTTCACCTCTTCCTTTTGAACTGCCTTTTCTCTCTCTTGTTCTCCCCCTTCCGCATCTCTTTTTTTTTTCAAAAATGTGAAGTATTATTACTAAAAATGTAAATAATTGAAATGAAAAGACTGCATGCAACATTGCCCAGGGTCTTACGAGACTTTCAATATTGTTATTATTTCTATTACTCAAGGATCGTTGGATTACAACTGCCATCTGGTAATGATTGAAGTGTGAAACTACAGAGCAGTTAAGAGCATGTGTTAAATATGATGACGGAATTCTGAGGTCCTTTGTTAGCCGATATAGTGTTAAAATGCCCTGCAGTAATGTTCAAAAAATTTCTGGGAATATATGACAACTTGATGAAAATTTGAATTTTTGACGTCTGGTACTAAATGTGTAAACGGCAAGTCGATGATGTCTTCTAATTTGGAAGTGCTGTGTCGATCCGTGTTTCTTAAAGGTCTTTAAACCTGACATTCCCATTTCCGTTATACCGAAATCTTGATTTAAATTACTACACTTCTGCTCTATCGATTGTACCTACTGCCACTCACAACCTGTTGTCTACCTATAGCAGGATTGGGTTTGTTTGTTGGGGTTTAAGGTCCCGTCAACTACGAGGTCATTAGAGACCCGTCCACTGTATAGTTCTAATGCATATTCTGCACAGACACTACACTAATGCGACGATTATTGGGTATTAGCAGTACCCAGCTTTCCCGAGCGACCACCCATGTCAGTACTAACTGGGCTTGCGTTGCTTAACTTCAGTGATTAGACGAGAACTGGTGTGTCCAACGCAACTCGCCGCTCCCGCATAATTGGGTGCCCGTGTATCAAGAATATCCACCAGCCAGGAAAAGAAAGCATTAAGATTTGAGGTTAAATCTTTAGCTCCTGACCTCACCAGATTTTGGTATTCAGGGTTTGTGGACGGACAGGGAGCACGTTGCCCCTACAATGACGGGAGCGGCGAGTTGCGTTGGACACACCAGTTCTCGTCTGATCACTGAAGTTAAGCAACGCAACCCCAGTTAGTACTGACATGGGTGGCTGCTTGGGAAAACTGGGTAGCGTTAATACCCAAAAAGCGTCGCATTAGTGTAGTGTCTGTGCCAGTGTTTTTCAACCTTTTTCTTGGAATGGAACCCTTTTGAACATTTAGACCTCCCGCGGAACCCCATACAGTGGCACAAAAAACATTAATTCATACAGGTGTGTGTGTGTGTGTGTGTTAGTCCTCGTTTCTTGTGTTTTCATTGTTTTTATATTTTACATTGCCATTGGCGGAACCCTTGAGCGGACCTCACCGAACCCTTATGTTCCGCGTAATCCTGGATGAAAAACACTGGTCTATGCAGTCTCTGCATTACAACTACGCAGTGGACTGGGCTCTAATGATATTATAGTTGAAGGGTCCGAAAACACCAACAAACCAAACCAATGGATGTGTCACGGGAGACCACTTGAATATTAGACAGTCTCAAGAATATTAGACACTAAAACGTTTCTCTCGTAGAGAGAGACATGATTAGAGACACCGAGACATCATGTGTCAGACATAATTAGATAATTAACATGGGATTCACTAAGTCAGAAGCGGGTATCTCAGGGCATTAGTCGATTTTTAACAGACTATTGAAAATAGGGTGTGATGGTCCTCTGGTTGGCAGTTTAGCCCAAGGCAGAGTATAGGGGCAGAAATGATCACCCATTTAAATTGAAGGAGGTCAGGGCACGAACAGACTCGTATTACTGGTCTTTTTTCCCCCCGAGGACCATTCAGCAATGGAATGCTCTTGGGGAAAATAACGGGGAGAGCTTTTTTGACTGGGGGTACCATCATAGCGGGTAGAGAATGGTTCTTTGGGGTTTTCAAGGTTTTTTATACTTAGAAATGGGAGTTATTCTCTCTCCACTACCAATTTGGACTAACAGGGCTGCTTGCATTGTATTGAATTGGGATTAGAACAGTTATGGATGGGCCCTTTTCGACCCTGCCATAGGTGGGTTAAGGATATGATGAGAGGCTTATGCGTTGGACACACCAGTTCTCGTCTGATCAGTGAAGTGAAGCAACGCAACCCCAGCTAGTACTGACATGGGTTGCCTCTTGGGAAGACTGGGTACTGCGAATACCCAATAATCGTCGCATTAGTGTAGTGTCTGTGTAGCCTCTGCATTAGAACTATGCAGTGGACGGGGCTCTAAGGCCCTAAAACACTAAAGAACCGAAACAAAAGGTATGATGATGATGATGTTGAATGTAGTAAATGCTACTTATTTACAGTGTGTACTAGTTTCCAAGATTAATCGTTTTCACGCATTTATTTATGGTTTATAAGGTCCAACCCTGGATTGGAACCTCCATATACCCGGGCGGAGAAGCGAACCTAAACGACTGATAAATCAAGCTACTCGAAGGCTTTATGAAACAGTGTTCTTTATATTGTTCTGACATCGTGAGTACATCATTGTCGTTGTTTGTTAAATGGCGGCACAGTTGACGAGGTTTTTAAGCGAATTAATCAGATTTGTGGCGTTAATAAATCTTATTATGTAATTGCCAGAGAATTAAAAGCAACCTACATTTGATGCCGGAATAACAATAAGGTAGAGTATTAAAAAGAAAATATTTTGCTTTTTAAAACGTTATCCTCATGCATTTATTTCTCACAGGATTGAAAATGAAATCGTGGAGCAGCAGAATCAACAGGTCACATTTTCGTCTCTCTCTCTCTCTCGTTTACAATGGAACTTTTAATTCAAATTCAACAAGTTGGTATGATGGCTGCCGTGAGTTAAATGCAATTTATTGACTGATTCTTTCAAATATCTCATCAACATTTTCAGCTCGGCTTAACAATAATGTTTATACATATATTTATCTCACGTTTATTCTCCTCCATTAAATTGATGCAATTATATCAAAGTAGGAAAAGGGCAAAATTGAAATTGGATTAAGCTGCATTAAGTCATTTTTTTTTCCTCCTCCAAGGTTTGCATCTCGGTTGTCCTCTAATTTAATCTTGAGTAAATGTCCTTTGATTAACATATATATCTAAATACCGTCATACCCGATAAAGGGGTGAGGGACTTTGTGGTGGATGGGACGGGATGAGAAGATGGACGAAGGAGAGAAAGAGAGAGAGTACCGACCAGACGAGATGGACTTTCTAACCGCAGCTATCCACCTGATAATCAAGTGTAGCATGTAGCTTAATTAATTGTGATTGAAACTGGTCAAGGGGCAGAGAGAGAGAAAAAGCGACAGAAAGCGATAGGGGTATGAAAGGTAGCAATTAAGGAAATGAAATTTATGGGACTTAAGGGGAGAGGGATAGCTTTCAACATAATTCACCCGTACACCTGTGGCCGTTGTCAATGTAACTCAGGAATTGCGAGTTTGACTCCATGCTTAGAGCATGGATCCTGTTCAAGACCTGGAGGGGAGTAAGGGGTATGGAAGGTTCAAGTGCACTTTCCATTGAATGAGAAGCAAAGCCATGGTCTACCGCGTTGGACGTATACAATGTCAACGTTGCATGTAAAGTAACCTTTTATATCTAACACGGAGTAAGATATACATGCCGGTCGAAAAAAATAATTCAATTGTAAAAACTCGCTCTGACCCTAGCGTCGCGTAGCGGAAGATGTCCTAAGAAAGAAGCTAGGTAGACGCTTCATAATCCACAAGGATTTTGACATTAGGTTCGCTGGGGTCTCCTGTTCAAAGGTGACGAAAGGGTACCCGACACTGCCATAGGCGGAAAATGTGTTTGGAATGATGATGCCATTTAGTCAATGCCTTTTTACTTTTCTAGGAGGGATGACAAATTGACTTATGTATTCCTCTGCTCGTAGCCTGCGCGGGGTAGGTTATTTAGTTTCGTGCGTGACTGTTGATTGCGTGATTACAAGTTCGATTCTGCAGTCGAGGTGAGGGAAGTTGTTTTTCGAGTAAGAATGAAAATCATCAAATGCTTTACGAATGAGAAGTAACGTCGTAGTCCCATGCTGCGTCAGTGGTTCCAGACTCAACCTTGAACTGAAGTGGTTTGGATTCTTTCGAGGGAAAGAGAGGCCCTGTGGTGTACAGCACGGGTGGCCAAAACGTCGATCACTCGCAATGTGTTGACTTAACATCCGCCTTGGTGACGTAGTGGCTCAGTGTTTCTAGGTCTGCGTCAGTGGTTCTAGGTTCGATTCTGGACCGATGTGGGTCCAGTATCGAACCTCCCCCTCCTCACTTTGACTACGCCAATGACAACAAGTCGATCGCGACACTTTTTTAAGATAAAAAGTAGATCTTATGTACACAAAAGTTGGCCACCCCTGGTGTACAGTGTCCCGTGCACGTAAAAAGACGTTGGTGGTTGGCAGAGCCAGCGCGAGGCGGGTTCAGCGCATTCGTCGAACCCGGCCTCGCGTTTACTAAGGTCCCGCACACTGGCCTCTATATTACTCTATGCTGTCTTGGGGAGTTAGCCAAGCAGCCGTAACAGGCCGAACCCTTAGGAGGCTGCTCGCGGGAGATGAGGTAGGTGTAGAGGATGTAGGAGACGAGAAGTTTGCAGCACCCAACGTTCTCTACCAACCACCCATGTTGGTATTGACGTGGGTTTGCGTTGCTTAACTTCAGTGATCTCACGGGAACTGGTGTGTTCAACGCAACTTGGCCGCACATACAAAATGTAAAATGTATTTTCCTACAAATGTCCCGGTAAAAGCTCGCGCCGGCTCTGGTGGAGAGAAGTGCCCCAATGACGAAATGCAGGGCAATGCTTAGCATAGGAGTTGCAGCATTAGGTTGACAGTGGCTGCGTAAAAAAAAAAATGGGAGCGGCGAGTTGCGTTGGACACACCAGTTCTCGTCTGATCACTGAAGTTAAGCAACGCAAGCCCAGTTAGTACTGACATGGGTGGTCGCTCGGGAAAGCTGGGTACTGCTAATATCCAATAATCGTCGCATTAGTGTAGTGTCTGTGCAGTGTATGCATTAGAACTATGCAGTGGACGGGTCTCTAATGACCTTGTAGTTGACGGGACCTTAAACTCCAACAAACAACAACAAGCTGCGTAAAAATACCGTCCAACAGGTCACCCATGTATCCCAATGGGTACTACACCCTGCCGTAGTCAGTAAATGAATTAGTAATTGTTTGCGTTTGCTAAGGAGAGAAAAATATTCGTTTAGAGCAGCAGTATTCCCTGCTGTAGGGACTGACCTCTCTCCTCTCTATGCCCGACTTTTCTCTTTCCGGCGTCGGTAACCAGCCTTTAGCATCGACATGTCAGTCCTACATAACCAAAAATATAAAAGGTACCTTCTACCTGGGATGGTCTGCGAAATAAATTACAGGCCTGATAGTGGGGATGATCCCTGAAAGTAATTGCAGACCATAGTCAGCATCGAGCCTATCAATGCAGACAGCGCCTGCTCTAGCACTTCTGCCGCCCCTTGAAGCAGCGCTCTTCTCACACTTACAGACAAAATGGCGCTCTGGACAAATGTCCGAGTTGCCCCCCCTCCCCCTTAGAGCGGGCCCTGATTCAGACCTCAAAAAAGGCCTACACATTCCCGTTACAAATTGGATAACAGCCGTTCAGTCCTGCGGCTGTGTTTAGTAGAAATTTAATGAAATTAGCGTTATAATTCAAAGGTAGGGTGTATTTTAAAGGTGAGGAGGATGTACAGGTGCATTATAGGAAGGGGAGGAGGTCCCTTTCCCCTTCAGCTTTTTTGAGAAAGAGAGGTGGGGGGAGAAAGAGAGATGTATAAATTTAATATTACTAAAGGTTGTCTGTGTGCAAATACAGCATCTCTTGACTGTCTTATTTACAAGTCCATCGTGACTTGCTTAAATGCGATGTGCCTAAGTTGCTTTTAAGGTAGTCTTTGTATGTGTGTTTTCTTAAGACGAGATTTTTAGAAAGTCCCGATAATCTCCTGCCATCGTTTTAAGAAGGATGGTAGTCAAATATATTATCTCTTTCGCTCACTCTCTTCTTCTTGTTTGGCATTAAGATAGTGTAGGTGTGCGCATGAGTTGTGTCCGGTAAAAAGATTTTGGCAGATACACACGCACACACAAAGAGAAGGATTACCGGTAATTTTAATCAAGGTTTAGGTATTAAAAAGAGTTGAAATCTATTTAAATTAATGATAGTGCACTGTCTATATAACAACACTTGGAGGTTGTAATCTTGTCGCTTTTAATTATAGGATGGAGGGGGTGAAAAGTGGTAGG
>JAAFCE010001036.1:8173512-8225576 GCA_013389805.1 Trigoniulus corallinus
TCCCCACAAAGGTGATGTAACAAAAATACACGAGAGGGTGGACATAGCGATTTATTTTCCCAAGGAAAAAAAATTTAATTTATTGTTTATAAAATCAGTTTTATTAAATTTGTGAAGATGATATAAATTGCTTTTAGCTATTATTGTTGGATACAATGAAATTAAATTTTGGATACCAATTTTTATTCTTCTGTTTTGGTTTCACGTCTTATCCTCTTATTGGATTGCTTAACATCTAAAATCTGAAAACTATTTGTCGATGCCAAAGGCGGAAAAGAGGAAGGAGGTCAAACTCCTACACGTGGAAATTTGGCCGATCTATGTAGGTTTTTTCCGCGTAAAAAGGGTTCTTATATTTGCAGTGGTAACAATTTCCACACCGGTTTGTTCAATGGACGTCAGTTTTACTTCCTATTCAAAGATTGGCAGGGAGCGGCGAGTTGCGTTGGACACACCAGTTCTCGTCTGATCACTGAAGTTAAGCAACGCAAGCCCAGTTAGTACTGACACGGGTGGTCGCTCGGGAAAGTTGGGTACTGCTAATACCCAATAATCGTCTTATTAGTGTAGTGTCTGTGCAGTATATGCATTAGAACTATACAGTAGACGGGTCTCTAATGACCTCGTAGTTGACGGGACCTTAAACTCCAACAAACAACAATCGAAGATTGGCTCACTTGGGGCGAGCCTCTCAAACGGTAAGAAGACACTACACTTGCCTCGGCGAGCATGGAACGTAGGTTTTGTTGGTGTTTTAGGGCCCTTCATCGAAAATGGTCATTAGAGTCCCGTCCACCTCGTAGTTCTATTGCAGTCTGCACAGACACTACGCTGTTACGAAGATTTGGGTATTAGTGGTACCCAGTGTTCCCAAGTGGTCACTCATGCAAGTACTAGCTGGGGTTGCGTTGCTTAACTTCAGTGATCACACGAGAACTGGTGTGTCCAACGCAATATAGCCGCTCACGGGGTTGGCACTTTCTCAGTTGGAATCGCAACCTGTGCCCATGATTTTAGGCTCGTTCTTAGTCAAGGTGAGGGAGCGGCAAATTGCGTTGGACACACCAGTTCTCGTCTGATCACTGAAGTTAAGCAACACAACCCCAGCTAGTACTGACATGGGTGGCCGCTTGGGAGAACTAGGTACCGCTAGTATCCAAAAATCGTCGCATTAGTGTAGTGTCTGTGCGGTCTGTGCATCAGAACTACACTGTGGACGGGGCGGTAATGACCTTGTAGTTGAAGGGCCCTAAAACACCAACAAACAATTAGTCAAAGTGAATGGCCTTTTTTTCACCGGACGAGAGGCAGGGATGTCACAAGCGCAATTTCAGAATGGCAAATAAAGCGGGGAGTGTGTGACAATGTAATCGTTACATGGAAAAGAACCATCTTTACATAGGATAAAATAATACGTGTGGATCGGCAAAATTATCTAGTGTAGGAGCTCGCTCACCTTGGTAGCGGTAAATCACCTTCATCTACAAAACTACAAAAAAGTCCCACAGCTATTAAAAAAAAAAAAAAAAGAGTACGACCGCCCATTGACCCTCACTACCCCTTTATTCGTTCAGTTTAATGTGACCGAGATCTATTCCGACACACCAGTTCTCGTCGGATCATTGAAGGTAATTAAGCAACGCAACCCCAGCTAGTACTAACAAGGATGACCGCTTGGAAAAACTGGGTACTGCTAATACCCAGACGAGAACTGGTGTGTCCAACGCAGTTCACCACTCCCGTAAGTAACGCAAACCCTGCAGTACTAGCATGGGTGACCGCTTGGGAGCACTGGGCACTACTAATATCCAAAATCACCGTAACAGTGCAGTGTCTGTGCAGCCTCTGCACTGCAACTATGCAGTGGACGGGGCTCTAATGACCTTGTAGTTGAAGGACCCTAAAATACCAACAGAACAAAATATGGACTTCTGCCATTACAGAACTGACCAACACTTCTACCAAAGCCTCGGGTACTGTTATTGGATTTGTTTGTTTGTTGGTGTTTAAGGTGCCGTCAACTACATGGTCATTAGAGACCCGTCCACTGCATAGTTCTGATGCAGAGACTGCACAGACACTACATTAATACGACGGTTTTTGGGTATTAGCAGTATCCAGTTTTCCCGAGCGACCACCCATGTCAGTACTAGCTGGGCTTGCGTTGCTTAACTTCAGTGATCAGACGATAACTGGTGTGTCCAACGCTACTGTTATTGGAAACAGGAACATTGGAGACATTTGAGAACAGACTATCCACCGACAAAGATATCAATAGTATCCAAATTTTAAATATTTAACGTTAACGACCCACACATTTGATTTTTTTTTTTGCTCATGGTGACGTTATCGTCGGGTTGAAGGGAGGCGGAAAAGTGACGTCATAAAGTGCCGTGGCTGTTGTTTAAAGAATCATAGGTCAGCACCTCTTTTCTGTTTCCCGTCCGTCATTCCAGTCGTTTTTGTCAAGAAGACAAAAATATGAGACCTCTTACAATGTTTTAAAGAAAAGTATTTCCGTAAAACTACACTGCTACTCTTTCGATGTTGACCCGTTGTTTATTTCTTTCAGGAAAAGGAAAGGCGTCGATTAAACCGACCAGGGCCAAAGTCAGAATCATGCAGAGATAAATGTAATTTCGTTTCCGCCCAAAAAAAAAGTTACGAACTAACTATAAATAATAAGAAATGTTTGTACTTACCACAGAAGTTGTCAAAAAGACAATATTTTTTTTTCCAAAATTGTTAGAGGAGAATTGACGGAAATCGGAGAAAGATGGCCGACGTGTATTGAGTCAAAGAGAAACCCCCACGAAATTGTTGTTGCGTTGACGCGATTAATACGAGGACGGTGACGGAAGCAGTAGCGGCGAGGAATGTGTGCGATGCGCGCGCGGTGAACGTTTCATTCAGAAAGACACGGAGAATACAATCGACGGTGATATTTGTAGAAGGAGCGTGGTGCTGGTGGTGGTGGCGATGGGCGGAGTTTACCACCAGGCGTGAGTGTGTGTGGGAAGGCGGAAGAGAGAGAGAGAGGATCCAAGTTAGAAACAAGGCACAGGGGTTTGTTCCGGTAATGACGGCGTGACGGTTTTTCGCGCCTAGAGGCTGGTTGCTAACCCACCCCTAGGCATGCGCATTCCTACTTGCACGTGTCCACTCGACGAATCGCATAATGAGCGCCACCCGCGCAAGCGTGACGTTAGCACACACTACAAAAAGTGTGGGTCTTATTTTTGGTATGGCGATGTGTTCCGTTCCCTCTTGGTTTCTTCCCACCAGTTCTTACACCTGGGCACATCCTCGCGTCGATCCGTCTGGCGAAGATGGTATTTTGAGAGAGGGAGAGAGAGTGTGTGAGTTCTGAACAGAGGCCGTAAATAAACTAGCCAGAGGCGTTGAGAGATGTCGCTAGGGGCCCAGGGAATTTTACCTCACCATCCCTTCCCTCTCCACCAGTTCTCGTCTGATCACTGGAGTTAAGCAGCGCAACCTCAGCTAGTACTGACATGGGTGGCCGCTTGGGAAAACTGGGTACTGCTAATACCCAAAAATCGTCGCATTAGTGTAGTGTCTGTGCAGATTCTGCATCAGAACTACACAGTGGACGGGTCTATAATGACCTTGTAGTTGAAGGGACCTAAAACACCAACAAGCACCTTCCCTCTCGCTGAACCCGCCTTGGTGACTAAGAGGTAGTGTACTCGGGCACTGCGTTAGTCGTTTCAGATTCGATGCTGGATCGACGTGAGGGAGCGGCTTGTTGCGTTGGACACACCAGTTCTTGTCTGATCACTGAAGTGAAGCAACGAAACCCCAGTTAGTATTGACATGGGTGACTGCTTGGGGAACTGGGTACTGCTAATACAGTACCCACAAATCGTCGTATTAGTGTAGTCTGTGCAGTCTCTGCATTAGAACTATGCTGTGGACGGGGCTCTAATGACCTTGTAGTTGAAGGGCCCTAAAACACCAACAAACCAACCAAATGGATCGAAGTGGCTTGGCTTATTTCAGACGAGAGACAAGAGGAGAGAAAGGTTACGAGTCCTTCTGGTGGAGAAATCCGACGATAAGTAAAAGGATTGCAGAATTGTCCGCAGCCGGCTGCGTCAAAATACAGTCCTATAAATCGTCCATGTGTCCCAATTGGGCAAAACCCGACCCGGCCATAAGCGGGAAAGGGCTAGTAATTGGTTATTTTGCCACCTCCCTCTTCACTAGTCATTCCCCCATTAAGGGATACTAGAGCCAGTGCCGTATCGTTTGGACATCGATAACACCCATGGCATATGTGACCTCTTAGCACGTCTCAGTGGCTGATAAGGGAGCGTCATCGACTGGTGAGTTTGGGGTTACAGGTTCAGTTCTCGCCGAGGCTTCTTTGTCAGAGTAGAGGGTATCGAGTCTGCAGTGTATTCATCCGTCGGATGGGAAGTTGAGCGCTGATCGTGGTCCTATACATTGTTCCCGTCACCGTTCCCTGGCGTCGGTTGTTGTTGTTTGTTGGAGTTTAAGGTCCCGTCAACTACAAGGTCATTAGAGACCCGTCCACTGCGTAGTTCTAATGCATATACTGCACAGACACTACACTAATGCGACGATTATTGGGTATTAGCAGTACCCAGCTTTCCCAAGCGACCACCCATGTCAGTACTAACTGGGCTTGCGTTGCTTAACTTCAGTGATCAGACGAGAACTGGTGTGTCCAACGCAACTCGCCGCTCCCCCTGGCGTCGGGAAATTACTTTAAGCAATACCGGTATATCGGCCGACAAAATGTACTTTCACTTCTACACTCGAATGACCTCGGTCGACATAGAGAATAATGCATATGTAAATCGGCAAAATGACCGGATATCGATGATCGACCACCCGTAAACGAGCTAGAGACCGAATTACACACCTGGGAATTTGTACCTATTTACCGACTTCACACTCAAACGAACTTCTTTCTCTCCGTCCCTCCATCCCTCTCTTCGTCCCACCCACATTAGGCCAGGATCCACTACGATATTAACTACCTAGCTTCCTTCCAATTGAGCACATGAAGGAAAGGTCAAAGGCATCATCATCATACCCTTATCCTGCCACTGGCAGGGTGGCATCCCAAATGTTCTAACTACTCCACTCACGCCTATCTCCCATTTGGAACCCCATCCACCCCTCACTCTAACATACTTTATCCCTTCGTACGACCTGCTTCCTCGTCAGCTTTGGTCATCCCCTGCCCGGGATGCTTCCAAAAACCGGCATCCCTATAATGGTTCCTCCCCCTTTCTCATTACATTACCATGTCATCTCAGTCTACAGTATTCTCTCATATTTTCCGCAACGTCCCCCCCTCACCTATCCCCAATATGCTCATTCCTAATTCTGGTTGTTGTCTACACCCACCTATTTAACCCGCAGCATTCATATTTCAGCCCATTGGGTATTTCGCGCCCATGGCAGGGGGTCAGAAAATTGTTTTTTTTTATTTATTAATGTAAGCTATTGTGATCAGGGGTGAGTTTTTATATTTTTGTAGGCATTCAGAAAATGAAACTCATTGTGGTCCCTCCAGAGGAGAGGCTGCCACTTAAAAAAATTGAGTTTCTTGGTGCTCCTCGCCTTCCAAGTAACTCCCAGGGCATCTGCCCTACCTGCCATTTCCGAAGTACACCTCTGTTATAAGAGGAAGGTCAGGAACGAGTAGGGAGCGGTAAATTACGTTGGACACGCAAGTTCTCATGTGATCACTGAAGTTAAGCAACGCAACCCCAGGTAGTACTGACATGGGTGGCCGCCTGGAAAAACTGGGTACTAGTTATCATCATACCCTTATCCCATCTGTGGCAGTGTCGGGTCTGCGGGTTCCAGTCCTCCACTCCCGCCTATCTCCCACCAGGTCCCCGTCCACCCCACACACTACCATATTATTACGAACGACCTGCTCCCACGTCTACTTGGGTTTCCCCGTGCCCCGGGTGTTTCCGACCACCTGCAAAACAGTACTTGGTACTGGTAATACCCAAAAGTCGTCGCATTAGTGTAGGGTCTGTGCAGTGTCTGCATTGGAACTGCAGGATCAATTCTAGTTGAGGCCACTATTTTACAGTGTTTATTAACATTATACAGAGTGGAACTTGCACCAACCCGAGAGCGGCAAATTGCGTTGGACACACCAGTTCTCGTCTGATCACTAAAGTTAGGCAACGCAACTCCAGTTAGTACTGATATGGGTGGTCGCTTGGGAAACCTGGGTACTGCTAATATCCAAAAGTCGTCGCATTAGTGTAGTGTCTGTGCAGTCTCTGCATTAGAACTACGCAGTGGACGGGGCTTTAATGACCTTGTAGTTGATGGGCCGTAAACCACCAACAAACAGGGACGAGTACGAACACAAAATGTGTTATGTTAGGGTCGTTCGCGCTGTACGTTGACGGAATTAATGCAAGGCTGTTGAATTTGTGGTAGTGATTGTTGCTTTGAGTGGAGTGATGAGTGTTGACTGGTGTGGGGGAAGTTAAAAATACATTATTCCGCAGTTTTCTTAAGTGGCTTATGTAAATGTTAAGGAAATGATGCTGTTGTTGCTGATATCCCGTTTACTAAATGTCTCCGGTTGTTTGTCACGTGACGTAATGGTGGTGTCGCTTGCATTATGACATTTTGACTTAGAAAATCAAGCGACGTGTCAAGTTCAGTTATTTTGATGAGAAACGTAAAAGATCAGGAGTCGACTGGCGTAGGATAATACTCCTAGTTATTAATGTACCAATTGCGCATGCGCCACTAGGTTATTGGCCATTTTATGTACGTGTAGTATGCTTTGGGTCACCGCAAAATTTTACTGGTGGAAATGTCATTTCTAATTATGTCATTATTATTATCATTGATTCTTCATTTTTAGAAATTAAAGCTGTCCAAGTCGGCCATTAGAAATGTCGACATTTGATCTCCTTGGTACCCGCAATGGTTACTTAGGACCTAGATGCTTATTCACCCTTTTGATATGAACCCATTATAAAAGTATATATTTTTATATCATTGCAGAATGACTTTCTCAGTGGATTGGTGTCTAAACGAAATTGCGTATCTTCTGACCATATTGTCCGATTTTCGTTTCGTTGGTGTTTTAGGGGGAGCGGCAAATTGCGTTGGACACACCAGTTCTCGTCTGATCACTGAAGTGAAGCAGCGCAACCCCAGCTAGTACTGACATGGGTGGTCGCTTGGGAAAACTGGGTACTGCTAATACCCAAAAATCGTCGCATTAGTGTAGTGTCTGTGCAGTCTCTGCATAAGAGCTATGCTGTGGACGGGGCTCTAATGACCTTTGTAGTTAAAGGGCCCTAAAACACCAACAAACAACAACAATTGATGTTTTAGGGCCCTTCAACTACAACGGTCATTAGAGCCCCCGTCCACTTTGTAGTACTAATGAAGAGTCTGCACAGACACTACACTAATGCGACGATCCCAAGTGATAACCCATGCTAGTACTAGCTGGAGTTATGTTGCTTAACTTCAGTGATCAGATGAGACCTGGTGTGTCCAACGCAATACAGCCGCTCTCCATATTGTCCGAAAGGGGTGCTCGAAAATCAGGACAGCATGTTGTAAGAAAAAATTAAATTGTTTTAATGGATTGTTGTTTGTTGCTGTTTTTGGGCCCTTCAACTACAAGGTCATTAGAGCCCACTGTGTAGTTCTGATGGAGAGACTGCACAGCGGTAACCAGTTTTCCCAAGCTGCCACCCTTTTTAATACTACCTGGGGTTGCGTTGCTTAACTATAGTTATCAAACGAGAACTGGTGTGTTCAACGCAATTTGTCGCTCCCTTCTTTTAATGGAACTGACCAAGAATTGAAGGACCGTATTACCGAAAAGGCCCCTTTAGTTTTCTGTGAAAATCTTCGATGAGGATCGTTCTTAGCAGTGGGAAATTAATTTGTTATAGGCCTCAGGACGAAGAGATAGAAAGGGGCCGCAAACGCGCCAATCGCACACCTTCTATACCGCAGAGGACCTTAAGATGATATGGTAAACCAACAACGAACATACAAATGTAAGAAATATATGAAGCCTCGGGATGAATATTATTATTAATATAACACTTAATTTTAAATAGGTTCCTTCAGGACCTACCTGACTTATTCCTAAGTTCGGTACTGTTTCAGGAATTTGTAGCAGAGGGCTCGAAGTCACCCAGCTTCCAATCTGAAAATGAAGCAATTGTGTGTCTGTGAATTCGGATCGATGACAAAATATTCAAGTGCGTGGGAGGTTGGACGCTGCCAGACAGACGGTTAACCACAATAACAGGTCGATTATAGTTCGCAAAATTTTAATAGCATTTGGGTCATCATATCCTTATCCCGCCTGTGGCAGGGTTGGGTTGCGGCTTCTGGCCCTCTAATCGCGCTCATCTCCCACTGTATCTCCTTCCGCTTCCCACACACTATCATATCCTTTTGTTCAACGTACTCCTACGTGTGCTTTGGTTGTCCTGGGTGGGAGCGGCAAATTGCTTTGGACGCACCAATTCTCGTCTGATCGCTGAAGTTAAGCAACGTAACCCCAGTTAATACTGACATGGGTGGCCGCTTGGAAAAACTGGGTACTGCTAATACCCAAAAATCGTCAAATATTAGGGTAGTGTCTGTGCAGTCTCTGCATTAGAACTACACAGTGGACGGCGCTCTAATGACCTTGTTGTTGAAGGGCCCTAAAACACCAACAATCGGTCCTGGGTGTCTCTAATAATCTGCATCTCCGTGGACATAAGGAGCTTTTCTTCTCGTAACATGCCCGTACTACCTCAATCAATTCTCTCTCATCTTTTCACAGCATTTGTTTGCCGTTTATATGTTTGAAATGACACTAATCTGGAATGAGGTTGTCGACGTAGGCGGAAGACGTCGATGCTTAGATGCTATGGGACGTCGTTGGCAGAAGCGCTACGTCCGATCGGGGTAGATGTAAGCCAGCCTATCGTTCTATTCTATTCCACTTTGTATCCATTCTACATAGGGAAGCCTTTTTATATTGATTGTGGAGATTCCATGAAAACCTGCCTCGGTGGTTGTTGTTGTTGTTTGTTGGTGTTTTAGGGCCCTTCAAGGGGAGCGGCGAGTTGCGTTGGACACACCAGTTCTCGTCTGATCACTGAAGTTAAGCAACGCAAGCCCAGCTAGTATTGACATGGGTGGTCGCTCGGGAAAACTGAGTACTGCTAATACCCAATAATCGTCGCATTAGTGTAGTGTCTGTGCAGTCTATAGCGGGGGTTACACGCTCAGTCTGGAATCAGTTCAGTCCATGACCTTGACCAAGAATTGACTGAGGCCAAACTGATGGATTGATGGATGACATTACATCATCAGTCAGACTGACCATCAGTCTCCTTAAAAACCCTGATTACGCAAAAGAAACATTGGATTGCAATAAGGGAAAAGCTTGTATTGCAATCATAATAGGTTTAGCAACAAGTGGTAAAAGGCAACGTTGGACCAGGGGCGGATCCATATGGGGAGCAATGCAGCAATTACTGCACCCTCAATGCCCAACTGGGGTGAAGCCATTTTTGGCAAAGCAAGATACATGCATGAAGAAGATACCTTGCTAGTGAGATTTTTCATGCTAGACCCATAAGCCTAGATCTCCACCAGCACCCAGGCAACACCTTTGCCTTTTTCACCCATTCCAGCCGCTCCACCCCAACACCCACCACCCCTGAACCTCTTCCAATGTAGTGGTTCCATAACCCTCCCCTGCAGTGATCCAGCGCTGGACATGCTAGTACAACATGCCTGACGTCCTCCACTTGATCCCCACAACCCCCCCTCTCCACCTGTGATCTTTGCCATCCTCTGTTTCTTCTCTGGTGACCCAGCTTTTGCCCAAAACAGAAAGGAGCCCTCCCACATATTGTTTCACATGTATTGTACTCTTATAAGTCTTTCTCTGGTTCCAACAGTTGTACAGGGATTGTTGCAGGCAGTGCCTGATTTAGATATTGAAAGGACCTAGACTTTTTCAATTTTCAGGCCTTTTTCAAGCCCGTCTCTTAAATTTTGAAGCCCGCTAAATGTTGAGACCATAGGGTTCAGTCTAATGAGCATAGTGGAAAATCCAGCACTTAGTCCCAGAGACTGGGGAGGGGTTAAAACGCATGTGTCTCCAAGGAGTGACTGACACCAGACTGATGAAAGGCGCTCACACGATCAATCTGACGTCAGTCACGCACAGACTGACGAAAATTATCAAAAAAATTAAAAATCCGTCAATCCATTCCATCAGTCTGTCAGTCATCATGTTATACAATCAGTCTGGCGTCATTCTGACCACAGTCATGGACTGAACTGATGCCAGACTGAGCGTGTAACCGCCGCTTATGCATTAGAACTATGCAATGGACGGGTCTCTAATGATCTTGTAGTTGACGGGGCCTTAAACACCAACAAACAAACAAATTAGGGCCCTTCAACTACAAGGTCATTAGAGCCCCGTCCACAGCATAGTGTTTATGCAGAGACTGCACAGACACTACACTAATGCGACGATTTTTGGGTATTAGCAGTACCCAGTTTTCCCAAGCGGCCACCAACGCAATTCGCCGCTCTGCCTCGGTGGTGTCGTGGGTAGCACGCTCGGTAACTACTTCAGTATTGTTATGTTATACTAATGGGTTGGGGACAGTGCCGGATGTAGATATTGAGAGACCCTAGGCTACTTCAATGTGGAGGCCCTTTTCAAGCCCATTTAAGGCTCTTTTCTTAAGCTTTGAAACACGCTAAATGTTGAGGTCTTAGGCTTCAGCCTACTTAGGCTAGTGGTAAATCCGGCACTGGTTGGGGGGAGTAAGCCAAGCAACCATAACAGGCTGAACCCTTAGGAGGCTACTCGCGGGAGATGAGGAGGTAGGTGTACAGGATGCAGGAAAGGGAACATTTGCAGCACCCAACGTTCTTTACCAACCACCCATGTTGGTACTAACGTGCGCTTGCGCTGCTTAGCTTCAGTGATCTCAGGAGAACTGGTGTGTCCAACGCAACTTGGCTGCACTAGGTTCGATACTGGACCGAAGTGGGTTGGCTTCTTTCGGACGAGAGGGAGAAGCCCCGAGTGCGTCTTTCTTCGGATGAGCTTGTGGTGTACGATGACATTTGCAGGTAAAGAGAGCCCTGTCTTTGCGTTGGACACACCAATCCTCGTCTTATCACTGAAGTCAAGCAACGTAAGCCCAGCTAGTACTACCAGGGGCAGCCGCTTAGGAAACCTGGGTACTGCTAATACCCAATAATCGTCGCATTAGTATGTTAGTATTGGCATGTTACACCAATGGGTTGGTGAGCCGGACAAGGCTGCTCGCGGGTGGATGGGAGGCAGTAGTGCGGGATGTAGGAGAGGGGAAATTAGCAGCATTCAATGTTCAACCAGCCACCCATGTCGGTATTAACTTGGGCAGCGTTGCTTTACTGGCTTAACTTCAGTGATCTGACGAGTTGTTGTTGTTGTTTGTTGGTGTTTAAGGTCCCGTCAACTACAAGGTCATTAGAGACCTGTCCACTGCATAGTTCTAATGCATACACTGCACAGACACTACACAAATGCGACGATTATTGGGTATTAGCAGTACCCAGTTTTCCCAAGCGACCACCCATGTCAATACTAACTGGACTTGCGTTGCTTAACTTCAGTGATCAGACGAGAACTGGTGTGTCCAACGCAACTCGCCGTTCCCGATCTGACGAGAACTGGTGTGTTCAATGCAACTCAGCCGCTCAGACGTTGTGTTTTACTTAGTGTAGTGTCTGTGCAGTCTCTGCAATAGAACTATGCAGTGGACGGGGCTCTAATGACCTTGTAGTTGAAGGGCCCTAAAACACCAACAAAGCAAACAAGAACCCTCTCTACTATGCAATGGGTAAATGAGGCAAATTCTCCAGGTGAAGAGGCTTGCTCCCCCGCCCGTGACGTCGGTGGAATGCCCCAATGAACAGTAGACTGAAGATAAATAAGGATATCGGGGTTGCAGCGTTGGTCGGCGACCGGCTGTGGGAAAATGCTATCCAATAGATCACTCTTGTGTCTGTTGTTGTTGTTGGAGTTTTAGGGCCGGCCCTTCAACTACAAGGTCATTAGAGCCCCGTCCACTGTGTAGTTCTGACGCAGAGACTGCACAAACACTACACTAATGTGACGATTTGTGGGTATTAGCGGTACCCAGTTTTCCCAAGCCGCCACTCACGACAGTACTAGCTGGAGTTGCGTTGCTTAACTTCAGTGATCAGACGAGAACTGGTGTGTCCAACGCAATTTGCCGCTCCCCACCTTTCTGTCCGTTCAGAGGGACAAGATGGGTATTCGACCCTGGGATTGGCGGGAAAATCGTTAGGAGTTGCTTCTGCTTTGTCGAGATGCCGTGAGGTTAGAGGTATGATAGTGCGGTGCGCAGGGCTGGCTCGTGAGTTTCAGGCGCCCTAGGCAAGTGGGTCCATCGCCGCCGCCCCCATTGAATCTAATAAAGTTCTAAATTGTCCAGCGTCCCTCACATGCTTGGCATTTGTCCCAATACCAACATTTAGAAAAGGCCCAACCAATCAGAGAAATTTTGGAACCCCAGGACTATGAACATTTCAAATGACTGATAGACTGAATGGCAAGGAAGTACCTGTGAAATCAGCCCCCCCCTATGAAATTTGCCGCCCTAGGCAACCGCCTAGGTTTGCCTGCCCCACGAGCCGCCTCTGGCGGTGCGGTACGCTTTTAGGAGGTTACAGGCGGAATTTGTTAAGCTAAAGTTTCTGTATATCCAAAGCAAGTCGTGGACTAAAAATATTGATTCATAGAAAGTGTAATAACAAGCAGAATAGAGAAGGTTCGAGAATTTATTGTGGGCATTGTTATTATTCATTCATTCTTTTCGCCAGACTTTCTGAAAGCTGCACCTAAAGGTCTTATGAAACCAAATGAAATTTTCACTGTCGAATCCGAAATATTTTTGATTGGTATATCATTGTCTTGAATTTGTTAAAATGAATTTGATCATTGAAATTTCTCAAGTTACATGCTATTCTCTTCTCTCTGTTTAGTGACCTTAGAACTGAAACCGCACAGCAACGTACTGTTAACATTACGCATGTCGTTGGATTCATTTTTTGAAATTTGAACAACTGAATTGGATGCCCCAAAGAAATCACCCGTTCCTTTTAAGTTCGAATACGTACGTCTTTTACTCCTAAGCCACACTACACCTCCTGAAAATATCTTCGCCTATACTAAAATCTATTCAATCTCCCCCTCGGTGGCGTAGTGGGTAGCAGTGGCGTCACTAGAGAGTGCGGGCCGCACCGGGTGACACCACTCGCACCATGAGGGATGACACCAAACCAGAAGAAGTGGCGGGAGCGGCGAGTTGCGTTGGACACACCAGTTCTCGTCTGATCACTGAAGTTAAGCAACGCAAGCCCAGTAAGTACTGACATGGGTGGTCGCTCGGGAAAGCTGGGTACTGCTAATACCCAATAATCGTCGCATTAGTGTAGTGTCTGTGCAGTGTATGCATTAGAACTATACAGTGGACGGGTCTCTAATGACCTCGTAGTTGACGGGACCTTAAACCCCAACAAACAAACAAAAAGAAGTGGCTTTTTCGGGAGAAGGGGGTGACACCACGGTGAGGGATGCGGTGACCCGGTGACCCTACCCTAGCGACCCCACTGGAGGGTAGCATACACCGTAACTGCGCAGTAGTTCTAAGTTCGATACTGGACCGAGGTGTGTTGGCTTCTTTCGGGCGAGGCGGAAACCCCGAGTGCGCCATCTTTCGTATGAAAAGTAAAACCGACTTACAATGGCATTTGCACGTAAAATACCCTCTCTACGATGCAACGGGTAGCAAAGCAACTCCTAACCCTTTTCCCGCCTATGGCAGGGTCGGGTACCCATCTTGTCACTCTGAATGGACACAAGGGCGATATATTGGTCATTGCTTTTCCGCAGCCGGTTTCCGACCAAAGCTGCAACCCCTATGCTTATTTATCGTCGGTTTACTGTTCATTGTTTGGGGAATTCAACCGACGCCAGGGGGCGAGCTCCTACACCGGGAAATTTTGCCTTATCTACCCGTTGCGTAGTAGAGAGGGTTCTTTGACGTGAAAGTGACATCGTACACCAGCACGGGACCTCGGTTTTACTTCTCATCCGAAAGAAGGCGCACCCACGGCCTCTCTCTCTCTCTCCCCCTGTAAGAAGCCAAACCACCTCGGTTCAGTATCGAACCTAGAACTACTGACGCAGTTGCCGAGCGTGCTAACCACTACTATCTCCAGATGCAGGAGCTCGCCTCCACCCCCTGGAGTGAGTAGAATGCCCCAACGAACAGTAGATCGACGATGAATAATCATTGGGGTTGCAGCTTTGGTCAGCAACCGGCAGTGGGAAAACACGGTCCAATAGATCGCCCTTGTGTCCATTCAATATATCCAGTCCACTCAATCGCTGATTGTCATAGTTGTAGTTTCTTTAGTTTGTTACACCAAGTCGGCCAAGCAGCCATAACGGGTTGGGTCCTTTGGAGACTTCACGGGTGACTGGAGTAGGTGTGGGGGAATTAGGAGGGGGAAATTAGCAGCACCCTGTGCTACCAACCAACCACCCATGTCCAGTACTACCTTGGGTTGCGTTGCTTATGGGAGCGGGGAGTTGCGTTGGACACACCAGTTCTCGTCTGATCACTGAAGTTAAGTAACGCAGGCCCAGTTAGTACTGACATGGGTGGTCGCTCGGGAAAGCTGGGTACTGCTAATATCCAATAATCGTCGCATTCGTGTAGTGTCTGTGCAGTCTATGCATTAGAACTACACAGTGGACGGGTCTCTAATGACCTTGTAGTTGACGAGACCTTAAACACCAACAAACAACAACAATCCTCAAACTCAGGTAACGAACGATAAACTTCGGACTTTCATCCACTCGTTGGCAGTCTCATAGGCGTCGCTAGGGTTGGTGTCACCCAGTGCGGTGACGCCATAGTGTCACCTCCTCCTTCCGAAAGATCCGGTCTGCCTGCTCTGTTCTTTTTTCTGTTCTGGTGTCACCCCTTTTGTCATGTTGCGAGTGGTGTCGTCCGGTGCGGCCCGCATCCCGTAGTGACGCCACTGGACAGTCTGGGCAATTCATGAAATTATTAAAATACAGAAGGTGAATGAAGAGTACATTGGTTTTTGGGTTTGTTTGTTTGTTGGTGTTTTAGGGGCCTTCAACTACAAGGTCATTAAAGCCCCGTCCACTACGTAGTTAGTTCTAATACAGAAACTGCACAGACATTACACTAATGCGACAATTTTTGGGTATTAGCAGTACCCAGTTTTTCCAAGCGGCCACCCATGACAGTACTAGCTGGGGTTGCGCTGCTTAACTTCAGTCATTAGACAAGAACTGGTGTGTCCAACGCATTTTGGCGTCTCCTTGGTTTTTTGGTTTGTTTGGTTGTTTGTTGGTGTTTTAGCGCACTTCAATTACAAGGTCATTAGAGCCCCGTCCACTGTGTAGTTCTGATGCAGAGACTGCACAGACACTACACTAATGCGACAATTTTTGGGTATTAGCAGCCACCCATGTCAGTACTAGCTCTGGGGTCAGTAGCGGTTTTAGGCACGTGCAAACTGTGCAAATGCACGGGGCCTCGCTTTTGCAAGTTGCAAATTTTTGGAAAGGGCCTCGCACTTTCAATTTGCACAGGGCCTCGCACTTTCAATTTGCACAGGGCCTCGCGTATGCTAGAACCGCTACTAGCTGGGGTTTTGGGATGTTGAACTTAAAAACTGTACCTCATTTATTGGAGGTGAGAATTAATAGATATGATTTAATGTTCATTCGTTTATTGATATTCAGATCCTCATTTCGCTTTTCAGACTGCCTGAGTACTCTGCAGTGGAGATAGCACAGGAGCTATTCAAAAGGAGAACACTGACCTTGGCAACCAGGAGCTGACCTGCGAGTGGTGACCTCGAGGCAAACGTACCTTACTAATTGTATTTGAGGAAGACTACCAAGGAATTGTGATGATATATATTTCCAGTGTGCATCCTGCACATGGTGCCACGGTAAGATGTTTCGGACAACTGCCTCCACTTAGTTTCCCCCTCCCCTTCAACCTATATATTGGAAGTCCGGGACATATGTGACTCATGTGAACGCGCACGTTTATCATTTCGTTTTATTTACTTTGACTAAGACTGTTTCGTGTGTCAGACACTAAGAAGGGACGTAATTCATGTATAGGGCGACCCATCCTTAGCAATTGAGTTTCTTTGACGGGCTGAAAGAAGTTGGCAACCTTGTTAGAAGGTCGAAACTTGTAAGCCGCGAGCTCACGACGTTGCTCTGCCACACAGTCAGGATACAGAAGTTGGTATCATAGTTTGTCGATAGTAAAAATTTGAATAAAAATGAGGTTGGTTGCTAAGAGGCCTCTCTCTCTCTCCCTCGATAGAGAGACCCCGGTTCTTGTCCCTCTCTTCAGTTTCTCCTACTTCAATACCCCTTGTTATCCTGGACCATATTTTGAATTGCAAATAGTCCACTTTGCAGGCACTGAAATGCGTGATTAACATGACAACGACGTTCAATTTTTCTATGATTTTTCAATTATTTTCCGGTGGGCTAGATATTGATAAATTTTTAATGTCGAGTTGAATAATAGTAGAAGAGATGCTCATGAATTCAGATTTCTAGCGAGAGAAGGTGATGATGATGACACTAGGATATTTCGCCCCCCTCTCTCTCTCTTCTCACCCTTCACGTCATCCCAAATCTGCATTTTATGTTTGAAACGAATAGGGACTTTTAGTAGTTGCTTGTCGCATTTCATGTGTGATCAGCTTACATAAATATCTAGAAGATGTATGTATGAAGGAAATTTCAATTTCTCTAATATATTAAAGTCACAAAAGACTTTTGAACATTTGTCTTATTTATTTTTCTATTTCTGTATTGGTAGGAAGTGGATTTTGGCTGAAAGTTATGCACACCATCTTGTTAACATCCAATAAATTGAAGTTGGCTGAGAGAGGTAAAAGTTACTTTGTTTGGGTGCTTGCACTGTTTGTTGTCTTTCAAAATTGCATGGAATTTTGTTCCGCTGTTTATCCTCCCCGTCATTTGTTTATTTTCTTAATGAAGTAGTCGTACATTTAGTCTAGGGAGCCTGTACAGGTGATGGTTACATCTAAACTTACTGTGGAGTCGACACATGGGCGGCAGTTGTAACAAGGGAGAGCAAGTTGCTGTCTTCCGGTCAAGAAGGAGCAAGCAAACAGATATTGGTCTCGTCGTATTTGTGGTGAAATGATCTCTTTCTTTTTCTGTCTACCATTACTATTATCAATTTAAATCCTAAAGTTACATAAATTTCATTTGTAATAGGTTCATTAGTTGAAGTTTGCGGTGGATTTGGATCTTGATGAGGTCATGGTCCCCCTATTGGATTGCCAGTTTCATGGGTTGGAGAGTAAGCCAAGCAGCCAAAACAGGACGAACCCTTAGGAGGCTGCTCTCGGGAGGTGAGGACGTAGGTGTATAGGGCGTAGGAAAGGGGAAATTTGCACCACCCAACGTTCTTTACCAACCACCCATGTTGGTACTAATGTAGGCTTGCGCTGCTTAACTTCAGTGATCTCACGAGAGCTGGTGTGTCCAACGCAATTGGTTAATTGACGTCGGGTCATACATACAACACTGCATCGCATTCCCATCCGTTTCATCCGAGAGACAAAAGGTAACTTAAGACTTCCCTCGAAAGAAACCAGGATCGAACCTGTGAATCGTTAGCTCACGAGTCAAGGGTGGTCCTTACCTGTACCTCGTGCAGTTGAGCATGAAGAATAGACTAGGACAGTAGTGGCGAACCTGTGACCCACCATGCAATTTTAAGTGACCCGAAAGAGAATCATATCTAGTTTATGTCTCGTAGTGTGTGAGGTGGATGGAGACCTAGCGGGCTGGAACCTGCAGACCCGACCCTGCCACAGGCGGGATAAAGATATTATGATGATGTTCTCTATTTGCAGCTTTAATGAACTAATTTATTCATTATTAATCATAATTTTTTTTCCTCAAATTGAATAGTACTTGCACCTGACCCGCGGACAACTTTTTGGATTTTTTCGTCTTATTATGACCCGTCTTTAAAAAAAAGGTTCGCCACCTTTGGCCGGCAACGGCTGCAGAAAAAACTATAACCAATATATCGCCCTATGTCAATTCAGAGGGACAAGATGAGTACCCGACCCTGCCATAGGCGGGAAACAGATTAGGAGTTGCTTTGCTTTTGCACCACTGGACTAGGAACTTGGGAAATTGAAAGGATCCAAAGGAGGGCAGCAAGATTTGTACCCGGAGCGGCAAGTTGCATTGAACACACCAGTTCTCGTCTGATCACTGAAGTTAAGCAACGCAACCCCAGTTAGTACTGACATGGGTGGCCGCTTGGAAAAACTGGGTACCGCTAGTATCCAAAAATCGTCGCATTAGTGTAGTGTGTCTGTGCAGTCCCTGCATCAGAACTACACAGTGGACGGGGCGCTAATGACCTTGTAGCTGAAGGGCCCTAAAACACAAACAAACAAAACAAACAAGAAATGCACTGCACACGTTTTCTCGCAGGAAGTGTGTCTGACATGATTAGGGAATTAGGGTGGGACACACTGCGCCAGCGGCGTGTGTCTCACAACATTAGTCTTTTTATCACACTGCTGCTGATGGGGTGCAATTAACCTCTGGTTGGAAGTGTGTCCCTCGCTGAGTATAAGGGGAGAAAGAATCATTCATATAAAGTAAAGGAGATAAGGGCACAGACAGACTCTTACTACTGTTTTTTTTACCAAGGACCCTTGGAGACAATAAAGTGGAGGGCTTCCTCAAAGGAAATGCCACCATTGCAAGTATAGGGCCGCAAGAATTATGGCTTAGGGTTTTAGGAGGGTTAGGGTATCATATGTAGGAATGAGAGTCTCTCCACTGCTAAATTGGCCAAATAAGGCTGCTTGCAGTATAATGGGCTCGTCAACTACAAGATCATTAGAGCCCCGTCCACTGCGTAGTTCTAATGCAGCGACTGCACAGACCCTACACTAATGCGGCGATTTTTGGGTATTAGCGGTACCCAGTTTTCCCAAGCGGCCACCCATGTCAGTACTAGCTAGGGTTGCGTTGCTTAAGTTGTAACTCGATGGTACTTTAGTCAGTAGATGGTGACAGCTGTCCTGCCCGGTTCAATGGCAACGAACGTGTCATAATGATGTTTACTTGCAGACAGTTTCTTGACGTGTTTCAACGTCGCTGCTTGTCCAGTGTCGTGAATGATGACAATGCTGTCAACGAAGAGCTGGAAATTGTGGTTGGAATGTCAAAATAAAAATACTGACCAATGACGTGCTGCCGGAATTTTTTACACGTCCGATTGGATGGACAGGTCAATCAAACTTACCTACTGTCTCTCGAAATGAACTATATTCTCCTGGAATTGTTGTGTGAAAATGATTTTTATTTTTGTGATGGAGTGAACTGAAGGCGAGGAAGAGAGGGTGACTAGGCCCTCAAACGATCCCTCTTGTCTCCCCAATCCTTTCTCATCGTATGCACCTAACATTTGTATTATTTGCATAGGATTGACATCTATTTGCGAATGTTATTCAACCTTTTAATAAGAGTGAAGAATATTGAAAATGTCGAGCGATGACCAGATACAAACTTTTATGTTTGTCTATGCTCGTCTTCTTGCTCGTCGTTTCATTTCTCTATTTTTCTCATTTCATGTTTTACAGGGTGTTGTCAGTCACATCAGCACAGCAGGAATCGGTTGATATTGCAACTCTTTAACTGGCGAACATTTCTATTTGCCTGACATTTGATGAGAAACCTCACCTTGCCATCGTATCGATTGTAGGACGACATATTACTGATTTTACTGCTCTTAGATGTTAGTACTTTAGCTGGATTCGAACCTGTGGCCAACGGTACATAAGGCAAGTACACTTAGGATGCTCTCGTATCAATGACGTTCCTTTAACGTCCAACGTTTAGTTTCTTATGCACAACAATACCTGACACTTGTTGCAAGATGCCAAAATTGTTAAGCTGATGGCAGTGTAAAAATGTGGGAAAGGTGCTCAAGTTCCTTTTTAAGCACAGGCTAATCCTCACATAGTGTAGTTTTGGGATTTATTGTTGTTTTAGGGCCCTTCAACTACAAGGTCATTAGAGCCCCGTCCACTGCATAGTTCTTATGCAGAGACTGCACAGACACTACATTAATGCGACGACTTTTGGGTATTAGCAGCACCCGGTTTTCCCAAGCGGCCACCCATGTCAGTACTAGCTGGGGTTGCGCTGCTTAACTTCAGTGATCAGACGAGAACTGGTGTGTCTTAGTGTAGGGAAACATCTGAACTTCAGATGAAAGGGTTTCAATGGACTGTCATGATCCCTTCTGCTTACCTGTAACGGCGCCGTTTTTCTCAAAAGAGGGTTAGTTGGTGCGCAGAAAGGAAACAATATGACCTAATATATTTTGAAGAACCGCTCCACTTAGTGCCGAAGTTACTGAGTCATTTTAATTTTAGTTTAAGGGTCCGAAACTCGTATATTTCATTGCCCATTGTTGAATCAACATTCAACCCGCCTCCGTGGCACAGGCGTAGCATGCTGAATTACTGCGTCAGTGGTTTTATTCGGGCGAAAGGGAGGCCCCCAGTGTAGCGTGCACTATGAAACACACACAAAGGTGACCTTTCTTCATGCAGTGCCATCTTAACGTATGGGCTAGCTGGGCACTTCCCGGGGGCCCCATGCTAATCTTTGCATTTCAAGTGACCATTTACATATTATTCCTGTGAGTGGTTGTCGTAGGGGCCCCGGCACACTGCTTTGCCCAGAGGCCCATAATGCTGTTAAGACGGCACCAAAAGCAACTCCTAACCCTTTTCCCGCCTATGGCAGGGTTGGGTACCCATTGTCCCTCTGAATGGACACAGAGCTGTTAAGACGGCACCGTCTTCATATAATGTGCGGGTCGGCAAATTCACAGGTGTAGGCGCTCGCTCACTGGCGATGGTGGATGAAAAAGTGTCCCTATGATAAATAAGCACAGGGGTTGCAGCAGGGCTATCAAACTAAATTTACTTAGGGGGCAAAATGCAGAAAATTGGGATAGTCATGAGTGCAGAGGTCCGACCCCCCGGATTAGAAAGTGGTATGTAATACCGCATTTACACATTCGCGAATACGACGAGTCGAATGACGAGGCGAGACTTTCATCGAAATGTTCGCATTCATGCTTTGCATGAAGAATGACTGTTCACATATTCGCCGAATGTCTCGTCAGATGGTCATTCTCCAATCACCTCGTCGCTAGCGCCCTTTGATTCGTATTGTCTCGACAGCTGGTGATTCTCAAATCGCTTCAGGTCACTCGCGCCCTTTGACTCGTGTCAAAAAAACCGCTTCCAACACGAGCGCCACGAATGGCGAGGCGAACCACGAGGTGAATGACGAATGTAGTGTTCACACATTCGTCGAACATGCTCGCCTCGCCACTCGCCTCGTCTTATTCGCGAATGTGTAAATGCGGTATTACGCCAACGGGTTGGGAATCGGCCAAGCAGCCATAACGGGTCAAACCCTGTGGAGGCTGCTTGCAGGTGGGAGCGAGGTAGGAGTAGGAAAATTAGCAGCACCCAATGTTCCCAACCAACCACCCATGTCCGTACTAACTTGGGTTGCGTTGCTTAACTTTAGTGATTTGACGAGAATTAGTGCGTGAAAAACAACTCAGCCACCCTAAGATCATTAATAAAATACAATTTTCGCTGTTTCGGCAGTGATCATGGGCCACTGCCTCTCTGAGCCGGGTTTGGTCGGCCCCGTTGATTAGTCTTGGATTACAGCTTTAGATTGGCAGCCGGCTGCATAAAAATACCGTCCAACAGGTCGCTGACGTGTCCCAACCTGTAGTTATTGAGCTATTGTTCATCATGCCATCTTAAGGTCGATCCTCTGCCCGCTGCTGTATATGGGTTATGTTTGGGGCCCTTGAAACTTCCCACTTCCTCAACAGACGGCGCAGCTTTTGACATCAAAGCTGTTACTACCCGACTCAAACTATGATTACTACTGGATTTTGATTAAGGCCTACTACATAGGTGGAGTGAGGGTCGAGAGGGTTTTGACCCGAAAGCACCTTGGAATTATTTTAAATAGTCAAGGTACCTGAAAGGATCATATTAGTAAATTGGTTGGGAGGGCTGGCCAAGGATCCTCAGGTACTCAGGTCCTCAGGTACAGCACAAAGGATGTAAAATAAATACAGTAAACCACAGTTATAACGTTTTGTTGGGGACCAAAAGGAACAAACGTTATAACCATGAAAACGCTATAGCCACGATATGCCTATTGTGTCGTCACTAGGGAGGTGCGGGCTGCACCGGGTGACACCACTCGCACCATGAGGAATGGGGTGACACCAAAGCAGAAGAAGCGGCTTTTTCGGGAAGGGGGGGGGGGGACACCAACCCTAGCGACTCCACTGCCTATGTGTACAGTAATCAAGAATTGATGATTGCTTCATGGTGGATGGCTGCTTCCACCTCTGGATGTGGTTTGTTTGCTGGTGTTTTAGGGCCCTTCAACTACTAGGTCATTAGAGCCCCTTCCATAGAGTAGTTCTTATGCAGAGACTGCACAGATACTACACTAATGCGTTGCTTAACTTCAGTGATCAGACGACAACTGGTGTTTCCAATGCAATTTGCCACTTCCTCTCTGGATGTTGAGGCACACATATCCTCTTGGTATCTTGGCTGAACTCTACACAAGTTCATTGTAAATTGTCTTACCACCTCAATTCTAGGTCGCTTGTGTCATTAGTACTAAAACCACACATTAGCAAGATTGAGTGGTCTGTTCATGTACAATGTATGTAATGCACAGCTTATGTTGTACATTCTGCACATATGCAACATTCCTAATCAGGGCATGTGCACATACGGGTTGGAAGTTTTTCATATCCAGGATAGGATATGAAAAACTTGGCTGCCCACCAGGGCCTTGCAAACGTTATAGCCATGAAAGCAAACGCTATATCCGTGACCCTCTACCATTAAAAAGCCATAGGCTCTGCTGGGACCAGCCCAAACAGACACAATAGCCGTGAAAACGTTGTAGCCATGAACATTATAAACGTGTTTTACTGTATTTCAATGGTGTGACCAATTTTGGAGTATGGTAGTCCAATTTGGTTTCCCTTCAGGCAGGATTTATCTTGAGAGATTGAAAGGATAAAAAGGAGGACAGATAGAATTGTGTCTGACATGATTATGGAATTAGGGTAGGACACACTAAGCCAGCGGCATATACTTCATAGCATTAGTCTTTTGATCAGACTGCTGCTCTTGGGGTGCAATGGACCTCTGGTTGGCATTGTGCCCCTGACTGAATATAAGGGGAGCAAAGATCATTCATATAAATTGAAGGAGATTAGGGCACAGACACTCACTCATACTACTGGTCTTTCTTACCTCGGACTTGGCAATGGAATAAAGTGGATAAGGTGGAGGGCTTCCTCAAAGGAAAGCCCACCATTGGTAGTATTGTAGGGCGCACTAGAATTATAGCTTAGGGTTTTAGGAGTTTTATGGTATTATATGTAGGAATGAGAGTTGGTCTCTCCACTGCCATATTGGCCAAATAAGGCTGCTTGCAGTGTGGTGGGGAGCGGCGAGTTGCGTTGGACACACCAGTTCTCGTCTGATCACTGAAGTTAAGCAACGCAAGCCCAGTTAGTACTGACATGGGTGGTCGCTCGGGAAAGCTGGGTTCTGCTAATAACCAATAATCGTCGCATTAGTGTAGTGTCTGTGCAGTGTATGCATTAGAACTATGCAGTGGACGGGTCTCTAATGACCGCGTAGTTGACGGGACCTTAAACAACAACATTGCAGTGTGGTGAATTAGAATTATATGAAGAATGGCACATTTGTGAGTCATACTGTAGTATGCTAAACAGCAATGACGTAGCAGTCACGTGATTCTACGACACCACGTGCTTTTAGCACACGTGTTTTATCTGCACTGTGTACGTATATCATCAGTGAACGGACTAATAATTGTCCTCGTTGAATCATTGACTTAAAAGTAGAGACAAAAATAGGGTGCATGATGACAAGTGACCGGAGTTGAGGGGGGAAGGAGTCATGATATATATATTTACTTTCGGATTTTAAATAATGTCGCGCGATGTGAGGAAAAATAACAAAAATATATTTGAAGGTGATTGTAAGTTAACAAAGTACATGTTATTACCATTTGGCATCTGTTTCAAATCACAGAGAAGCAAAATTAGATATGAAAACGCCAGAGGTGAGTGTCTGAGAAAGGGGAAGAGAAGAAAGAAAGGTGTTTTTATTTGGAGGAATGAGCAGTGATTGCAATGTTGTGATGGTGTAAACCAAAACATTACGAAAAAATGGTATGTGTCAGGATATATCTATCTGGAAGTTACATTTCAAATGTTACAATCTCTTTCTTGCTTATGTTTTGTTATCATTTTTTGTTATAAGACATTATCCTTTTTATTATCGTTTATTTTTTTTCAGAGTTTTAAAGCGAATGACCCTTCGCAGAATGTGATTATCAGCAGAGAAGTGAGTAGAGAAGACTGTGACCACCCTGTATGTCAAAACGTAATTTGCGTATAATCTCTGTCTTTCTCTTCCAAGAATATATAATTATGATCGATTGACAAAGTAACGCGAAACGTGAATTGTTAACAACTATTACAGCTATTCAAGACTTTAATTTATTTAATGATGGACTTGAAATGAATTTCAAGATGGAAGATGGACTCTTACAGGGTGTTTGATTAGGTTCCCGTTTGATCAACCCTGCAACGATGACGACAACCTCAAATTGACGATGAGAAGTTTTTTTTTAATGCGGTTATCATTTATTTCCTTGGAGATAGGAAAAAGAAACACTCAATAAAAACTTGCTCTTGTCAGGTAAAACATTATACTAGATAGATTAAATAATTATAACCTCCAAATTTAATTATGCACTGTATTGACATAAAAACGACAACTCGTGGGCTCCCCTAATCAAATATCCAAATTTTTTTACTGTGCATATATAGTGGCAAAAACATTGCCTAGAGTTAATTTTTTCATTCCTATGAGACACTGAGGAATTTCATTGCAACTTTAATTGAATTAAAGATGAAAAATAATCTATCACCCAGTGTTGATCTGAATCTAATAAAAATAATATCATGAATGGTTTCAGCGATCATTTGTTTTATTAAACAAAGACACTGTTCATGACTCACTTGAAAGTTTTTTTAAGTATCTTTAAACATTATTTTTCTTTTGGCAGTTTTTTCCCCTTCCTGATTCCTCAGACTCTCTTTCAATTTGCACAAATTTCAAGTGGTTTGTTTAGTGCTGTTATTACTACATGAGGTTAAGTATCACTGCTTGAATTTTCACGTCTAAAAATGAAAATCTTAATTCAGGTCGGGTCTCTAATGACCTTGTAGTTGACGGGACCTTAAACTCCAACAAACAACAACAATTAATTCAGGTTGGTCTTTCTTTTCGCCCTTTGCACAAATTTCAAGGGAGCGGCGAATTGCGTTGGACACACCAGTTCTCGTCTGATCACTGAAGTTAAGCAGCGCAACCCCAGCTAGTACTGACATGGGTGGCCGCTTGAGAAAACTGGGTACCGCTAATACCAAAAATCGTCGCATTAGTGTAGTGTCTGTGCAATCTTTGCATCAGAACTATGCTGTGGACGGGGCTCTAATCACCCTTGTAGTCAGGGCCGGCCATCCGGGGGGTGCAGATGGTGCATTGCACCCGGGCCCAACGATTGAGGGGGCCCCATCATCAGTACCCATCAGGGTCGAGATCATTGCTAATAATAGGGAGCTTGAGTTACACGTTGCGTACAACGTACACCGACGCAAAGCAGACGAAGTCTATACTGCGCAGATGCAACATTCCTAATAGGGGCATGTGCACCTTCGCAGTACGCAATTCGTCTGCTTTACGTCGGTGTAAGTTGAACGCCGACGTGTAACTCAAGCTCCCTATTAAAAGTTTAATACGTCATTGTAGGGGCAACGTCCCTCATTCGACCCTGCCAATGCAACATAACCTAAACGTAACCTAACAACCCTGCCATTGAACTACACCAGGGTTGTACAACCTTTCTGGTGTTGTGGGTCACTCGGCTGCTCCATGAACTGATTGCCAGCCACAGGCTGTCAAAACCAAAACGGGCGAAGATAACGTTAGGTGTTACATAGCAGGTAGGCTATAATGCATAGTTAGAAATGATGCACCATGGGCCACATGACAAGCCTCAATGGACCACAGGTTGGACAACCTAGAATTAGAGGTTAAGAGTCAATAATTTAATAATGCTATTATTTTGGGGTTGTTAAAACCAAAATACCTTTAATAATCAGAAGTGTAATAAAAAACATATAATGACACAGGTCCAACTGAAAATGTTCCAAGGTGTGGACATCCACATAACGTTTCAGACTAACTCATAAATGCAATGGCGACATATTAGGACACATGGCATCATCCAAGAATGTAATACATTCCAAAATTAGGAAGGATCTCAGAATGGGATAGGAGGGCATCTAAGAGGAGTCCATTTAGCCTGAATCCTTTCGTTTTTACTTGTGGAAAAATATTTTGGGGCCCGAAAAGGATTTTTGCACCCGGGCCCCTTTATAGAGAAGGCCGGCCCTGTTTGTAGTTGAAGGGCCCTAAAACACCAACAAACAACAACACAAATTTCAAGTGGTTTGTTTAGTGCTGTTATTGCTACATGAAGTTAAGTGTCACTGCTTGAATTTTCACGTCTGAAAATGAAAATCTTAATTCAAGTTAGTCTTTCTTTTCGCCCTGTAACGATATCTACCTTCAGTTGAAGCAAACACACGTGAAAAGAAATCATACAAGTTTGTTTGTGCTATGTTATCGATGTTAGTTTGTAGTTAGAAATGAATTTGTGTTAGTTAGATGTAATCTTACCATTTAACATGCGACCAGGTATAATGATGATTAGGTATTTTTTTTTTGTTGAAAATGGAGCCAGTGGTTTTTATCCTCAGAAATTGAAGGTTAACTGAGCAAAAACAAAAGTACCGTCTGGAAAGATGAAATTAATCAGATTTATTAATTCATTGAAACTCGCTATGGTCCATTAACGATCCATTTTTTTCTCATCTTTGATATCATTTGAGTTGTAAACAGTATTTACGTATGTCTGTGTCTTATTAAGATTGAGAAAGAATTAACTTTCTTGATTTTTATGCTTGATTTTCTTTACCCAATGCGATGATGTTCTAATCAGACATTTGATACTGACGAGAGTTAATAGGTTTTAAGTGCAAGAAAACCGAAGTTTGTGTTTTTTCCCCGCTTTTCATCCCTATCTTGTTATTTAGTAATCATAAGAAAATGATCTTGGAATTCCAACTATTTTTTTTCATTGCTTATTTGATTTCAGATTTTCTTCTTTCAACTTTGTCTTATGTTGAAAATGATCGCCTCAAGACGATTGAAGACAAGAATCTTTTGATAGGAATCCTAGTTCGGGATGCTTCCACATGGAGACTATGAAGCTGTAATCGAATGTGGTCAAAAAGGAGCTGGAGCAGTGTTTTTCAATCTTCTTATAGGAACGGAACCCTTTGGAACATTTAGACCTTTCGCGGAACCTCAGACAGTGACAGAAAAAAACGTTAATTGATACAGGTTTGTGTTTTAGCATAAGGAGTTGAATTCGTGGCCTAATGGTTGAGAGAGACACCCGAAGTTCATCTTCGACAGACAAAAGTCGTTTTCGTTTCTTGTGTTTTCATTGTTATTTTTATATTTTATCTTGCGATTGGCGGAACCCTTGGGCGGACCTCACGGAACCCTGGTTGAAAAACACTGAGCTGGAGACTTAAGCCCGGTTTGCACCAGACGAGTATTTAGCAGAGAAACTGGTTTTGTTACTGGGCCGAACACCAGTATTGGACGATAAAGTGTCTACACACATTTGGAGGTTTTCTCTGACTAGTGGTGTAGGCTGGCATCCCCCCACAGACAACAAAGCCAATATTCGTGCGGTTTCCAGACGCCTGGCTGGGGTGCCCCCAATCAGACCATGTTTTGTGGACCCGCAGATCTGACCCTGCCACAGGCGGGATAACGGCGTGATGATGATCTCTGACTAGCCACCATGAAAGGAGAATGCAAGTGGCCGAGATGCGAATGCTGCGCTACACGAGTTGGGTGTCATGAGCCGACAAAATCCGAAATGATTATGTTAGAGGTAACTTGGGAGGGGGGGTGAGAGACATTGCGGAAAAGATGGGAGTGTCCAAGTTGCGTTGGACACACCAGTTTTCGTGAGATCACTGAAGTTAAGCAGCGCAAGCCCACGTTAGTATCAACATGGGTGGTTGGTAAAGAACGTTGGGTGCTGCAAATTTCCCCTCTCCTACGCCCTCTACACCTAACTCCTCATCTCCTGCGAACAGCCTCTTAAGGGTTCGTCCTGTTATGTCTGCTTCGCTTACTCCCCAACCCATGAATTTAATCCAGCAATCCAGGTCCATCATGGGACTGCAGGTGATTGAGGCCACCAAGGGGAGGGGAAGACCAAACGGGAAGTGGGAACACGTGGCACAAAATTACATGGGGATATGCGGAGTGGATGGGGGCCTGGTTAGGGATAGGAGGGGGTGGAGGATTGGAACCGGCATACCCGACCCAACCACGGGCTGGAGAAGGGTGAGATGATGATGATCTCTGACTAGCCACCAGCAAGGCCTCCAAAAATGACTTTACGGCTAGACGCTCGGCACTGCCCGGGGGGGGGGGGGGGGGGACCCCCAAACAAGGGTCGGGGGGGGGGGGGGGGGGGGGCGGTGGCCACACCAGTTCTCGTCTGATCACTGAAGTTAAGTAACGCAAGCCCAGTTAGTACTGACATGGGTGGTCGCTCGGGAAAGCTGGGTACTGCTAATACCCAATAATCGTCACATTAGTGTAGTGTCTGTGCAGTATATGCATTAGAACTATGCAGTGGACGGGTCTCTAATGACCTCGTAGTTGACGGGACCTTAAACTCCAACAAACAAAAAAAAATACGAGTCTGTGCGTACCCTGATTTGCTTCAATTTGAATGGATGATCATTTCCATCCCCCCCCTATACTCTGCAAGGGATGAGCTGCCCTGCCAACTGGAGGACCCTCGTACCCTATTTTCAACAGACTGATAAACAGCTTAATACTGTCAGATACCTGCCTCTGACGTAGTGAGTCCCACCCAAATTCTGTGATCATGTCTGAGACACTCAGTCCATGAAAGAAGTGATGTAACACAATTCCTGCTGCACTCCTTAGGAGAATTTCAATTTCCCAAGATAAACCCTGCCTAAAGGGAAACCAAATTGAACTACAGTACTCCACAATTGGCTGTACCACTCTTCTAACCAAACGGAGGGCACGCCCAACGACACACTAGGATATTTCGACCCTTCTCTTCTCACCCTTCACCCATAAGGTGCCCTGAGTGTTTAGAATCATTCCAAGGTGCTTATGGCTCTCAACCCTATTAACCCTCCCGCGCGCGCGGATCCAAGATGGGGTTTTTGGGGTTGAAACCCCCCTCCCTATGCACATATAAACTTATATTTGCATAATATGTGAGGTTTAGCTCAACCCCCCTGACGAACATCCTGGATCCGCCACTGCCCTCACGCCACCTATGCAATAAGTAAAATCAACTTGCCTTCTAGACCTGCGTATCCCAAGAAAGCTACATTTGTGCAGGCTTAATGGCAACTCCCACTTTCTGCTCCAGTCATATATCTTGTTAAGGTCCTGTTGGGGTTTCTAAGGCTATATCCTAAGTGGCAGCGTTCAGCGTGAGCAGGAGTGCACATTCTACCCCTCATGTCCAAAGTGATCGCGTGGAGCGTCAAGCCTCTGATAGGCTGTAAGGCAGCACGTGCACGCCCGCTCACGCAGACTCTGCCACTTAGGACATGAACATATGAATATGTAATCCTTTGTGACGGATACCTTGCTAGCTAGATTTTTTTTTCCTGCCAGACCCATATGCCTAGCTCTCCACCAGCGCCCTAACAACACCTTTGCCTTTCGCACCCATTCCAGCATCTCCATCCCAGAACCTCTTCCAATGTGGGGGTTCCCCAACCCCTCCTGCAGTGATCCAGCGCTGGACAGACCAGTATCACATGCCTCACATCCTCACTCAATCCACAGCCTTCCTCTCCACCTGTGATCTTTGCCATCCCCTGTTTCGTCTCCAGCCTAAAGCTGGGTTTACACTGCACGAAACATACTCGCCGCAACTGTTTCCACAGGCTTGCGGCAATCTCGCCCGTCTCGCCCTCCCTGTTTACATTGAGCGAGATATTGCGTGAAGCAAGCATGCAAAACGTATCTAGAGTACCAGTACACGAAGTGGGAGTGGCGAAACCCTTTGATGCGTGTCAAAAAACCGACAGTTCGGTGGCTCACCACGAGGCTGCCTCGCGCAGCAAATTTCGGGGCGAGTCCCCGTTTACATTGTGCGAGTCTTTTTTAATGAAACAGTTGTGCGAGTATGTTGCGTGCAGTGTAAACCCAGCTTTAGAGGGATCATTGGTCTCCGAGACAAGATGTCAACAAGAGAATATGTAGGAAAAAATTCCCCACATCAACATGCATATTGGTAGCCACCAGGGGCTGATCAAAGGGTGAGCACTTCAAAAAATGTGCGGCTCAAATACTTTTGAATATTCAGAATCCCTTAGTATACATACCTGCCCTTTAGACAATGTCCTATCTTCAGTGGTTTAGCCAATTGCAGATTGGACTGGCATTGTTTGTTGGTGTTTAAGGTCCCGTCAACTACAAGGTCATTAGAGACCCATCCATTGCATAGTTCTAATGCATAGACTGCACAGACACTACACTTATGTGACAATAATTGGGTATTAGCAGTACCCAGCTTTCCCGAGCGACCGTCAGTATTAAATGGGCTTGCGTTGCTTAACTTCAGTGATCAGACGAGAACTGGTGTGTCCAACGCAACTCGCCGCTCCCGACTGGCATTGTAGAGATGGGAATAGGAAATGCAAAAATGCCTCATCAGTTGCAAAGTTGAATCGTGCATCTATTGAAATATGCGCCCCATTGAAGCACTGAGGGGGGAGCAATTGCTGCAGTGCTCCCTCCTCCGGATCTGCCCCTGGTAGCCACTCACTGTCTCCCTCAAGATGCCAATCTCCGGGATTATGAAATTGAAAAATGGACCTTTAAATGACTCACTAAGCAACCACTTAGCTGTGCTGCTGTGCTACTCGATCTTGCAACTTCCGGCGTATGAATGAGTAGCACCAAAGCCTCCTAGATAACAAGGCCTTTGCAGTGTGACGTCACTAGCCAGTGACGTCACACAAAGTAGTGCTAGCATGCTTGTAAACGACCATATAGTGTGTATTGCAAGCAGTTTTTTTAAATTCATATTTTAGTTGCATTTTTTAAGTTAAATCGCTTTTAAATGTAATTCACACTCTATTTGGATTTGCTTAAACAAAATGCCAGAAAATTGTGTTGTGGTTGGATGCAAGGGAAACTGTAGAAGTGGACCTAAAGTTCATGTCTTCAGTTTTCCAAAACGTCCCAAAATGGCGACAAAACGGATTATACTGTAGCTATACATAGCTACAGTATACAGTACCAAACATAGCAAGGTAAGCAGATTTAAAATTTAATGAGTAGTATTAGGCTTATATATTTAGATTTAATGTATATCATTCCAATGTATAGAATTCCATTAATCTATAGAATTCCAATTAAGACTAAGACAGTTGAGATGTTGTATACCATTGAAGAAAAAAATAATCATAGGGTTTGAAAAGCTAGGTATACATGTTATTTGCATAATTAATTACAAAAGCAGTAAAGCAACTCCTAACCCTTTCCTGCCTATGGTAGGGTCGGGTACCCATCTTGTCCCTCTGATTGCACACAATGGTGCTATATTGGATATGGTTTTCCACAAAGGTTATGTATCATTGGTCTACTGTTCATTGGGGCACACCACTGATGCCAGTGGGTGAACCAGGGGCAGATCCAGAGGGGGGAACAATGCACCAATTGCTCCCCCATCAGTGCCTCAATGGGTGCATATTTCAACTGGTGCATGATTCAACTTTGCAACTGATGAGGCATTTTTGCATTTGCTATTCCCATTTCTATACTGCCAGTCCCATCTGCAGATGGCTAAACCACTGAAGCTAGGATATTGTCTAAGGGGCAGTAGAGGACATATTTAATTGCTAGCTAGATTTATACAAAGAGATTCTGAATTTTTAAAAATAATTTGGGTGCACTTTGTTTGAAGTGCTCCCCCCTGATCTGTGTCTGGATCAACAGGAAACATTCTTTATGCTCACAGTAGTAGATTAAAGGAATTTCATGCCCTGAAAATTGACAGCTGCCTAAAGTGCACTCATATCACTAAAAGCTTTATCTCCTACTAGTGTAAAATGTCAAAATGTGAAATTAGTTTTAAACATTTTTAATAAATAGACAAATTGAGCACTACTATCCATTAGTGCAGATAAAAATCTTTCATATAGTTTAGACACTTCCATGGATATTGAACAAAATGAGGCAGAAATAAAAAAATCAAGCATTAATCTGTAGTGTATATTTAGGTATGTAGCATAGGTAGTGTGTATATTTAAATTTGCATGTGTTTCTTAGAAAAATTTGTAAATTAATTAGTTATTTTCATACTGTGTATTAAGTTAAAAAATATTTACATTTTCATTTAAAATGTCTTATATTTTATTAATAAATAACTCACTACTTTGCTGTGAAAAAGCAAGCATCAACATTCATTTGCAGTAGGTTTTAGCACTACTAAAGATGACGTCATGTATTAGTGAAAAGGCCTTCTGTTTAGGAGGTCTTGGTAGAACACACATTTAAGCCTACATGCAATTGCATTTGCAGCACATGGAATGCCAGAAACGATTCTGCTGTAGGAAGTGTGTTAACCGCAGAATTAATGACAACATTTACATGAGGAAGGTACAGTAGAATTTATCACGAATCTTAAAAGTAATGGTAGTTATAGTTGTATTGATTTGTTGACCTACATGATGAGTCGCCTTAGCCAATATGAGAAAGGTTGGGGGTGAGTATTCTTTTTACTCTTTTGTTGAATAATGATAGAAATTCATCGGGCTGATTGTTTGTATTTTTATATCTCTTCTTCAGTTTTTATATCCGAGGATGCTGTTTCCATTAAGATAATATTAAATGATTGCGGGAGACAGAATGACAAGGAGCAAAAGTGTGCCAAATGGGATGTACCAGCTGTTTGAATTCACACGTTATTTATTAAGAGGACGTTGAGTTGAGTGGTGGAGGTGGCTTAATTTAGTTTCACTTTGTTTGGATGTTGACTGGAAACAATACATTAAAAAAGGCAATTCTACGTTGTTCTTATCATATATATAAGAAATTAGGTAATGAATCTTCTAAAAAAGTGAAAGAAACTTAGAGTTTTTCCTCTCATTTTTTTTAGGTTTCAGGCTTTTAGTTCAAAGATGCTGTCAACCCTTTGAAGAATACTGTATGAATTATCTTTGTGATGGATGAAGCTAATTGAAGGTTTTCATTGGTAATATATTTTTTTAACTAGACCTTGACACTAATTGAGGAGAATCTCAAACGCTTTTGTCTTTCCACGGCTTGATATCCACTTAACAAAACAGAGTTTGAAGACAAACGTTGAAATGTGGCTAATAATTGTTAACAGCAACATCTAAATATTATTGTGGGTTCATATTGTAACAAATTAACATAAACGTCTTCATTGATCCAGTGGTGGATCAGGGGAGAGCACTGCAAAAAATTGCACTCCAATTATTTTTAGATATTCAAATTAGCAACTGAAAGCAACTCCTAACCTTCTTCCCATCAATGGCAGGGTCGGGTACCCATCTTGTCCCTCTGAATAGATACAAGGGCGAAGTATTAGGAACGTTGAAATGAATTACGAATAGGGCGTCCTGACTACAAATACAAGTGTGTTGAGCATAGTTGTGCCTCCCACTCAACCCCCCCCTTCCCCCGACTTTAGCAACGGTTAGAAGCCTCCGGAATCGTAACTTTCCCCAGTTACGATTCGGAAGGCACTGAAAAGGCCACACCCTCATGCATGCCCAATGAAACTCAAACATCAGCATGAGGCAGCCATCTTTAGGAACTAAGACGTCTGGGTCTTAACGATGTCACATATGGGAAATTCATCAGAAATTCAAAATACAGAAAATATTCAAGAGAGTAAAAATAAAGTTTAAAGGTATAATTAGTAAATTACAATTAGGAAACCATTAAAATCATTAAATTGTATGAAAAAAATGATCTCCCAACAATGTGCAATGGGATTAGCACACCGTGCTAGTAAAATCACACTCAACTGTAGCACATAGTCTTTTCCAATCAGTGTTAGACGCTTTCCCCTAGGTGGCGACATTCGCTTTGGACATCTCATTTCAACGTCCCTTCACAATTACAAATATGAACGAGTTCATCATTTGTATTTGTGATTTGTAGCACTCCTTGTGACTAATTTTCAACGTCCCTATTGATCATTGTTTTTCCGCAGCCAGTTGCTGGCCTAAGCTGTAACCCCTATGCTTATTTAACATTGGTCTACTGTTCATTGTTTGGGGAATTCGGGTGGGTATTAGGGTGGACACAATGAGCCAGAGGCATTGTTGATGGGACTGTTGTTGATGGGGTGAAATGGACATCTAGCTGGAAGTGTGTTCTAGGCTGGGTATAAGGGGAGACAGGATCATTCATATAAATTGAAGGAACTAGGGTGCAGACAGACTCATACTACTGGTCTTTTTTGCCAAGGACCATTCGACAATGGATTACCCTTGGGGAAAATAGAGTGGAGGGCTTACTGAAAGAGAAGGCCACCTTTGCAGTTTTGTATGGGGACACAACAACTATAGCTTAGGGTCTTTCCAGGTTCTTATGTAGCAATGAGAGTTAGTCTCTCCACTGCCAAATTGGCCATAGAGGCTGCTTGCAGTGAATTAGAATTCCACTGACGTGAGGGGGGAGCGAACTCCTATACCCAAAAAATTTGCCTCATGTACCCGTTGCATAGTACAGAGGGTTCTTTTACCTGCAAGTGACATCGTACACCAACACGGGACCTTGGTTTCATTTCTCATCTGAAAGAAGGTGCACTCGCGGCCTCTCTCTCGCCCAGAAGGAGCCAACCCACCTCGGTCCATTATCGAACCTAGAACTACTGACGCAGTTGACAAGCGTGCTAATCACTGCACCACCGAGGCGGGTTTTTAAATATTCTGAATTCCTTTGTATAAATCTAGCTAGCAGTTACAATAGGTCCTCTACTCTCCCTTAATCAATGTCCTATCTTCAGTGGTCTAGCCCAGTGGTTCTCGATCTTTATGAAACCTGTGGGAGCGGCGAATTGTGTTGGACACACCAGTTCTCGTCTGATCACTGAGTTAAGCAGCGCAACCCCAGCTAGTACTGACATGGGTGGCCGCTTGGGAAACCTGGGTACTGCTAATACCCAAAAATCGTTGCATTAGTATAGTATCTGTGCAGTCTCTGCATAAGAACTATGCTGTGGACGGGGCTGTAATGACCATTGTAGTTGAAGGGCCCTAAAACACCAACAAACGACAACAGTGAAGCCAGGGAACACTAAACTGTGACATTTTTCTTGCACAGAGCACTTAAAATTCAACATGAACTTTAAAGCAGGTTGTACACTTTCTGTACTCTTACAATCCCATTCAAAAATTATTTTAAATTGTATCGATTTCGTTTCCATATTTGTGCAATTAATTTTTTTGTGGAATACGAAGTGGTTTCATGGAGCACCAGTGTTCTGCAGACCCTGGATTGAGAACCATGGGTTTAGCCAACTACAGATTGGACTGCAACTGTTGTACTGGCAGTATAGACGTGGGGATAGCAATGCAAAAATGCCTCATCAGTTGTACCCCATTGAAGCACTGATGGGGGCAGCAATTGCTGCATTTCTCCCCCCCTCTGGATCCGCCCCTGCATTGATCATGCGGTAAATGTGTATGGACACCGTATCTTCTCAGACATTAGCAAACTTTTTAATTTATTGAGTTAGTTAACGTTTTCTAAACAGATTTCATACTTGGTGTATGCCCCATGTTAAAGCAACACTTATTACATGTTACAGACTATCATTTAAGTCAATTACTTCTGTAAATTACACGTTACCTATGCAAAATCTGATTGCACCGTTACGAACGTTTATTGTCAATTATCTCGTCATTTAAAGCATTCTGTAGATCATTATAGTAAAACAAGTTGTTGTTGTCGGCCGATGGGCTAGTTGATTGCCTTGATGGTTTTATCAAGATGCCAGCGGACGTTGCAGGTTGTGTTTTCGAGGGAATTTCAAAAGCGAGAGATCGATTCTGTAATTTTTTTTCTACTCCAGCAGGGGTGGGAGTCTTTGAAGTGGTTGGCACATTTTCTGAATTTCAGAAGTGTTTGAAAGCAGTGGTCAAACTTCAGAGAAAAAAGTGGACTTGAATTTAAAAGCTTCTTAACAGGTTTATGACATGAATTATTCCTGATTTAGTAGGTTTACATTTGGAGTAATTTGAAATGAGCCATGATGAAGGGCATGAGCCTGACTCCTGTTGCATTGTAGTTATTGTGCAAAAGGTCAGACACCACATGCAATATTATAACCAACAAAGCATTAATTTACCTGCCAAAAATTTCTATTTTGGTTGTGTAATGCGGTGTTGGAATAGTGGGGTAGGCCGGCATCCAGTGGCGTACTTAGGCAGGCCGAGGGTATTCTGCACCCGGGGACAAAGACCGAAATCTGCGCCCTCTGGCACCCGCTAAGCACATTTTTGCTGTACATTTTTGCGCCCCCTGCCTTCTGTGCCCGGGGACATCTGTCCCCCTCGCCCCCCTAGTTACGTCTCTGCCGGCATCCCCCACACAGGCAATTTAGCCAATATTTCCTGCGGGCTTCAGACGCCCGGCTGGGGTGCCTCCAGTCAGAGCATGCTCATTGGACCCACACCTTTAAACGACTATTGGATATTGTCTGTCTAGGAAGTTTTGACACCAGCCTCATAATGGTGTGACGGCAGATGCATTGCTCTTGCGCTTCTCTGCTCTCCCCTCTTGATCCGCGCCTGTGGACACACCAGTTCTCATCACATCACTGAAGTTAAGCAATGCAACCGGAGTTAATTTCGACATGGGTGGTTTGTTGGGAACACTGGGTAGTACAGTCAGGTCTCTTTTTATGCGGGGGATACGTTCCTCAGAAAATCGCATAAAAAGAATTGGCATAAAATGAGACTATGAGTCTATGGAAACGTGGGGGATATGGTAAAACGGGGTAATACGCCCCACATTTCGAAAAAAATCGCTATAACTAGAAATAATGAAATGTGAATTTCAAAGTTATTTCATAATTTTAATAAGGTGACATTAGTCGTTCATAAAACCTATAGAAGAAATGTTACAATTTAACTACAACTAGGAAATAAAACAAAGTTTTGACATATGCGAACTGGGGCGTTTTACCCAGTACTGCGGGTAAAACGCCCCACCTCCAAATATTACATAATTATGCCTCTCTTATGTGGCACATTCATTGCAAATGTCTTTGTGGCTGTTGCATGTCTAATGAAGTCAACCAAAACATTCACTGCATTGCATCCAGTCAACTTTTGACTTAGTGGAATAGTAATACTCGTGATATTCATAACAAAAATTTTCATTTTCCATCTAACAAGCTTCTGTTAAAGCATAGGTCTCCAGCATTTGTGATTGGTGGGCTGGATTAGGAATTTTTTCAAAGGCTGGTTGGCCACAACCCAATTTATGGTGTTATGTTATAAAAAATCCACAAATTGTAAATTATAAATCACATGCAGGCTTCTTCATCCTTTATTCAATTAAAATGGAATTCAGAATTAATTCTGTATTGTGTGTGCTTAATTCGGTATTCTATTTTATTGGAACTGGAAGAAGTTATGACAAACTGTATACATTCTTTGATAAGAAAAATATTTATTGAAAAATATTTTATTCTTCTTTCTCTATGGCTCAACGCTGTTTTATGGAATCCTTCCGCAGGCCAGAAAAAATTGACTGGCAGGCCACATCCGGCCACTGGCTATATGTTGGAGACCCTTGTGCTAAAGCATTATGACTGAAACTAGCTCTAGTTTACTTTAATGTATAGGTTTTACCCATTTTCTGAAGCAAAACACATAAATGTTAGTGGGGCATATTACCCCAAATGTCATGGGGCGTTTTTCCCCAAAACAGGTGCAATGTGCTCCACCATCATAACATATTTTATGGACATCGTACAGAGTTGAAAACTTGGCCAAATTTTAGGTTAAGGATCTTAACTTAATACATGATTTTCAAATTTAAAATATCTCAGTACGTTTATGAGCATTTACTTTTACCAGATGCATTCCAATGAATTGTGGAGATTTACTTTTACAGCTGACTGCAGTATTTATTTATTTTCACCAAACCAAATGACAACAATTCTTCTAGAAATGCATGCACGATGTGCCATACACATAATCTATTGCCTCATAGTGCTTTTAACACCATCTCGTCAAAGATAGCTGTCCTGTTACAACTGGGGCATATTACCCCGTTTTACCATATGTTCCATAATTTTTAAAATTCGCATAACTCCAAAATGACGAATTAAAATGAATGTACAACCGCATAAAAAAGTTTGTTGTTGTTAAAGAAAATAGGGTTCTTAATAAATTTCTTTGGGAAGCAGAAAAAGATTTATATGAACCTTAAATAAAATTGTATTTCAATTCAATTCTCTATCTGGTAAGGGTATACACCATCTGCAAACTGTTTGTAAATCACTTTCATCATCAGAAATAACTTTCTGTTCAATAGATCTCTTTGACATAGGCGATACATTTTCACAAACATCTTTTTTTCTCACCTCTGCAGACTTTTGTTTTGACCATCATCATCGTCATACCCATATCCCACTTGTGGAAAGGCCAGGTCTGCAGGTTCCCTCAACATGTTCTTATTGGGACATTCCAGTCAGGCGCAGGGATCTTGGTTGGGTTATCTGTGGGGGATGCCAGTGTCACACGTCAAAGTGTCTGGGATCCACTTTAAAGTGTCTAGCAGGACACTTTGACACAATTTTTGAGTATCTCAAAGTGCCCACCATCTAGGTCCGAATGCAGATGCCAGAATTTGTCTCTTTTCTGCAGTGCACATATGCAATGCGGAGCACATGTGTAACGTGAATCAATGCGCAATTTCTATCACAATAACCTTACCGGGTAATGGAAAACGGCAGAGACACTTTGAGGTATGTGTTAAATTACCTCAATGAGTCCGGGAACACATTGCACCAGCCTGCACCTAAAGTTAATTTAATAATACCATTGTCCTTTAAGACATCATCCACCAGCTGTTCTTCTATATCATCATGGTTAAAAATGTTGCAGTGTTGCAGTCCTTATCCCACAGTCGGGATAAGGGTATCATGGTAATGGTATGATTGCTAAGTGTCATGTACAGGTGTGGAAACCCCTATTATGTATGCTAATTTCTGACAGATTAAACTTCTTTGACTGGCTAATACAATGGTCGGTGGATTTTATCAGTGTCATGGGCCTTAGACTGACTATACTTCCTGAACAAGCATACAATAGGCATATTTGGCGAATTTTTTTTTAATCAAATGCAAACCGTGCAACTTCGAAATCGCATAAAAAGAAACCACATAAAACGAGACCCAACTGTACTAATTTCCCCACTCCTACCTCCCTCTCACTCTCAAAAACCCTCCACAGAATCCGGCCCGTTATAGCTGCGTGCCCGACATCCCCACCTGTTGGCATAGCAAACTACCAGACGAAGGCTGTGAACATGACTAAGGCGTTGCACCTATTTTTGATGACACATTTTTTGCACATGTTTAAAGACTACTCTGTATCTTCACATGTGACGTGAACACATCGTTAATACTATCATCGTATTTCACTTTTGTTTTTAAAAAAGAAATTTTTAGTAATTTTCAATCATGTGGCAGAAATTATAACCTAATTTACACCGCGGAAATTTTTGTGATAAGAAGCAATCTTTGGCGCCATCTACAAGGATATTCAAGAATCGTTTCGAATAATTGGTCGGCCGGTATCTGTACGAAATACTGTAAGTGTGCAGTGGCACACTTGGGGGGATGCAAACCACACCGGGGGCAGTGGCGGATCCACGGGGGGGGGGGGGGGTGGTTGGGGGGTGCTCCCCCCCCCCCCCCCGTGTCCAGGCCGAAGGCCTGGCTACTTTGGGATTTCGGACTGGCTGAAACTTACAATTTGCTTCAGAATCATAATCACCTGATAAGGCCTTTGAGAAACCTGATGTATAGATAATTGTAGCTCATTACAGTGACATTAGAGAGTTAGTGGTGAACGTCGACGATGACGATACGAACGATACGAGGTCAAATGAGGCAAATGCGCAAGCTCAATTGCTGGTCTGCTTTTCGTGAGCATGCACAGTTGCCTCATTTGACCTCGTATCGTTCCTATCGTCGTCGTCGACGTTCCCCACTAAATCTCTATTAACATGGCTATCAATTGTTTTTACAAGACAATATATTATACTAAGTAGGGTGACCAGACGTCCCGATTTAGGCGGGACAGTCACGATTTCAGACTTCATGTCCCGCCGTCCCTCTCTTGTCCTGGCGGGACGCCTGTTTGTCCCACTTTGTCGGCAACTTTTGAGAAGCATTCACTCGTCAATGAAATACGTGTATAGAGCGCCCACACAGAATGACCATTCTAAGTTGGCAGCTGATCATCGTCTGAATCAAATTAAAACCACGCATCCTGTGCTGGACCCGTCCTGTGACCGGGGGCGGATCTAGGTTTCTTGGGGCCTAGGGCTTATTGAAGTCCAAAAATGTTGCATTGATTAAAATTAAACAAATTATACTATAAATAATCATTATTATTATATTATTAATATTTACTATTTCTTACTATACGATAAGTGCTCATTGTTAATCAACACTTATTAAAAATTTATGATAATTCCATTTTTGGGGGCCCAGGGCTTCAGCCCTATTAGCCCCTATGCAGATCCGCCCCTGCCTGTGACCCATAAAATCAATAAGGATGGTTGAAGTGGAGACAGGGAAGCGGAGTCCTGTGTGATAGGAGGGTCCTAATGAAGTTGAAAGGGAAGTTCTGCAGAGCAGTGGTTAGACCTGCTATGCTACATGGACCACAGTGCTGGGCAGGGAGGAAGAACCACGTCAACGGAATGCAAGAAGATGGGATGGGAATGCTGCGGTACATGGGTGTGGTGCCGAGAGCTGATAGAATTACGAATGAGTACATTAGAGGTAGTCTGGGAGTGGTGGACATCACCAAAAAAATCAGGGAAAATAGGTTGAGATGGTATGGACACATAATGAGAAGAGGAGAGGAGGAGCTCGTTAGGTTCATTTCAGGAATGCAGGTGGTTGGCAACACCCGGGGCAGGGGAGACCGGAGCAGGTTGCTTGTAAGGCTATGGCAGTGTATGAGGTGGGAGGGGGGCTAGAACACGCAGATCCGACCCTGCCGCAGGCGGGATTAGGGTATGATGATGATGATGCATCCTGTGCTGGATGGGCACGTATTCAAGCTATAAGGTGCAGTAGGTACAAAGTCAGAGGTTTTGTTCTTTTCTCCTTTGCTCTTCAGGAAAGCATATCTGACCACCCCTACTTGGGGCCCTGACCAAAGGCCCTGTCCCGTTTTGCCCTCTGGAAAATCTGGTCACTTTGTACTAAGCTAACTGGTGAATCAATTACTGTATTTTTTTATTACTAGGCAAAGAAAAGAGCCAGAAGGGTTATTGCCTTGGCCAAACATCAGGAGTTTGGAGGCCTAGGGCCAGTACAAGGCGGGTTCGACGACCGCGCCGAACCCGACCCCACGTACGGGGCTCTATATTACAAAATGTAAAAATTTTTTTCCCCTGTAAAAATTTTTGAACCCGGGCCTGCAGAAGCTCTTGCTTGCACTGGGGACAACAGAAGGGGAGAGGGAAGTATTTAAGCTGGCCAAGGCTAGACATCGGGCATCTAAAGACATGATAGTTAAGGTTGTCAAATGAGGGGGGGGGGGAGTATTTACCACAATCTCTTGAATCCAACAGGCGTTAGGGGTCATGGCAGGATAGAGTGAAAAGGGCATTGGTTGCAAATTATTTTTGACACGTACAGTAAAGTACAAACATAAGCAAACCCAAGTATAAAAAATAGGATATCATGCCTAAGCAGACGAAAACAGGTGCCCAAAAAGCACACGCCTGAAGTGCCGACAGGTCCCCATGCATTTGAAATTTGGAACACTCAAACACGTGGGAGCGCATGGTATTGCAGGATACAAAACAAAACCCCTGGAAAGAAACTGTTTGTTGGAGTTTAAGGTCCCATCAACTACAAGGTCATTAGAGACCCGTCCACTGCATAGTTCTAATGCATACACTGCACAGAAACTACACTAATGCGCGATTATTGGGTATTAGCAGTACCCAGCATTCCCAAGCGACCACCCATGTCAGTACTAACTGGGCTTGCGTTGCTTAACAGTGATCAGACGAGAACTGGTGTGTCCAATGCAACTCGCCACTCCCTGAAGGAAACGGTGGCAGAAAAATTTGGGGGAGGTCAGAGACAAAACGAAATCGAGAGGACAGCCTAAAGCCTGCTTCACAATAACATCGGGAACGAGAATGGCAACGGCAACGGATGGGAAAGTTGAAAAATATTCAACTTTCCCTTTAAATGTAAGCCGTTTGACCAATAGGAGCACACCTCCACCACATGACGTACCCGTCGCCCCTCCCCTTTGCACAAAACACGTTTTCCGTTGCCATTCCCATCGCTGTTGTGAAGCAGGCTTAACCTCGACAGAGGCCCTAAAGGACCAGGTTATACCATGACAGGGATGACGGGGGTTGCAAAATGCCCACGCAAGCTCCAGAAGGTTGCAAAACATTAGAAATTGATCAAATGTAATGCTGAGTCCACACTGACCGCACCGCGCAGCACCCAAACAAGAAATCGCTGTGCGGCGCTGCACAGAGCGTGCAGAGCTGCGCAAAGCTGCGCACTCACGAACACGATCTGCTTGATGTCGGTGCATCAAAGGAATCTGCTTGTTTGTGCGCATGCTACTTGGATGGGACGCATGGCGGGCATTTCGAATTTCTACTTCGTGTGTTATTCAGCTTTTTGCGATTTTGCATTCTTGCGTTTTTTGTTGTGATAGTTTTAAATGGAAAAAGTCAGTTTTGAGTGGAATCACAACCACATTGAAAAATTAATTAATGCATATAGAGAGAAATCAGAATTATGGAATCCAAAAGACAACAATTACCACATCAAAAATAAAAAACATGATGCATGGTGCAAATTGCGTGTGATGTTGGGTGTGAAATTGCAGATGCAAGAAGCAAGATGACTTCACTATTATCTTCATACAGAAGAGAGAAATCAAAGGAAAATTATTCAAGGGGTACAGGGAAAGGTAAGTAATTTTATAAAATCATACTCGCTTTTTAGACACTGTAGGCATGAAAATGAAACCAGGGGCAGACCAGGGGGCACTCCAACAAGGGTGTACCCCAAATATTTTGAAGTATTCAGAATCCCTTAGTATTAATCTAGCTAGCAATTATAATAGGTCCTCAACTGCCCCTTTGACAATGTCCATTCTGCAGTGGTTTAGCCAACTGCAGATTGGACTGGTAATATAAAAATTGGAATAGTAAATGTAAAATGCCTCATTAGTTGCAAAGTTTAATCATGCACCCCACTGAAGGGGGAGGAATTGCTGCATTGCTCTCCTTGGATCTGCTCCTGTATGAAACACTTCTGAAAATGCTTTACATGTGTCTGCATTTGATTTGTCAATTTCCATGTTTATAATAATCATAAAAACCTCTTTCAGGTCAGTCAGAGATTGTTGAGAGCAGTTGGTTTGCTTACAAGCTATTCGATTTTCTGAAAGGAAACGATGCACCTATAAACACCATCAACACAGAGAACATAAGTGATTTTCAGGAATATACTTTATTCTGAGCAAAGACAGCAACTGAAATACTTATTAAAAAAACAAAATAACAGAACAATCATTTCATACATAATCATCTTGCCAAGGTACACGACAATTGTCAACAAAATAATTAGCAAATTCATCATGAATAGCTTGAGCATTTGTAGAACTTTTTGGAGGCACTTTCTTCAAATCTCGTAGAGAGGATTGACCAGTTTCTCTCCGCCATGCTCCTTCAATTACTGTCCCATCACCTAGCTCACTATCAAAGGTACCTTGGGGGCATATAAATGTTTCGATGCACTCTGCTGCAAAAAGTTGTGCAAGTAAGGAGTGGTCAACACTTCTTCAGTGGCTTTCTTTGGCTCTATAAGCACAGGTTTCCTCAACACCCTAAACACAGAGGAAACAATCCCAAAGGCATTTTCAACTACTCGTCGGGCTCTTGACAAATGGTAGTTAAATGTTCTCTGTTTTGAGCCACTTTCATAAACACCTGAATAAGGTTTCATAACATTTTCCTGTAATGCAAATGCTTCATCACCTAATATAACATAAGGCATTACATTATGGCGCCCTGGAAGTGGTATAGATTCAGGTATTTTGAGGGATTTCTGCTGTATTCTTTTCCACAATACACAATTTTTAAATATGCCCCCATCTGATATACTTCCTTGTGAGCCTACTTCAGCAAACACAAAATTGTAGTTGGCATCTACAAGTGCAAATAGTACAATGCTGAAGAATGATTTATAATTGAAATATTCACTGCCACTGTTAAATGGTGCCTGTATTTCAACATGTTTGCCATCCATAGCAGCCAGGCAATGAGGAAAATTCCACAATTCCTCAAATTGTTTAGAATGTTGTAACCATTCCTCCTTAGTGCTGGGAATCTTAAAAAGTTAATAAATAGAATGTAATACATTTCACATAACCCCCATACCAACATCACCTTCGATTGGAATTATTATTGCTTATTTCTAATTACTACTGTCTCTTTTAGGTTCCAGTTGAAGAAGCCACACAAGAATATTCACTTGTAGGTGATTTTGAAGTTCTAAGTGGGGATTACACATCCAGTGAAGTTGACCAGCCTAAAACAACTGGTGATAGTTCAACTAAAGCCAAATGCAAACTTTTTGTATCTCCCAAAAAGAATGCTAGAAGACAAAGAAATGAAGATCGAAAGGCTCATGCATGCCTATTCTATTCTAGATGATGCAGCAAATAAACATAGAGATGAATGCACAACATTTGGGGAACACATTGCTATGAGACTCAAAAAATTTAATGAGCACCAGCATTCTCTCCTAATGCACCACATAAATACTTTGCTATTTGATGCAGAAATTGAGCTGTATTCTAATCCTCAATTCATGAAAGGCAATAACACACCCAGTCCCACAGCTTCTTTTACCCAAAGTGCACAACACACTCCTCCCACATCCCTGCCAATTACTGTGACTCTTCAAGATGAGAGCCAACCTCATGTAATATCTACAGTTCAGCCTAGCAACATTTTGCAAGCAACTTGTAAATAACTTTGTAACTCAATAAAATAAAGTCTTTATTGTTGTTAAATTTCTTAAATAATCTTTTCTCATTTAAAACAGCCTCCTAAGGGTTAAACCTGTTATGGTTGCTCCTGGCACAGATTAACTATTCTCAGATGATATTTTTCTGAAGCCATAGCACAATTTATCCACATTGCATTCTAGGTTGAGGTTAAATAAATACTTACTTGTATGTAGTGTGCCAAAACACCATTCAGAGCCCTGCAAACTTCTATTACAATTGTAGATATGCTCTGCTTTGAAACTTTGAAGAGGTACATCAAGCTTGTGAAGGAATCTCCAGATGCTAGGTAGCGTAGAGTAATAGCCAACCTTTCTTTGACAGATAAAGCATTTCTGTAATTTGTATCATGCTTCATTATTGTTGGTCCAATCAAATTAAGAATATATTCACAGTCTTCTGGTGACATCCAACAAAAGTTTTCAAACTGGCCACTTTGGCCAAAAACCAGCTCATTCAAGAGACTGTTTCCACCATGTAACTCCCTACTTCTCAGAAAAGGAGTTACCCAGTGGCGACGTTTCATTGGAATTTTTTTCTTTTTAATATGATCATAAATAACAACAAAAGCTGCTGCAATTGCTACTTTATCATCATATCCCATTCTAATGATTTAATAAACGAATGAATGAAAGGAATATGAAACAAAAATGAAATGAAAATGAAACAAAAATGAAACGAATATGAAACAAAAATGAAACAAATATGAAACAAAAATGAAATGAAAATGAAACAAATATGAAACAAAAATGAAATGAAAATGAAACAAAAATGAAACGAAAATGAAACAAAAATTAATCAAATATGAAACGAATCAAATGAAATGATAAAAAGAAAATTAATTGCTATTCAAATATGCCACCAAAATACGAATACAAAATGAAATGCGAATACACGCTCAACGTGGAACAGTTCGCTCAACAGTGAACACGTTGCTCTGTTTTGCACTGTTCTGCTCCGTCTTTTATTGAGCACTGTTGCAGAGCACAGTGCAGCGCAGCCTAGTGTGGACCCAGCATAAGAATACCCGTTTTGCGACACAATGTGGACAGATGAATCCCACAGGGGATGTGAAAGATAGCATGCAACACATTGTTATAGGCCACGCAGAGAGGGGCAAGGCGTGCACCTGAGAGGCCCCGCAAGAAGAGGGGTAGAATATGCCACAAGAGTCTGCACCTTGGCCTGAAAGTTCAGAACCAACTTCCTGTGGGGTACTATAGTACTGAGATGGTGGAAAAGGTAGGCTAAAGAATTAATTTTGGCCACAAGAAAATCCCGTTGAGGGATAAATGAGATTAATCAATGAATTTGATGAAATTAATGAAATTGAAATTAAACTTTCAGAAAATAGGATAACATTTGCAGAATTGATCCAGTTTTCTGAATGTTCTATTGTTAAATGTTAAAATATCTGTAATCAACCAATAGCACCACATTACTTTCTAAAAAAACATGCCCCATTGAATTGTCATCTGCTAGGACACTAAGACTGCATGTCACCTGTACTCAATATTAACACTAGAACAGAGGAATGGGTTAAAATGACCCTTGCGTTAATGATGTTTGTAATACAAGTTTTAATTTTCCAGTTTTTTTTTTTTACAGATTTTGTGACTTTTCTAAATTTTTTATGCTTTATGTAGTTTTGTACTTTAATCAGCGAAATAGATACATCTTCCAAGATATTTAATAACTTATAGCTAGAAATGCTGAAGGGGACAGTTTGACCCCATTGTAATTTCCTTTCTAGGCAATATGGAAGCAATTTTAAATGACAGAGTAAACTGCAATATATTCTGCTACTTGGTCATGAGAAGAGGAGCTAGTTTGGTGTATGTCAGGAATGCAGGTGGTCGGTAGCACCTGGGGTAGGGGAGACTGAAGCAGACGTGGGAACAGGTGGTCCGTAAGGACATGGCAGTGTGGTGAGTGGACAGGGACCTGGTGGGAAATAGACGGGAGTGGAGGGCTAGAACCCGCATACCCGACCCAGACACAGGCAGGATAAGGGTATGATGATGGATGTGGATGCCAGAAACGAAAGTAAAATTGCATTCTAGTGAAAGTCAATGCTGGAACTGCAACGGTCATCGACTCAGTTTTCAAAAGGATGATCTGCCAGACAATTTGAGTAAACAGTCGACATTTCAGTTCGTCTGCATCCTCTCAATTCGTGGGGTAGGCCGGCATCCCCCATAGACAACTTAGCCAATATTCCTGAGGGTTCCAGACGCTTGGCTGGGGTGGCCCCCCAGTCACAGCATGTTTAGTAGACCCGCAGATGCGACCCTGCTACAGGCGGGATACGGGTATGATGATGAAAGTAAACTGCAATATATTCTGCTACTTGGATGTGGATCCCACTTTATTTAGTGAACTGCCGTTTGTGCTGTGTTATTCTACCAGCATAGTATTTTGAATAATGGTTTCTGAGGTTGGATGTGGGAATAAAGAAGTGTACCAAATTCTGGAAAGTTCAGATCTTGAATTGGAGAGTTGTAGGGACTGAATCAAATGGCGAGTTTCTACCAAAAACAAGTACGGATGATGACTTCAAAGTAAATGCTTCAAATGGTTGCAAGGGATGGTTCAGAATGGGTGGTTATGATCTGTAAATATTCTGAAGCAATAGTGTGGGCCCAATTATTATGTCTACCACAGAGTGAATGAATTCACAGTTAATTATGTGGGGATCCAGAACGTTCGCCCCCGACATTTCACCCCTGAGTACTTTTCGCCCCTCAGTTGTTTCGCCCGTCTTTTTGTTATTTTTCTTTTTTCTGTTTTAGGTAAGGTAAGTCAATGCCAGCCCTTGATTTTTACCTTGTTTTGGCCGGTTTTTTTTTTTGTTATTCTGTTTTTACCTAGAAAAACAACATCGTTCGGACCTTTTTCTGAGTGTTTCAAGGAATAGGTAAGGTAAAAATTCAGCAATTTTGGCAAGAATTCTACGCATTGTGGAGGACTTCAACGATAGAAATTTAATAGACTTTCTGAAAGGCATAGCCTACAACTTCGAATTTTAGTTTATGTTTGCATTTTTTTTTTATGTGACAGTCTTGCTTAATGTTTGTGTTTTTTTTATTTTATTAAAATTATTATTACAGTAAACAGAGCAACAAAAACCCAGCAATTTACCCTCCCAGGGGCGAAACGTCCGAGGGGCAAAATGTGTGGGGGCGAAACGTCCATAAACCAACTGTGTGCCCTTGTGTCAAAAATTTGGGAAAAGTTGTTGGGGAACTGCATTCGTTTTTGCCACCATGGAGAAAATATAACTTCTAAGTAAAACCAGATGTAGCTTTACACAATTTCTTTTTCAAATAAACCTGATAAATTTGGACTAATTTTCGATTGCTGGAGATAAAGAAGCAGTATTTTGAATATTTGGTTGTACTGCCCACTTCCAACATGTAATGCAACATAAAATTCTTTTTATAAACGAAATCAATTATCTTCATTTAAGTAAATTACATGGTATTTGGACTCTTCCTTATAAAGATCAAAATGACCCCTTTGGTCATTCCAGGTAAATCACATTACTGGCTGGCCTAGTGTTAATATACTACAGGAAGTGCAGGAAGTAGTGTAATGACTTGGTTTTCAAGAACTGGGGAAAGAGTCACAATGTCACAATGTACTCAAATGTCACAGTCGTTCTAGTGTCTCTATGTTGAAAAGATAATTTGTTTTTATTGGTGATTATTATAATTAATGCTACCATTGTAATATTACAAGTTGAGTTTCTTTACGTAGGAGGACAATGCAATTTAAAGCAGATTTAATTGCATGACTAGATGGTTTTGTAATGGATATTTTACTGGCATTATTAACTGTAAGAATGCAGTTGTTTGGTATGTAATTGTTTTGAGGGCTTTGATGCCATTTTTATCATCAAAATGCTGAAACTGAACCAAAAGGTCCTATGTGGACCTCATTTTATTGTTGAATTCATACAACATTTTGATGTTGAACTTATTTTTACACTGGGGTTAATGTCATTGTTAATTATAATTGTAAACATTTCTGTAATATACAGTAAGTCATTCTCCTTGCAATTCTCAACACAGAATGTTCTAAACTGTATGATTCGATGTTAGAAACAGTTTGCAGGTAAAAGGGCCTCCATGGCATAGGGGAGTCGGACCTACCCAATATTTCAAATCTTTCTTCAATGAATTTATAGTATTTCAAATATCTCAAACTCACATTATCATATCTCTTCACACAACCTGCTCTCCTGTTTGTTTTGGTCTTCCCCTGCCTTGGTGCTTCCAATAACCTACTGTACATCCCTGTGATGAACCTAACCACATCATGCCCATACCACCTGAATCACTTCTTTCATTTCGGCAATATCAGATATCTCACTTTCTATCTGATCTTGATCTTCTTGCATTCTATTTCAAATTTATCAAAAAATACTTACAATATCAAAAATTTCAAATGTTTAGAAACATTCCCAACATTTAAAATCTTTCAAAAAAGTTTTAAATTTTCACATTCCTCCAAGACCACCAAATTTACATTTACATTTTTCAGAAACATTTTTCAATTTTACAAACATTCACATAATGTATTTCTCACAATATTTCAAAAATTCGTGAACTTTGTCAAACATTCTAAATATTCCAACTTTGTCTTAAATTCTCAAAACATTTCACACTTCCTCAATGCTTCAAAGATTTCAATTTAGAATCAAATTCTCCATATTTCAATAATGTCAAACAATGGTTTGTAAAATATTTTCACAAATACTGTACCAAATACAGTATTTGAATTTTGTCAAAAGTTTCCAAAATTTGAAATTTGTCAACAATCCCCAAAATTTGAAATTTGTCAGCAATCCCCAAAATTTCAAATGTGTGATGAACCCAACATTGCCCCATTTGTCAAAAGTAACCAAACTTTCAATCCCTCAAACAATTTGTAATGGCTCTCAAAATATTTTAAAAATTCCCAAATTGTGAAATGTGTTAACGATTATCAAACTATCGAATTTGATAAAAATTTCCAAAATATTTCAAAAATTTTTGACATTTATCATCGAATTCCCAGTTGCAAAAGTCGATTTATGGCTTGAAGCAATCGTGATGACAATGATATAGGAAGTTGATGATGTCTTGGAAAACACGGATTTTTGCAAGTGAATTCTGATCAATGTATTGTTTCTTTATCAAGAAGCTTGATGGTGAGATAGTTTAAATAGGCATGTATGTTGATGATTTAATTATTGCATCTAATATTAATGCAATTAATCAATTAAAAGACATTCTGAAACAGAAATTTGAAATGAAGGATTTTAGACCAATAAGCCATTGCCCTGTAGTATGGCGTCAGCAAGATTCTAAATGCATGACATTAGAAAGAATCTCAAAATGTATGCAAAAGAGGTTTTAAGACGATTTGATTTGACAGATTGTAAAGCTATTGCTACACCAGTTGATGCAAACAGTAAATTATGGAAACCAGAAAAGGAATATGCTGTACATAAGCCAGAAGTTAATAAATTTAAATATCAGTCTCCTGGGATCACTAATGTATTTTGCTGTTTTTACCCAACAAGACATTTCATATGCAGTGAGTGTTTGGAGTAAGTTCAACACCAACTACAGTATGATACGCCATATGTACTGCCTGGAAATTTGATCTTGAGATACCTTAAAAATACACTTAATTTGAGACTTCATTTTCACCAAATTCAGGAGGAGTAATTGGTTTTGAAGATGCTAGCTGAGTTGGTGATTTGAATGATCACCATTTAATCACTGGACATGTGTTCCAATGTGTACTGGATGTGTTGTAGACTAGACTGCACAGAAACCAAACAGTTGCTCTTTCTAGCACTGAATCTCATGAACATAATCCGCCCTTTGGCTCTGTTTGTGAATTGAAAAGTTTGTGATCTGAATCAATTTTTCCCATGGCAATTAATGTAAACCCAAATAATACATTCTGTATCCTAGAAAATTTTTCGACATGTTACACCTTCATCGTTCTTTCTTCTTTCTTTCACCACTACAAACAACATGCAACAAGGGGAACTCAGCCTAACAGGTCTTTCATATAATTCCTTTATTTATGTGTGGAAATTGTGGCCAACTTGCGTTGGACACACCAGTTCCTGTTAGATCACTGAAGTTAAGCAACGCACACCCACGTCCATACCAACTTGGGTGGTTGGTAAAGAACGTT